>JADLZN010006456.1:0-33033 GCA_018155175.1 Sinocyclocheilus anophthalmus | reverse complement strand
TGTTTTTTTTTTTTGCTTTGTCATTATGGTGTATGGAGTGTAGATTGATGTGAAAAAAAAGTAATTTAAAGAAGTTTAACATAAGGCAATAACAAAATGTGAAAAAATTAAGGAGACGGGGTTCTAATAAGATGAATAATTCGATGCGAGTCCTCTAAGTCTGTCTGAGATTTTTTCTTTAAAATTAGCATTTTTATCAGGCTCCAATGTTAAGGTTCAGTAATTTCACTTCACTGGCAAAGAAAAGGTTATTAGTTGGTTTTGCCTCACTTTAAAAAATGTCCAATGATATTTTCATAAGAGTCTGATAAAAAAAAAAGCTTATTTAAAACAAAAATCTCAGACGGACTTAGAGGTTTTTGCATCTGAAGTCTTCATATATATATATGCTTATGCTTATAACTGTACTTTCAATATAAAGGGACAAAGTGGTGGATTTGGTCGGGTCTTACCAATATGAAGACAATCAGCCTGGAGATGAAGATGCTTTCGCCAGAGAACCGTATGTTTTGCGATTCAACTGTCATAACACAGGTAAATTATGGCATAGATGTGCTGTAATTGTCTATTATTATTTTAGTGTAACAAATTATAGGTTAAAAGAGTCATGATTTTGGCACAGTATTGTACGATGCAGCATATTTTTCAACATTTTCAATGGCCCCAGACCTTTCAGCTAAGTAATAACATCATTCACAATTTATGCAATTGACAGTCAAAACAATTGAAACAGAAATGTCAGTGGCTAAGCTCCAACAGAGGGTGTGTGTATGTGGACAGAAGTTTATTAATTTAAATTAATTGTACTCATGTCTCAACAGTGTTGGAAGATTTGGTGATGATACCAGTCCACACAAAGCCAGATGATGCAGAGAGGGAAATTGACGAACTGTATGATGTGTTTAAAGATGTCAAGAAGAAATGGAAGACTAAAGTAAAACACAAAGCAAGACCAGACAACACAAGCAGCTACATTCATGATAAATGTTCACTTATTGATTTCATATTTGGCTCCAAACCCTCAATATACTATGTATGAAGAAATAAGATACTACCATTATTCCTTTAACAAAATGGTTACAAAATAATATATACAGTGGGTACGGAAAAGTAGGTCAGACCCCCTTAAATTTTTCACTATTTGTTATATTGTAGCCATTTGCTAAAATAATTTAAGTTTTTTTTTTTTTCCTCATTAATTTACACACAGCACACCATATTGACAGAACAACACAGAATTGTTGACATTTTTGCAGATTTATTAAAAAACAAAAACTGAAATATCACATGGTCCTAAAGTATCAGACCCTTTGCTGTGACACTCATATATTTAATCAGGTGCTGTCCATTTCTTTGATCATCCTTGAGATGGTTCTACCCTTCATTTGAGTCCAGCTGTGTTTGTTATACTGATTGGACTTGATTAGGAAAGCCACACACCTGTCTATATAAGACCTTACAGTCACAGTGCATGTCAGAGCAAATGAGAATCATGAGGTACTCAAAGGAACTGCCTGAAGAGCTCAGAGACAGAATTGTGGCAAGGCACATATCTGGCCAAGGTTACAAAAAAAATTTCTGCGGCACTTAAGGTTCCTAAGAGCACAGTGGCATCCATAATCCTTAAATGGAAGACGTTTGGGACAACCAGAACCCGTCCTAGGCTGGCCTGTATCAGTGCTATGGGTGTATGTCTGGCATATGTGTGTATGTATGAGATCAAAGGACACAAAGCATGGCACACTCCCTCCATATACAATGTGCTTCTAATATAAAGCTGCCCCTTAAACTTAATTAAACCGGATTTACTCTAGATTACTGCAATATCGGCTCAGTAGACTACACAGAAAGAAGGGCTGTGATCCATGAAATCCAACCAGACCTCTTCATCCGCCTAGCTACTCATCCCGTTTCCTTTCCTCACTTACCCAGTCCTATTCGTTCTTCCCCTTCTTCTCTCAGCTGCTCCTTTATAAAGTTACAATAAAGCATGAGCGAGAGACTGAGGAAACAGGCAAACGTGGGCCGAATAAATCTTTAAAAATATGCAGTAGGTGCTTCCATCTGCTTCCAAAGCAGTAAGTCTTTCTCATGCACATTTTCTTTGAAGGTGAACAGAGGTGTAAGTCAAACACACATTACCACTTCAGTGCGCTGTGCCAATTCAACTGAACTAGCCTTGCTGTAAAGACCAGCATAATGTGTTGTGTTTTAGATGCTGGTGTACTGGTACTGGTGCTTGGAGAAAATTATGAAAATTTGTTTTTTCTTGCCATCATGTTTTTCCAAACCTGTATATGACGTGCTAAATTTACAATAAAAATCTACTAAAAATGTTTTCAGTAATTGATTATACGCCTAAATAAATAAAAAAATATGTGATGCAAAACGAAAACTTAACATAAATAAAAAAAAAAAACCGTACATAAAAAGTAATACATTAAATAAATTAAAAGCTAAATATAAAGCTAAAAAAATAGTTGTAAAGCAATGTTGTTTGGACCCCATTGACTAATTTATGGACAAAACTGGTGAAACAACCTTTTTTCTTTTTTTTCCCCTTTCACAAAAGAAAGAACGTCAGACAGATTTGGAATGATATGAGCCTGAAAAATCATGTCCGCATTTTCATTTTTGGCTGAACTAGCACTTTAAGAGGTGAGAGAGACCTATATTGTATCATGCATGAATTTGTGCCTCAACATACCAATTTTTCAGCCTTTCAAATGAAGAAACTTTTCTAGGCAATACACCACAATAGTCTAAGCTTAACAGAATGTGATTTTGAAAAACAAAACAGAATAAAAAACTAAACAGAATATTGGGCAGTTATGACGTAAATGCTCCATAGTCACAAACCAACATACCTCCCAGACAGCTTCAAATGGAAGTGTGTGCGAAGACACACATGCTAATCAATACCGGGGTTAACAGCAGCGGAGCAGAAGAGACAATGAGCCTGAAATTGACTTGAGTCACCATCTACACAACTGACCCCTGTGCCACTGTCATAACAGCAGTAATGGACTGTTCACTCAAGGATAACCTCCCCTTCTCACTAGATCATTATGAGAGAATATTTGTTTGCACATTTTTTTGGATATTCAAGGCCCATCAAACATCAACCACTGCGTTAATGGCTGACCTAAACCATGCATGAACCATTTGGAGGACAACAGTTCCCCCTTCTCTCTCTATATATATACTCAGTACCCAAGTAAAGTTTAGAAGCATTATGCTATTAAGAAGATTACACCATAATTATGAGATTAGGTGGTTCTGGTATTCGTCAAGGAAACAAAGAGAAGAGTTTGTGTGGTGAAAGAGAGAAATTAAGTCAAAGTATGTTGTAAAAGCCAGACCCCGTCATGTCTGGTCACCCTAGTCTTGACCCAAACAGTTTTGTTGTCCATAAGGCTGCACTTCAGTTTTAAACACCGTTAATGAGAAGCTTAACACCTTGCCAAAATAATATTATTTTGTTATATATTTATTACACCCTTTAAATGATGGGAAATTTTTAACCTCTGGTCTGCAGGGGCAAGTTGGTATGGCGGGATACGAGGATCAATTTTCAGAAATGATTAAGGATTAAACTAACTACAAAAGTAAATATAAAGATGAGGTTTATTAAAGATTAAGTAATTTGCCACTCGCAAAACAGAATTGCTCAAATAAAAACTAAAAACATTTGTGCTGAGCAAATAAATCTGAACCATCTCTTAAAATTAAATCGCTTATCTGATCTAATTTGTTTCTGCAGGCACAGCTTTTTTATTTTATTGGATGCTGGCTGGGTGACAGGACACACACACACACAAACAACCACACACACTGAGTTAGAGTCTTGTCTATGTACTTCACAGTTCATTTGTTGTGGTCATCTGGGAAAACACAGATTAAATAATTTAACCAAATGCAGTACTGGGGTGAACCACTGCAAATGTCATTGGAACTTTAAAACTTTATCACAACAAAATTAACACCTCAAAGTGTTTCAGTGATCCTAAATACCGGCAACAAAATTATAAACGCAACACGTTTTGTTTTTGCCCCAATTTTTCATGAGTTGAACTCAAAGATCTAAGCCTTTTTCTATGTACACAAAAGGCCTATTTTCTCAAATATTTTCACAAATCTGTTAAAATCTGTGGTAGGGAGCACTTCCCTTTGAGACTATGAACATTCAATTCACCGGGCAACAGCTCTGGTGGACATTCCTGCAGTCAGCATGCCAATTGCACGCTCCCTCACAACCTTGCGACATCTGTGGCATTGTGCTGTGTGATAAAACTGCACATTTTAGAGTGGCCTTTTATTGTGGTCAGCCTAAGGCACACCAGTGCAATAATCATGCCGTCTAATCAGCATCTTGATATGCCACACCTGTGAAGTGGATAGATTATCTCGGCAAAGGAGAAGTGCTCACTAACCAGATTTAGACAGATTTGTGAAAAATATTTGAGAGAAAAAGGCCTTTTGTGTACATAGAAAAAGTCTTCGATCTTTGAGTTCAGTTCATGAAAAATGGGGGCAAAAACAAAAAAAGTGTTGCGTTTATGTTGTTCAGTGTAGTGTTATATAAAATGTAAGTACACTCGCTGGGAGTTCGGCATTAGTCAACATGAGTTTGTGCCACTCATTGAATGTCACTTCTGTTCAAATGTTGCTTGGAAAGATTTTATATGTTTTGAAAGAAATCTCTTATGCCTCACAACCTTGCATGTATTTGAGCAAAAAATACCGTAAAAAACAGTAATATGTGAAATAATCATTATATCAATTTAAAAAAACGGTTTTCTATTTCAGCAGCCATTACTTAATTTTTTCAGTTTACATGTCTAGAATCATTCTAATATTTGACTTGCTGCTCAAGTAACATTCTATTATTACCATGTGAAAACATTACACGTTATTGCTTAAAGGGGGTCATATGATACGATTAAATTTTTTCCTTTCTCTTTGGAGTGTTACAAGTCTTGGTGCATAAAGAAGATCTGTAAAAAAGTTGCAAAGACTAAAGTCTCAAATCGAAGAGATATTCTTTTTAAAAGTTAAGAGTCAGTCACACCTATTTAAAACGGCTCGTTCGAACACGCCCCACATATCTACCTCACTATGTGGGAAGATTTGCATAAGAGGGCCCAAATGTTCAACACAAAGAAAGAAGGCAGTACAACTTTATTCTCACTGTAGTATGTCCGCTACCGCCATGTCGTGAAGACGCTGTGTGTTTCTTTGTGAAAGTGAAAATACTTTGTTTGGTCTTCCAAGAGAGGACGATATCCGCTTCGTTATGCTTAGAGCTGATCTGTGCTGGTCGCGGAGGAAATACTTCAACTTAGTGCTGTTGATCGCCGGCACATTTTATGGAGGACAGTTTCCTGATCCTGGTAGAGTAATGGTTAGACTAAATGCGGCAGTCGACAACGTAAGTACATTTTCATTTAGGATTTGCCACTGATGATTCAAACAGGAGTTTTGGGCAGTGTGGAGTAGCACTGTTGTTTGTCTTTTCTCTGATCACAAATGCAGACATGATTTATGTTTACGCGGCACGATGCAACGCAAAGCGTAAAAAGACATTATAAGTCATTATAATACGTAATTATGTCCCCACTGGATGCAAAAAAAGCCTAGTTGTAATGGGTTTTATTGGTTTTGTCTCGTCGCGCCAGGACGCGGCATTACAGTATGGTTAGGGGCGTAACATTTCGTCTCACGCTTGAGGTATGCGGCCAATCACAACGCACTGGATAGCTGGCCAATCACAGCAAACCTCGCTTTTTCAGAACGATGAGCTTAGTAAAAATCGACGCGCTTCAGAAAGGAGCGGCATAGAGGAGAAACAATAATGTACAGTATGTGGAAAATAATGTGGTTTTTTTAACTTTAAACCGCATAAACACATTTCATTTACACCAAATACACAACCAATGTTCTTTTTAGAAGCACATAGACCCCTTTAATATTGGTTGGAAACAGTCATATGATTTTTTAAGTATTCTAGGCTGGCATATAAAGTTCAGAAGACAGCTGTAGGTTAAATATAACTCTTTTGTAGCAATGTAAAAATCTTACTGTTACTTGATGACCAATTTAAGAATCCTTGCTGAATAAAAGTATTTTACTTTCCGGGATCTGTAATATTTGAAGATGCATATGACATATTTGAAAAGAAAAGCAGTTAAACAGTAGCCAGCGAAAGTTTCCTGAAGTTTCCAATTACCTCTAAACATTCACGCATGTCAGTGCACAAACACTCCACTGAAACACTTTGGACTTTTGCCCATGGGCCAGGAAATCCCATGATTCTGTAGCAGGTCACAATGTAATCACATAGTCTGACTCACAGAGGGGCTAACTGAACTCTTTCTGTTTACCTCTTCTCTCCTCTAGGGATGAGTCAACTAGTCGTTTTAGTAGTTTTAACTCACCCTAAGACAATGAGACTAGTGAATGGTGTCTAGTGAACACAACCCTAAACTAGCATGAATAAACAGGGTTCCCCTAGACCAACTAGTCCAGTAGTTGTTCAGAACTAACGACTAGTCGATCATGAAAATGCGTAGCTGTGCGCATCCCTACTCTCCTTTCCTGGTGCGTATTAACGGCATGCTGGGATGTCCACTCTGTCCCAGTCCCTGCTTATTGCTAATGAACCCCATGCTTTGGTTTCACAGATGTGTCTCCTTTGAGTCGAGCCAAGAGAATGTGTGTGTGTGTGTGTGAGAGACCTCTGTGTGCGGCATTGGGCTCTTGGTGTGTATCAGAGCCAGTTATACAGACAGTGCCAGGTGTGTGCACTGCCTCCATCCCTCTATCAGCACAACATCAGTGAGAGAGAGAGAGACAGAGCACAAACTGTGAGAATGAGTAAAGGAGAGCAGAGGTCTGGAATGAAGTGAATGCTCCAGGAAAATGAGAGTAGTTTGTGTAACAAATGACAAATGCAGCTGATTAGACCAATGAAGGGAAAGGGAGTGAAAGAACAGAAAGATTAAACTAGAAGACTGGAAGTGGAAACCGGGAAGTGAAAAGTAATAGACTAACTACTTGAATGTGTGTTCACGGGTTTGCTTACCCACACTTTGAGCAAAATTATCCCTAGAAGTTAGCTATTCTGACAAAGCTAGAATGATTCATAAAATGTATTTAAAAGTAAATTCATTTAAAATAAAGACTTTTTATTTATTTACTGATTTATTAATTGGTTCATTTATTCTTAAAATTCAATTTTCTTTTTGATACACACATTCCACAACAATATTCAATCCTTGTCAATACGGGTTCATTATTTACTTGACAAGGATTTTTTTTTAAATATATTTCTCACAATTTCATAAGCAGAAAAAAATGAATTAAAATAAGAAAGATCTTGATTTTTAGTTGTTTAGCTAATTTTATTGCTTGTTTTGTCTTATTTAAAATAATTTTAATTAATCTTTAGGCCCCCTTGGAAGTCTGCTGAGGACCCCTGGTTGAGAACCATTGGTCTTTGGTCATTAGATAACTAGGTAAGTTTGCCTGCTGTAGTTGGTCTGTTATTTTTGTTCTTAACACACAAGTAATTAACGTGCAAGTATCAGTGTATTTTGTCTCCCTCTCTCTGATAATTTATTGGCCTTACCTTTGAACTAGCACAATGCCTGGAGGTACTGTGTTTGTGGATATGGACTGGTGTGCATGAGCAGTTGTCTGAAAGCACGTAACTTCCGCCCAAGGGCTGCATTGTGCATATCGGTAAGAAACTCTTCTGCAGCTCTGCAGTGCCGCATCAACAAATACCATTCAAGAGTATCAAATATGGCAGGGGGGCTCGGCCACTTAATGAAACTGGTGATAAAGTCCTCAGCTGAACTGAGTGAAACAAAATGACATCTGCCAGATCGTTAAATGTTATTAGATGTAATTTTTTCTTTCAAATTGAGCTGTGTGCACAGAGTGTTCTTGGTCTCTGGACTGCTCACCCCTGTTAAAAAAAACCAAAAAAAAAACAAAGGATGCTGGCAACTTTTAGTTTAAGTGCTACGCGTTTTTCTCACCAATTGTTCGTCCTGTTCTAACTAAAGATTGATTCGGTTCCAGACAAGTTCACTATTAATTTTGCATGGCTGTTTGTAACAAAACACTATAAGTCGGGATGCACCGATACCACTTTTCCAGTACTCGCCCGATACCGATAATTTTATTTTTGATACTTGCCGATACCAAGTACCGATACCAATATTTTTATTGCATTTGTAATTTTTTAAATATTGGGTACAGAAACCAAAAGAGTATGTATAATGTTAGTTGGTTAACTTCATTTATCAAATAGATAAAGTCAAACCAAAATTTATTCAGAAACCTCACATTATTACAGTTTATTCGCTATAGTTTAGAAAAATATAATAAAAAGCTGGAGAACTAGAGTTTTAAACGGTGTCAGAAAAAAAATTCAGCTTGTAATGTCAGATAACTTTGATAGAAAGGTATGTATGGATTACAATCAACCAAAAATTAGACAGCTGTTGGTATGACAGTATTTACACAACTATTAATACTTAGTCGGGCAACCCTTAGCCTCAATGACAGCCTGTGGTCTCCTGGGCATGCTGTCATCCAGCTTCATGCAAACCTGAACTTCAGTTTTTTTCCCAGACTCGGTCTGAATAATTTTTAGACCCAAATGTGTATCAATTTTACTGGTAGTACACTGTATGAAGAATTTTTGGGTATAATATATCACAGTTTTCTTTATTTTGCTATCCTCACTTACATAAAAACTATAGTGAACTATAGTGTCCTGCACCCACTAAAAAAAATATCAAAAATTATATCTGGAATCATTTTTGGTTTGACTGTACATCTTTCTGTTATTTTCACACTTAATTATGCTCATTAAAATGTATTTTACAAGTTTTTGTTACTTTCACAGTTCATTTTTTCTCTCTATGGTAGCCTACATCATCTTTAATTAAATAGCATTAGAGCTGCTCCATTGCAGCGGCTTAGTATACTGTAATCACGCGATTTGCTGTAAAAATGCAGGGAACCACTCACTATAAATCTAACTGTGATATTTTCAGAAAAAGAAGTCACGTTTTTTAAAAAAATCTGAAACATGCTGCGATTTATTTTCCAAAGCCACTCACATAATGCAGAAACACTCAAGCAAGCAAAACACGCGTGCACGTATTTGTACTGGTGCAGAATTAGAGGGACAAGTACAGTACAGCCTTGCACATTTCACACAGGCTGTTAGTTTTATTTTCGCCAGAAAGTCGTGTATGCTTAAATTAAATAAATTACGTTTATAGTGAATGCCCCTATAAATAGTCTTATTTTTACGATTTAGTTTTAATCCAATGATGCGTGTGCTAAGTGAGCGAAAATCAATAAAGATCACACAACAGAAGTACGCGCTCTCTCTCTCTCTCTCTCTACCATTAAGTAACATGTGCATTGTTTCACTTACATCTTTTTGACATAATCTGACCGAACTACCGGGGGGAAAAGAAGTATTTAGTCAGCCACAAATTGTGCAAGTTCTACCACTTAAAAGATGAGAGAGGCCTGTAATTTTCATCATAGGTATACTCAACTATGAGAGACAAAATGAGAAAAACAAAAAATCCAGAAAATCACATTGTATGATTTTTAAAGAATTTATTAGCAAATTATGTGGAAAATAAGTATTTGGTCAATAAAAATTTTATCTCAATACTTTGTTATATACCCTTTGTTGGCAATGACAGAGGTCAAAACGTTTTCTGTAAGTCTTCACAAGGTTCTCACACACTGATGCTGGTATTTTGGCCCATTCCTCCATGCAGATATCCTATAGAGCAGTAATGTTTTGGGGCTGTCACTGGGCAACACGGATTTTCAACTACCTCCAAAGATTTTCTATGGGGTTGAGATCTGGAGGCTGGCTAGGCCACTCCAGGACCTTGAAATGCTTCTACGAAGCCACTCCTTCGTTGCCCGGACGGTATGTTTGGGATCATTGTCATGCTGAAAAACCCAGCCACGTTTCATCTTCAATGCCCTTGATGGAAGGAGGTTTTCACTCAAAATCTCACGATACATGGCCCCATTCATTCTTTCGTTACACGGATCAGTCGTCCTGGTCCCATTGCAGAAAAACAGCCCCAAAGCATGGTTTCCACCCCCATGCTTCACAGTAGGTATGTTGTTCTTTGGATGCAACTCAGCATTCTGTCTCCTCCAAACACGACAAGTTGAGTATTTACCAAAAAGTTCTATTTTGGTTTCATGTGACCATATGACATTCTCCCAATCCTCTTCTGGAACATCCAAATTCTCTCTAGCAAACTTCAGACGGGCCTGGACATGTACTGGCTTAAGCAGGGGGAAACGTCTGGCACTGCAGGATTTGAGTCACTGGCGGCGCAGTGTGTTACTGATGGAAGCCTTTGTTACTTTGGTCCCAGCTCTCTGCAGGTAATTCACTAGGTCCCCCCGTGTGGTTCTTGGATTTTTGCTCACAGTTCTTGTGATAATTTTGTCCCCACGGGGTGAGATCTTGCATGGAGCCCCAGATCGAGGGAGATTATCAGTGGTCTTGTATGTCTTCCATTTTCGAATAATTGCTCCCACAGTTGATTTCTTCACACCAAGCTGCTTACCTATTGCAGATTCAGTCTTCCAGCCTGGTGCAGGTCTACAATTTTGTTTCTGGTGTCATTTGACAGCTCTTTGGTCTTGGCCATGGTGGAGTTTGGAGTGTGACTGTTTTGAGGTTGTGGACAGGTGTCTTTTATAATGATAACAAGTTCAAACAGATGCCATAAATACAGGTAACCAGTGGAGGACAGAAGAAGTTACAGGTCTGTGAGAGCAAAGAAATCTTGCTTGTTTGTAGGTGACAAAATACTTATTTTACAGAGGAATTTAACAATTAATTCTTTAAAAATCCTACAAATGTGATTTTCTGGATTTTTTTTTCATTTTGTCTCTCATAGTTGAGGTATACCTAGGATGAAAATTACAGGCCTCTCTCATCTTTTTTAAGTGGGAGAACTTGCACAATTGGTGGTTGACTAAATACTTTTTTGCCCCACTGAAAATTCCAGTGATGTCTGTGAGAAAGGGATATTCACTCGACAAGCTCGCATCTGTGCCGCTGCGCGCTCAATCCACTCAGCGTTATTTGCTTACCAGCTGGCGCAAATCAGCAATACAGGCATTAATACTGAATGTTTTATATTCATTGCATACATATACGTACTGCGTAGACATCCTTAATCTCTAATAACTACATTCTGCTGTCTGTTGTTCTGTTGTCGGTGGTTCTTTGTCTGAATATGGCACTTATTACATACAGTGTGGTATCGGCGTTTGGTATCGGGACATTTAACGAGTACGAGTATGAGTACAAGAGCTCAGTATCGGCCCGATACCGATACCAGTATCGGTATATCCCTAGATAAGTGCCTCAAAACACTTACCAGAATATTTACCAAAATATCTAAATTATTTCATCACTTACCCTCATGCTGTTCAAAACGTATAAGACTTTCCCATTAGAAAATCTGAATAATGAGCTGGTTGTTCTTTTCCTTGGAATTACAGGAAAAAGGGAGTGAAGCTTTTAAGCACATCAGCACAAAGATACAGTAAATAAATAATTTGTGTAAGTGATATACACAAAACAAATGTTGTTTGGTCTATTCACTTCAGAAGACTTGGAATATAGTATAGTATAGTATAGTAACTTATATGATATATTTTTGGTGCTTTCTGCATGTCTTTTGAAGCTTGAAAGCTTTATCTTATCTGAATGAAAAAGTCTGGAAATAACATGTTGATGTGTAAATGATGACAGAATATTTTGGGTGGACTAATTCTTGTTTATGGGAGTCAGAATTAGCATTTTTATTAAATAGATGACTTGACTTGGTGCAGAAAACTCATAAGTAAGCTGAACAGCGTGGGTTAATATGTCTGAATTTATCTGAATAAACAGCATCATCACTCAACCCTTGAGTAGGCACACTGGAAAATAATATTAATTAATTATTAGATTACTTAGATTTGTACAAGTCACACCTCTTAAGAGACTTGTTTTATAGTATGTTTCCATGCAAGTTGAGCTGTCTAATGGTTCTAAGCCTCCACCTTTGCTTGTCTAAGGGACAGCGTCAACACTTGTCTTCAGTGTCCTGCACTCTTCCAGATAAGGAGTGCAACATGCCAGACCACCCATGGCTGCGTCATACACAGACAGAAGAACCCCCCCTTACGACCTCAAGCCTTTGTGTTTCACCACCGACAGCACCTCTGCTGCTGGAAAACACTGGCACTGTCCCCTTGCACTCTCAGCATTCCCCTGCCTCCCCATCTAACACACTGTGAGCCGTCAGTGGCCTGTTTACATTCCCTGACTTCTTAATCTCACACATACAAATCTTGAATGGGACAAGTACAGAGCTTTTGGGAACCTTGCTATTGGACTGCACCATTAAGCTTACTAAGATGAATACACATGCGTGTGTGTCTGTGTGCATATGTAACAGGATACTCTGAGATGACAACAGCCTCAAGACATTTTCCAGGAGACATAACGGTAAAAAAGGGTTTGTGGACCCAAATATGTTGTCTATATTATGAAAGTCAAAAAGGTTCAATGTCATATAGACAAAAACAAGTGGAAGTTGTAATATCTTCTTTTGTGTTCCACAGAAGACAGAAAGTCATACAGGTTTTGAACTATCCCCCCTTGAAAAGTTATACTAAAAAAAGAGCAATGCAGAGATTTAAGTTTAAGGGAGGCTACCTTTCATTGGACAGTTACACTGTCAACAGAAATCAGAGGTGTACATACAGCAGCCGCATTGCATCCTGCTGTTGACCATCCAGTTTTGACAGTTAAGAGCATCTGGGGGATTTCACATAACTTTAATACAAAAGACAATTCATAGAGCACAAGGAAACACATTCAAGAAATACGTAAGATGGCAAAAGCAAACAAAAGATTTGCACACGCGGAAGACCTTTTTCCTTCTTAGAACGGGATTTTGCTGCCATACTTCTACACTGGATGCTAGAATAGACACACAAACCTCAGTTTCCACATGCAGTATAGAAGGCTATCTCCCCCACCCCATATGCATTCAAAGCCAAGCACTCAAAGGAGGATTTTCAAAAAGCTGTTGGGACAATAAATAATGCAATAAATGTGAGTAATAAAATATAACAGATGGATTTATCTCAACAAAACATTTCTGGATCATTATTTTTGGATCTATATCAACAGTTGTTTTATTTGATTATCTAAACACAACAATCACTCTGAACAAGAAGAGAATTCTTTATGTCCCAAATTTAGGCTTGTATAACAGAGAACAGCACCCTGTGGAGTCATTCCATTTTCAAGTCAGTTGTTAAGTCAAGTGAGCAGAATGCAGAGCAACGGAAGCTGAATTAGAGAACTGCTGTGATTTTTCATTTACTGTACTACAGTAGTTCATAAAAGTAGGTTTAAATTAGAAAACATTTCCTTATTGTTCATATTTCCCAGACACAGAAGACAGTTAATTAAAATACCCTATTGTTTCCTTCTATTTGTTCTCTTTTTCTCACATATTTTCTCTCACCAAGCCTTCCACAGACACTCAAACATTCTCAAACACACCTTACTGCCCTTATTCTCAGGTGTATAAAGTGTACAGCGTCAGCTAAAATCAGTCCACCAACTAGACCAACCACATAATTCCTCTGTTTATCATGGGATACTGCACTTGTACAACCGTCATTTTTTACACTCTTCAACACTGTCATGAGATGAGGCCCTTGCAGGCTCCTGTGGATGACTTATCTTACAGCCGTCCAAAAGAGCTTCTACAGCACACTCGCAGTCTGTCCACACATTAGCCATTATGTTGCTCCATGGATTTACTTTAAATCTTGCTCTGCTGAGCTCTTGTTTGTTTGGAAACTTGATAAATATCACCGGCAGATCACAACACTGCCAGCTGTGCAGTAGACTGATGTCCTCAAATGCAAAGTTTGTCATGAGTTTGCTGTCCCGGCACACGATTCAAATCAAACTGCAGTCGAATAAAGCCTATGTCAACACTAAACAAGGTGAACGTGCTGCCCTCTGTGGGAATGATTACAAAACATGTCCAAACAGGCATGTGGGTATACACAAATCCACATCTACTGAATGAATGCACTCTGACATGCCACTGCATTATGATCTTCTCTAGGTCACCAACACTAGACTGTCAGGAGAAAGTAAGTACTGTCTCAGGCTCTTCAATCCTTTAAAGGAGAGCTGAAAGACCTGAGTGGACAAGCTCAAATTAGGACTAATTGCTCCCTTGTGACCAGTCAGGAAATGACAGGTGGGACATTTCTTTAGCTGAAGAGACAGAAAGACACTAAAAAGTCAGTCACATTATATGACATTGTTTATTAACATTCTAATATGTAGTGCTCACTCAGTTGTACTTTATGACCAGTCTTAACATTCCCACTGCATTTTTAAAAGCAAACTACACTAAAATAAAAATAATAAAATCTAGTCTTTCTTCGCACTAAAGGGCATGACACTTGAGTGAATAGTGTCATAAGGTCACAGAGCACTGAGTTTATAATAAAACACACTTCCCCTCGTTCTTGGCCCCGCTGCCCTGCAGCAACCCTGAACATTTGCGACTGTGGCACCAGAAACCCTGAGCAGTCAACCATGACCCTGCTTTGAAGTTAGCGCACACTTCCTGCAGGTTACAAGAAAATCCAGCCTTTTATGCCTTTTACAACGATCTGGACGAGCTTACTAAGCAGGAAAGTCTTTTCCTTACAGTCTTTTTATTTTTTTTCCCTCAAAACCTCAAATGAATCTACTTGGCGGGCTTTTTGAAAGATTCTCACTTCCTTCACTCAAAAGCACCCCGCCTTCCTTCTGTCTCCACACTGGTTTCCTGCCAAATGTATGAAAATTGCTTTCAGAAACCTTGGCATACTTTTGTTTTGAATGGGAAAGAGTTCACAGCAATCCATACAAGTTTATCATTCGCTAGCAACTGTGCCTTTTTAATATAGTGATGCCTGAGAAAAGAGCAGTAGAGTAGGGGGGAAACACCAGCCATCTATCTGTAACAGAGCACCACACATGGGGGATAGGGAGTTAGTGTTCTGCACTGGTCCACTACACACAAGGGTTTCTCAGGTGGCCGAGTCTCCCCCGCAAACACCCCCCTAAAACTGCCCCCACGCTTCATTTCACAGATAGAGATCTTAATAGCCTCAGCAGAACTATTACAACAGCTTGCTCGTAAACTGGAAGTATCAGCGACAGGAATGACATGGTTTGTAATGATAAACTAGCCATGCTCAAACAGTACATGATACAGCAATGTGTGTTTTCCTTCAGAATTTAAAGGGATCGTTGTCAAATGAAAATTCTTCATCTTACTTCAATCTCATGTTGTTATGACACTTTAGTTGGTGTAACATCAATCAATCAATCATCGATAATTTTTTTAATGTAAAGTATCCAAATTCATAAAAATGCACTACAGCTTAACTGCTACCATATATAATACAAATGTCTAGACATGACAGATCAATGGCACCTGCTAAAATTTTTCAGTGGTCCACCAGGCATCTAGCTGGTCTATTTCCAAACATGCATGCAATCATAATTCCACACAAATCAAACAAGAACCGCTACCAGCTTGAGGAAACATGAAAGCCACTTTTAGAGTGAATCAGTACCTGCTGGATTACATGCCATCATCAGTCTCACTGACCTTGCAGATCTTGCTCTCCTCTGCCTCTCTGCTGCTACGTGCCAAAGTTGTGGCTGGAGCCGGGACCAAGTTTGACCTCCTATCATGGATCTCTGTCTTGAGTAACAGTTGACAGGAAAGCATAGAAGATTCCGTGACTCTGAGCTCTGAGCTCCTGGGTGTCAGTCCATGTGCCATGCTGCTTCTCCCAGTGTTGCGGATGGGCAGTGCAGTGTGGATGGGTTTGGACCCCACAGCCGGCTGCCGGAGTTTCGATGCAACGCCAACTACTGGCATAGTCCCTCAGAGTGCAAGTCGCAGAGAAATAAGGAGGGGAAAAAAGTGGAGGAGTTGTCTCTCGTGCGGGGATTTCGCCATGAGACGAGAGAGAGAGAGAAAGAGAGCGAGAGAGACAAGAGCCCTGTGTCTGCTCTTGACGTCTCGCAGGGACTGTAAGAGGTGGGAGGGGGGCGATTGGTCTCTTAGAGAGTGCTGCTAGCGGGAGAGAGTGTGGACACGCTCATTCTGTTGCCGACAGCGTGTGCTGCTCTCAGTAACTGAGAAGGCTCCTCCACTACACATTCATCCCCTCCTCCTCACTCTCTTCCACTCCTCCTCTGACACAGCGCCACTACAAAACCAAACAGCTCTCGGGGGCGTGAACTTCCCTGGAAGGTAACCACCACTCTGCTCTCCTCACTGCCTGATTACCCAGACCTGACTGAGTTAGTCTCTCTTTACACACACACCTCTACACACACACACTCTCTCTAACTCTCTGGTTCCTCCTCTGTCATTTGAAGAACATTCCACAGCAGCGTGTCACACTCCGACTGCAACTGTCAAAACAGTCTCTCGGTAACCCAGCTCAGATCGATGGACATAGACACCTCACACTGGCTGCAGCTGGAACAACTGAATGCTATGATGAAAGAACGAGTGCAAAAAGAACACTCGACAGACAGGGAAACTTTTGGGGTTGTTTGGAGTGAAAGTAAGTCTGTATATATGTGACGGCCAACACAAACAGATGTTAGAGAAGGTCTACTCTCTTAAATCCCGGAAATCCACACTAAAGTTGTTTGTCTAGTTCCCTGGATTTAGCTGCCAAACTCGCTGTCTCTAGCTTCCTTATTTTTGTTCTGTCAACTTTACTTTCACTTTCATCTCATCTATCATCCCCGCCCAGTTCATGGAAATAGTTGGTGAAGAATCAGAAAGACAGGAAGGCTCAGAGACTGTGGACTGACAACAGAATTTGTGTTAGACATTTTGCATAGCATTTGAGGTGGGTGAAGAGGAGAACCTGACAGTGGCGCTGACAGCACTGGCACAGACCTCCCTGCTAATTCATGTCAAACAAATAATCAGGGCATTTTCTTGTGTTTAGCCCAGGAGATACAATTAATGTACTATGAACAGAGGACAAACAAATCATTGCCCATGATCACTAAACAGTCTGTCATTTTGTACCTGGCAAAATGCCTGCATACATGGATTTTCATCTGTGGTGTGAAACTGAGCAGCCCATGATATATTAAAGACTTTATTAAGTGGGCAAAATATGACATGTACCATGGTTTTTAACAGCCGTTAGCTCGGTGTGAGACTTAAAAGGGAGTGAAAGTTTTATATGGAAAGATCCCATCTGGTTCAGTTTAAAAGCAGGGATGTGTGGAGGAACAGCAAGGATTTCCACTACATCGGAACACTTTAACACTGCAACGTTCAGTTCCTAAGCCTACTCTGAGCACCTACAGTTTATTTAATACCTCAAGGGATAGACTCAACACTCTCAAAACTAAGTCTAAATGCTTGTCTCTTTGGTATTTTTAGAATCAAGTGCATTTAATGAGATGATGAACATTTTTTTTTTCCCCCCGTTCCACCTTTAACATCATATTTTACTGTAGAGTACAATCCAACGATACTGCAAGGCAATGAATGACACCTACACCTTCATTCTGAAAAAATTATATACAATTATATATTGAAAGAAACTGCTTTGATTTACTCTTCAGGATTCCAGGTGCTCAGGGGATCACATGTAACTGAACGCTCCAGGCAGGAGGTCGGATTCAACACAACAGTGTAGTCCAAAATTAATTTTCATTGTCTCTCTTGCAGAGTTCATCAAGCCACTCTGGAAAAGCACTGCTGAACGACGTACTTCCAGCTACCTGTGTTTTCCGAACACACTGCAGTGGAGCTGAGCTGAAAGTCTGCTGCTAACCACCTTGGAGAAGCCAAAGTCAACAGGAGCAAAGCAACCTCCAGGTTCAGTTCCATCTGAGCTCGGTAGGTCATGACTAGTGTGCTGTTCAGACACTCAACCACATTTCTCCACATCTGAGCCCATACTCTAAGCGAGCTGGTTAAGTGGGGACAAAGATCATAAAACATGATGAGGACGATGATGGGAATGACAGCAATATTGTTGTTGATGCCGCAGGGCGATGATGGTAATCATAGAGTTTACTCCCTCGGGCTTGTCTAGTGAGGCACAGTTGACAACTGTGGCCTGTACCTCTTAAGTACCATAATTCCAATAACAAACAATGCGTCTTATGAGATTGGGCATGGGCAATGCTCCTTGGAAGAGGCTAAGAGCCCTGACAAGATCTAAATTTACAGCTTCAATCTCTATTTCTGAATGTGGGCTCAGCAGAGTTGCTCCATTCTAGGTGGCCTCCAAAGCCACAGTGGAGTATCTTGTGGCAAGGAAAAGGGCATTCCAACAGGAAGAGGGGAAGGGGTGGGCTGAGGGAGAAACCTCAAGATTTTCGGGTTGGGGGAGAATTATGGAAGACCCAAAAGCCGCAGCCCAAGAGAGGAAATAGGAACTCAGCATCCCAAGACTCAAACCTCCTGGCCAAGCATCATAGCGTGTGATTAAGTCAACTTGCTGCTTTTCATGAAAGAGCCTGGAAGGAAATCTGCTGCTGTGCTTGCTGAGACACTCTCTTTTCTCTCTAACTGATAAAAGCAGGGTTTCAGCATTATACAATGAGCCCAAACGCGCATTGGGAAATCTCCAGCTGTCTTGCTCCCAGCTGCCACATTCAACCATGAATTGGAATATTGTGAGAGGCCCAAGGCTTTGCTCTGACAAAAAAATCCCACTGGTCATAGAAACAGAAATACCAGACAGAACCAAAGCAGTGGTTCCTGATTATATGGAACATCCCTGCGTGGAGCCTTACGTCAGAGAATCGCCTGCACTCCTGTGAAAACAAGCAGAGAGAGAGAGGGATGGGCTGAAAGAGAGACTGAAAAGAGAAGGAGAGAGGGGTTGACCCTCTTGCATCCCCTCTGGACCCTTCCTTGTCAAAACAAATCCCTTGAGAGGCTGATAGTCACGCACCTGGTCCCCACCACAAGCACATGCTTATCTCGCCTCTGCATATAGGATGGCATGGAAAAGAAAACACACACACAGGGTGCTGGAGTCATGGATTCCTACTCCCCAGTCAACCTTTGATGCCATCCATCCTCTCACTCTCTGCCTGATGGGCTACAGGCTCCAGAGATAAGCTTTGTATGGCACTACGATGGTATTTATTTTTCATCATTAGCATCAGAAGAGCGCTTCTTGAGATTCTCTTACCATGCTAATCCTCGTGAAGACTTCTAGTCTGGAGTGAATCATAGAGTATCAAGACATGACAGGTGTTAGAGGTGATGGAAGAACATCTATTCAATTTATTATTCATAATTTCTTCGTATTGAATTCTTGAGCCCTTAAGGCCACCATGATGGAGACAAGTAGTGAAACAGATTGAAACAATTCATTTTAGTGGGAGCAATTGTGCTCCATTTCGTATTCAAAGAGGTTGGAACAAATGGAATGTGAACTATCCTTTTTCAAATGGCCAAACTTATAAACACGCATTTAGCAAAAACGTCAAATTCCAGCTGCATGGAGAACATGTTTGGAGTGGGTGGCTTGGCCACAACCCAAAAAGGAGTGGGTGGAAACAACACTACATTGAATCAAAGCCGCATCATGCTTCCCAGCAGAAAATCTTTTACTTTCACCCAACAACAGAGCTGCCACTTTCCTACTTAGGGGTCAACTTCATCTACAACAATCAAACCTCAAAACCTGCGAAGTAATCAAGGGCCAATGACATATAACCATGTATGTGATAAAGAAAAATCTATTAAAAAACTGATTTAAAACACCTGTGCCAAAATCAATAAACTCTTTGCAATTATGTTCATTCCATTTAGTTTGAAACTACCATATTAAAGACAAGAAAAAAATAGATTTTGATTACTTTAAAGAGAAAAATAATCAAGTTAAACAATGTTCTTATACATGTGAGTATACACATCTTAGTCACTACTAAAAATAATTTAAAGTAAATCTTTTTTTCTAAGAAACCAAACTGGTGCAATCATTCAAATAATCATTCTTTTAACAAGGTTTCATTCTTCATTTTGATTTCATGACATGAAACCCCCTTGTAACTTCTTGTAGATTCTTGTAACCTGAAAGTAACATGAAAGGGAGGTCAGCCATCAATCCAAACAAGAGGAAGAGTCCACCACAACACTGGGCTCAGTCCCAACCAAAGATCCCAGCAGAATTAAGCACATAACTTGAGCAAGCACAAAAAGAATAAAACAATCAGTTAACAACTGGGGCAGCTGCCCAGGGAGTCAGCAGCTATGTAGCCAAAATGTCCAGAACATCACAAACACAGACGAAGTCTGTTAAAGTGGCAGCCCGCTGCTGCGAGGACACGCCTGAGGGGATTAGTGGTTCGCAGAAAGTGGCACACCCGACATTGTGAGAAATAGCAGGGGAAATTAAGACTAATGATAACACGGGAAATGAATCGCAATGAGCATTATTCTTACAATTTGGTAATACTTCATTATCAGGTCACCACTATTTCACAACAGTTGCTTCGACTTAGAATCTAAAGGCCCGAGTATACTATATAACGTAGGTATATAGTTATATTACATAATAGTTTATATAATAGTTATACTAAATATACGAAAGTAATACGAACTGATGTGACATCATTTCGAACAAAATCATGGCAAAATGAAATTTGCTTTGTGTTCGTTTAGGGAGTTCGATATGGCTTTCCTCTCCGGGAAAGTTCGCTCCAGCTGCAAACCACCTTCGTACTACCATTGGTCTGTGACAATATGTGACTAGGAGGCAGGGTCGCAATTACTTTTTTACTGGTAGCCAAAAAATTTAGGAGCACCAGCAACGCAAATGATAGTATATTACCAGTTTTATCCTGTAAATTCTTATCCTCTTAATGCAAAGATTTTGTATGTAATACTAGCGTCAATCTCTCATTCGACTGCTTTGCTGCGTATAGCCGCGAGAAAAATAAAGGGCTGAGAAGAGGAGAGAAAAGAAAAGGAACACTTACAGTTTTTATTAAATAACCTAAAGTGTAGAGTCTTCTTTGGTGTAGGGGGTTTAGATGGTTAGTTGGCGTTGTTAGACTTTTACATTCAGCTGGCTAGGCCAAGATTTTCACTTGACCGGCTTGCATCTATGGGTGTTGCGATAATTTACAAAAATTATAATCTCGGGTATTGTTCTGGGGATTTATCGATGAACAATAATTTGACTTAGGTGGTTACTGTGCGGATAACTTAGGACTACAGTGGTGCGGCTGACTCCTAAAGTGTTAAATATGTCATATTCGTGTGGGTGGTCATTCCAGCAGTGACAGAACTGAATCTTTTCCCAGAAAGTGTTAAAGTAGGATTTTTACCTTTTTATGGTCATTTTACCTATAAATCCTTTTTTCTAACATGTGCATTCGTTATTTGAGTCACAATTTTATATTTTAGATCAGTCAAAATTATAAGTAGACAGTTGGGCTGTTAACAAGCAAATGAAGGGTATTAAATCACAAAGTTCATACTTTCAATAATGATGAAACTCAAAGCTGCAACTCTGAATGGCATTTATATTCGTGTTACGACACTGATTTAATGAGGACATGAATGGGCATTTCTGACCGTGCAGTGTACACAGAAGTGGGTGAAATTATGTGGGGGGAGGGGTGTGCAATAAATAAGTATTTAGTATTGGGAAGCAGGTAAACCGGTGAATCTGATTTTTTGAAAAGTTATGAACTTTACATGTGAAATGTAAAACCCCACAGGTGGCAGGCAGATGTCACTGTTAAAGTGAGCGATTGCGATTGAAAGAGGCCGAAGTCCTTGATGAGAGTATTCATTCAGAACGAAACGCTTTCATGTTGCTCAGGGACGCAAAACAGCGCTGTGGACTTGCTGGAAGGTTAAATTTTTGTTGGTGAAATAGAGCAAAAAGAGGAAATATAGTGTGTAAAATGTAAGTCTCTTAATAATAACTAATTTTTAACTAAACCAAAATCAATATCACATTTGTAATCAGGCTGATTTTTGCAGGAAACGGCACTCTTCTTGTGATATTGATACTATAATAGGGATAGGCAACGTCGGAGTGCCGCTGTCCTGCAGAGTTTATCTCTAACCCTAATCAAACACACCTGAACAAACTAATCAATGTCTTCAGGATTACTAAGCTACAGACAAGTGTGTTTGTTTCAGTGGTTGGGAGCTAAACTCGTTCGAGGACATGTTTTGCGGCTACCCGCGTGAACTATATGAAATGATATAAAGGCCTCATATCTTGAATTTTGTGATGCATTTGAATAGACTGAATCATGCCGTGAAAGAACGCACTCTAAAGTGCGCGACGGGGCGGGGCACATATCTAACCGTATTCGTACTTCGACGTGCATGTATGCGTGCACTACCTGTAGGGTGTGTATAAGTCGTGGGTTGATTTGGATAATTATGCAATATACTGCGATAATGGTCAAACGCACATCGCGCACAGTCGGGTAAACAACAATACGAGAGATTGATTAAAGAACTTCGGTGTGCGTAACGCTGTTAACCTGCAAACTCCGTACCCACAGGATTTTAAAATTTAACACGTGCATAGAACCAGTTATCATAGCTGGAGCCGCTAGAGCAAGTCCGTATTCAACCAGCGTCGGTCTCCGAAAACTGTCTCCTTCTATTCGGCGTGGGGATCAAGGGCATTCACCAGCATGATGCGCATCAGCCAGCACCATTGTTGTACTTAGTTGGTTCAGCAAATAAATCGTCCAGGGTTTTTCTTTTTCTTCTTCGGTCTCTTCTTCAGGTAGGGGCCCTTTACATATCCCCCGGTAGTTACAGTGGTGCAAAATAAGTATTTTGATTACCACCTCTCCGCGGAGTTTTTTCAGTTTCTCCCACTTACAAGAAGGGAATGAGATCTGTATTTGTTGTGGCGGATGGGCTTATGGAATACTTCAACAAAAACAACAAAATTATTCCATAAAATCACATATTCGATACTGATTTTGTTTATAATGTAAACTTTTAGTGCCCATGTATTTTCATTTGGCACAGTCTGCAATAAGAGTTGTTGACGGAACTTACAATAGAAAAATTGAACTTAATATTTGGTACAGAAACCTGTGTTTACAATTACAGAGGTCAGACGTTTTCTGTAGTTCTTGACCAGGTTTGCACATACTGCAGCAGGGATTTTGGCCCACTCGTCCATACAGGTGTTCTCCAGATCTTTCAGGTGTTTTGGTTTTTTGGTGGGCTGTCGTGGCAAGACTGGAGTTGTTCAGTGCCCTCCAAGATTTTTTATTGGGGCATGAGTCTGCGAGACTTCTAGGCCGGACTTACAGGACGCGCTCCTTTTAAGTTGCCCGTGGCTGTGTTTTTGGCAGGTCAGTTGTCATGCTGGTAAAAACCCCGCCACTCCCCATCTCCATGCTTCTTGGTAGCTGATGGCGCAGGAGGTTGTGTTGTCCCAAAATCTCGGGCAATAACATGGCCCCATGCGCAGGAAATGCCTGTCCGCCGCGGAAAGGCTCATTACGGTGCGGTCGTCCTGTGCCCGCGCGTGGGTTTCATAAAAAGGGGGCAGCCCCAAATTCGATGTTGGTGTTGGGGTGAGGGGGGGTCCGACCCCATGGGAGCTGATGGGTCAGGCGGGTTGGAATTGGTTGTTCTTGTGATTAAACTCATTCTGTCGTCTGGTCTCGCTCCAAACACGTCGAGGTGTAGTTTATACCAAATACTTTATTTTGTGGTCATCGGAAAACTCAAGTCATGACCACATTACCATTCTCCCATGGCCCGGTGCGCTCTGATCGAAGAACAGCAATTGTCTTGTGTCAAATCTTCAGGCTGGGCCTGGGACATGGGGTGGCTGGCTTGAGCATTGGGACCTTGCCCGAGCTGCATGATAAAATTTACTCCAGACGTGTCAGTGTGTTACTAAGGGGTAACCGTTGAGACTCGTGGTCCAGCTCCGCTTCAGGTCCTTGGGTACAGGTCCCGTCCCGTGGTATTCTGACGCGAATCCCTCCGACCTGGTTCATCAGGATCATTGATACTCCGACTGAAGTCGATGGGAGGATAATCGTTGCAGGATGGAGGCCCCATCCTAGTGAGATTGACAGATCTCTTGAAGGATCTTCACTTCCTTTTGTTGCTAAATGAATTTTGCCAACAATTGTTGCCTCCTCACCAAGCTGTTTGCCTATTTTCCTGTTGCCCATCCCAGCCTTGTGCAGGTCTAAAATTTTGTCCCTGAGGGTGTGAACTAGGACATGGGGCTTCTTTGGTGTGGCTTGCCTAGTGGAGAGGTGGAGTCTGATGAGTTGATGTTGCGCCGGTGTCTTTTATACGCGTTAAGCAAGTGCAAACATGTGCAAGTTCATACAGTTAATGCGTGGAGGATAGGAGGGTTTCTCAGACAAACGAACAGGTCTGTGGATGAGTCTGAAGCTCTTGCTGTTGGTAGTGGAGACAAATAACGTTATAATAGTCCATGCAATCAAATATGTCATTAAGATAAGTTTTTTATTTTATTTAAAAATCACACATGGTGAGTTTATGTCGGATTTTGTTTTTTTTGAATTTCTGTCTCTACAGTTGAGGTGTACCTACAATGAAAATTACAGGTCTCTCCATTCTTTGTAAGTGGGAAACCTTGAAAAATCAGCAGTGTATCAAATAATTATTTGCCCCACTGTAGCTCCCTAAGGGGAATGCACCTACGGCGTAAAGCAGGACTGGTATTATGACAGCTACTAGTTAACCAATCTAAAATCTGCATTGTGAAGGGGGGTGGGGGTAAGATGTGAAGATTGAGTTTAATGTGTTATGTAGGCCTACGTTCATAGAACGGCAGACATTCCCGTATCAGCACTCAGGTAGGACGTGACTGCTGAACTTTGTTAGAGATGAGTTAGACAACGGTCGCCACGACAACAATTATATGCACTCGCGCATGTCCGCAAATATATTTGTTGATGTCGCACATATTAACTTTCGGGGAGCATAGGTGCGACCAAATCAGTGGCTGCGAAGGGTTTCTGAGCCTTGTGAGTGTGCTCGTGAGTCCCCAGCCGTGTCTTTCGCGGTGCAGAACTCTTTTGGCTGGCTGCATTTAACGTGTGTGAGTCCATCGGGGGTATTCGTGGGTGAAAACTAATAGACTGGAAAGCCGCTTTGTAATAGAAAAATAAATTTGCTTGAAGTACCTGACACTGTTTGTTACATTTTTGATACTGTAAAGCTACTGCTTTTAACCAATCTATTCAATAGAAGAAGCCTCATAACATGAAATCTATAGACTTTTGGCAGAGAGTCATACTACATCCCCATGTTGCTATGATCGATGCATTTTTCTTATTCTTTCTTTTAAAACCTGTTCAGATGTGTTCTCTAACAGTATATCGCTGTCTCACGAAGCAAAGAGGGAGAAAACTTCCGAGCGAGGGTAAAGTATTTCATACTTCGTTTTACCCCTAAAAAAAGAATGAAAAAGAACTTTGCTGTGAATATATTGGGGCCTTAAAGGTCAATGGAAAATGCTCATGAACTTTTTTAATTAGAAATAAACATTACTTACATTATGTTGAGCAAGTCTAATGAAAACTATATACAAAATTAAACTATACAAATAAAAATACATCGATACTGTAGATCATTCAGAGAGAGCATACTGCTTCTCTAAGGCTCGATATCAAACCCTAACATATTGCATCCACACACACAGTTGGCTCATCAGCAAATAGTCTTTTCACATCAACACTAACACACCAGCATGCATTCCAAGGTGGCTTATCCTGGCACAAGTTGCTTTAACAAACAGCATGGAGTCACAGCCATCCAATGCCTTACAGGGTAAAAGCATTCACCAAAGCCAAGGATGGGTGGCTGACAAACGACAGCTAAACCTAACCTCATATAGTAATAAAAAGGTGAGATCCTTCAGCACTGAGTCATTAAGAGTGTATTTTATATTTCAGTTTCAAAACACAACTGTGGATATCACCCAAAAATAAAAAATAAAACGCCAGGTGGTCAATTTATCAACTATACAACAATAACAACAAACAAACAATAAATAAATACATTATTTAAGAAAATAAAAATAAACAGCTGCAAAAATGTGTCATTCAGAAACCACATGCCTTTTATGGCACAACTCATTAGAACATTAACACGACCACTAGGGCTGGGTATCGATTCAGATGTCCCGATTCAATTCGATTCTCGATTTTTTTATTACATTCAGTGAATATAGTTTTAATACAAATGCTACTGATATTTAAAAAAAATGAACAGTAAACATCAGTTTACAAATGGTGAATTGATAAAAAGAAATTAAGAACCACATGCTTGAATTTTAAACCTATTCTTTTTTTTTGGGGGGGGGGGTATAGGAGTTCCTTGTTTAAACAATAGATATGGCCCTATAAAAAAATTCTTAAATTTTAAAGTGAGAAGGTTGGGAAGGGGAGGGGGGTGTTTTCGGTATCATATGAGTCATTAAACATTCATTTACTTATCCTCGATCAATGAAATTAAACCCTTTTATTTTTTTGTGGCAAACAAAGTGCTGACCACAGAGTTTGTAGCTGGGTTTAAAATTCAAAATAACACATATGTGATTATTCCTTTTAAAATAAAGATTTATTCATATGTTTAAGCATTAGTTACCTTGAGTCTTAGAATGCTAAAGTAGTAATATATCGGGGACAGTTTCTTTAAGTTAAACCGAACTTTTATTTTGACGTGTTGCCGTGAAGAACTTGCAGCTGCTGTAATGAAACGATAAATGTTAATAAAATGACTCTCAGAGCAGCTGTAGATGACATTCGTGTTCATATCATCATAAAGTGAGACGGCAGAAGCTGAAAACACCACGAGCGTCATCCACGCTGGGGTTCGTAGTTTGTATAAACAAAAGTGGGCACCTGCCAAAAAAAAAAAAAAGGAAAAACATGAAAAAAAAAAAAAAAAAAAAAAAAAAAAAAAAAAAAAAAAAGGGAAAACATTTTGAAAAAAAAAGAGGGAAAAAGGCGAGAAAAAAAATAGAAATGTTAAAAAAAAGGAAAAAGAAAAAAAAAAAAAAAGAAAGGAAAAAGAAAAAAAAAAAAAAGACAAAAGAAAAAAAAAAAAAAAAAGGATAAAAAAAAACAAACAAGAAAAAAAAAAACAAAAACGAAAAAAAGAAAAAAAAAAAAAAAAAAAAAGAAAAAGAAAACAAAAAAACAAAAAAAAAAAAAAAAAAAAAAAAAAAAAAAAAAGAAAAAAAAAAAAAAAAAAGAAAAAAAAAAAAAGGGAAAACAAAAAAAAAAAAAAAAAAAATAAAAAAAAAAAAAAAAGATAAAAAAAAATTAAAAAAAAAAAAAAAAAAAAAAAAGAGGGGAAAAGGGGAAAAAAAATAAAAGAAAAAGAAAAAAAAAAAAAAAAAAAAAACACCGCCATTTCATGTCATGGCAATTGCACCTTTAGGCGTTATCAATGCTTGGCCGCAGGTTTATATGTATTACCTATGCATTTCACGCTAGGCCTTGCCGATGCACTCGCGTATGGCCAGATAAGCACTCAAGTCGAATGAATGGCTTTCGTGTTGTAACGTCTGCGCAGGTAATAAGGGGGATTACATCATAGTGGTGAAGGACAAGTATGATAAGATTTCACGTTAATCGGGGGGGAGTCTTGGTTTATTTAATGTGTGCTGGAAATAACTACGCGTAAAGGATCGATTCACTCTTTGAGAATCGATATCGAGTCGACGGTCAGTTTCAAAAAAATATTAATCGAAAATCGATTATTTTTTTTTGGCCCAGCGTAATGCACCCCCACACACAGTTCATATGCCAATCTAGATTCGTAATACTAGAGTAATTTACTTATTGCAACTTACAGTAAAGGCTTATCAAAAACCCATCTCTTAACTACGTAAGCCTTACTTGGTCTGGCGGTTTTTAGTATGCTATTCGACAATCGAAAAGGGCCGTCTGATGCATAGACATGTCTATAAATTTTGGAGTCCAATTACCAAGGTTTTGTGGGGTTGAGGATGGGCACATTCCTCCCTATGTTAACAGGTCGGTTGCATCGTTCTTATGTTTTAAGCATATCTATTCATACTAGATCAGACTCCTCCGTCTGCCCCACTTCATATAGTAGTGTTGCTGTGAGATATCAGCATGTTGCCTGTAAATAGCACTCATAAATCTCACATTTCTGTGGGTCAATATCTACTAATCAACGTGTCTGTAATAACAATGTAGGCTGAGCGTCAGCTCATTACAGATCGCTCATCACCACTTGATCGGTGCTCCTATAGGAGAGAGTTCTGATTATATGCATAACGATATCATGGGAGAAGTCCTCACGTCCGGTGTGGTCAACTCCGCTACTCAGTTCCGTGCTCATCTCAAGTAGGCAGCCCAGAGTGTGGAGCGAGCAGCTGGTCGGTGGGTAAACCTGGTGCGTCCTCCACATCTGTATTGTGCTACCAACTACCCAGCCGAGGTGTACTCCAGAACACCGCCCGTCTCATACGCGTGGGGTTTTGTCCTTGTATGGAGTGCATTCGTCTTTGATGAGTTTTTTTTGGTTTCTGAACCCAGTTGCAAGTTGACCGCGTGTCAGGCCACACGAGGAGGCTTGATCTTAGGCCTTTAAAAAAAAGAAAAAAAAAGAAAAGTTTATTCTTGTTTTTGTGGAAGTTGTTTTAAAAAAAAAAAGAAAGAAAAAAAAGGAAAAAAATTTTTAAGAAGAAAAAATTTTTTCGGTTAATGTGTTTTTATTTTTTTTTTTTTGTTAATATGTAAATACCAGCAGACCCGGGACAGCAGGGGTTATTACAACAGTGGTTGGATTGTGCAGCTTGGTGGTTTTACACAATCCTTAAGAAAGCTATGTTCGCTGGGGCCAGTCTTCCTGACTAACTTAACCACGATTAGCGGACCTCAAGCTGTGCTGGTCAAACCAGCAGATACACTTGTGAGTGACAAACCATGGCTTAGTGAAGGCTGGGGTGGTTCCTTGCGATGGTTGGCACTGTTGATGGGGAATTAGAGGGTGTTAGTTTAGGTGTGTAATTGCTGGTTTGAGCCTAAAAATAATCTGCAAAGTTACGAAGCTTCAAAGTTCATGCAAATGAGATAGGTTGTTCTTTAAAATGGCTTGCAGTGTTAAGGGTGGCCTACAACAACGGGCTGGTGAGCGAATAGCAAACCGGGTTAGCTAAAATCTCCCGGGTTTCGGACAAGTCAAAACACCCAGATAAACCCAGACCCTGGGAACATGCAACAAAGGGGGCAGGGCCATGTCATGCTGCTTTAGAGAAGAGGAAGAGACAACTAGAGGTGCACGTAAAAATCTATGCATATATGAATCACGATTCTGTCTTCCAACGATTCTAATGGATTCACAAGTTCAAAATCAATATTCTAAAGCAGCGGCTTTTAATACTGTTCCTCGCGTCCCCCTGCACACGCTCTGCATCTCTCTCTCACTCTCTCTCTCATTCAGATCATCAGCTCCTCACGGCTCCATCTCCAACCAATGACTGTACAATTTATACACGTATTTACATATAGCTCTGAGAATCGGTGTAACATGGACACGCGTGCAGTTGCCGTACTGTTTTAAAGCTTTAATCAGGATAAAACTGTATTTTAAAAGCTAACATAAGCAGTAGAATTTACGAATAACAGCATATCTAAAAGTATGAGACAACACCAAACAACATAGAATTATGGGTGAAAAATAATGCGTTTTTTTTTTTAAAACAAAGCATTAACACATGTTAGACTACACCCCAACACCCAGACAACTTAGACAAAAACAGTGACCCACCCTTTAAGTTCAGGACTGTACTACCGCGACCAACACTACATAGCAGCAAGCTTTTCCTTGAGACACATTCTTCTTTCCTTATCTAGGGGAGAGTGCACAATCACTCATTCTGTTAGCAATTTCTATATGCAGATTTAAATTACACTTGTTTAATCATTAAAAATATCAGTAGCACTGTAATATTTATTGTTTTAATTAAATGATTTCAATAATTAATGTCTGCCATCATTCAAGTCCTCATTGGTTTAATGACCGTTTAGGTAATTTGGGTGTGTATTTCACATTTACATTTGATTAGGTTGAAATTCATATTAGTTTAATATTTAATAGTTATGTACTTTATTTTATTATTAGTTTTAACTTGATTCATGTATTTGTACTTCAACCTAGGGGAATGTATTTTCAGTTAGTTTTCAAGGCAACATTTCAAATTTTTTTTATTTGTCATATAATATCCATATTTTATTTCATTTTTATTGCAATTACTGGAACTTTCATCATTAGGGGACTATTTTACAGTCAATCAGATGGCCCTGTCTAAATGGGTAGTTTGTGGACAGAATAAAAAAAAAGAAATGGGTTGTTCAATACAGAGTTTATCCCTTGTGACAGACATATCACACAGCTTCCTGTTTGTCTTCAATGAGTTTGGGCAGGTGCTGTTGCACAGTGCAACAGGAACATCATACCCAAATGTCGCCCCTATCAGCTGTGATACAAACAGTGTCTGGTTGACACAGCCAGAAGTCCAAATACATACAATATGAGCATATAAAAGACTGTGTATATACAGTATAATGGAAGTGCTGATATTAATCTGCAGAGTGAATTATCCCTCTTTACCCCATCCCTCATTAACGGATAGGTGTTGTTAAATGGGGGTAAGATGTTATAGAGTCAGCACTTTGGCCCATGTATGTGAGCATGCTGAAAGCTCAATGAGGCTTTGCCCACACCGCTGGTGCAGATCAGAGCCTTGCGTGTGTTTGAGCAGAGAGCACGACTCTTTCATCTGCAGCAGTGTGTTTACATTGGGCCTCTGCTCTGTGTAATGATCAGCTCCGAGAGACTCAATCCACACCTTCCTTGAAAAAGTTAAAATGCCCAAGTGGCCGCGATGTGAAAAGAAAGGCCCCTCTAATGGATTCTGACTCATTAGCAAGGAGATACTGTATTTACATCATGTGCATTATCCTCTATTACTAATCACCCACGCACACAGATCACTGCTTTGAAGAAATCTTCTCCACTAAAGCTATTCAAACGTCAGATTGACTAAGATTAGGAGACTTTTTTTCTGTTTAACTTCTTTGGAAAGACATTTTAGCACGGAGGCAGAGGGCAAACTTAGCTCGGTGACTGATGTTAGAGAGACAGTTAGGCCAGAACCGTACACTACATAACAGGGTTGGGCAAAATTCAAAATCAAAGAACTGGCTCTCTTTTAACTTATGAGTATGAATTTGAATTGTATTGACCACACTAGGGTAAGAGGTCGTCTAAGTAAGACACATATGGTTACACACAAAAGGTGCTATCTGATAGTATATCGCGATCCTGGAATCACCGTAATGATAAGGCATGTAAACCTCTGCAATACTTACAACTTGAAAGTGGGTCATCTGATGACATATGTCCAGGTTTTCCTTTCTCTTGGAGTGTTAACAACGTGGTTCCAGTGATAGATAATCCCTAATTTGGGGGGGGGCACAGACTAAATTCTCAACCCAAACGATATACTTTCTAAAGAGTTACGTGAAGACTGTCCACCGCCCTCCCAAAACGCTACGGTGTTAAAACAGCCCCACATGTCGCGTATGTCACTATCTGGGAAGGTTTGCATAACGCCGCGCAAATGTTCACGCAAAGAAAGTTTAGCGTGAGGCATTTAAGTTTTTGCATGCCGACCGCGGCCGCGCACTGTGTTGTGACGACGCTCGGTGTTTCGTTGGGTCAAAGCGAAAATAGAGCTTTAGTTTGACCTTTCAGATCCAACAAAGAGGACACAACGTATTAAATCAGTGTTTTAGTTGTATTTGACGGCACGTGTGTGGGGGGTCGCAAACCGTATCACCGCAACCTACCAGATGTGTGTCTGACGACATTTTATGGAGGACTGTTTTTCCTGATACCTCAGAAAGTAAGACTTCAGGCGGCTGTTCTGACTCACAAACTGTAAATACGTTTTCATATTTAAAATCAATTTGGCAGGCAATGATGATCGCAACGCCGGGGTTTTGATGCAGTGGTCGAGTATCCACTTGGTAGTTTTGTCATGTGTCTCCGATCACAAATTCAGACTATGTTTCTATGTATTATAGTCGAAGCGCTGCACCGCGCGTCAAAGACAGAAGCTAAGTCATTATAATCTCATAATAATGTACGCCACTGATGCACAAATGCCTCCGTATTGAATGAGGATTTTTGTATTGGTTTTGGGTCTCGTCACGCGAGGACCCGGCACTCACAGATGTGCAGGGGGTAACTTTCCGTCAATGAATAAAAGGAACACATCGTGCGGTTGTAGGTATTGCTGCCAATCCATGCCCTGCTATATCTGGCCGGCAGAGCACCACCTCTGCTGTTCATACTGATTATCTTTGTAAAAATCGATCGTGGTTTCAGAAACGGCGGGGCGTAGAAGAGAAAAATTATTTAGGCAAATATGATGGCATAATAATGTGTTTTTTTTTAACCTTAAACCGCATAAACCGATTTCATTACACCAAATACACAAATAATTTCTGTCGGTTTTTTTAGCAACATCCTATGACCCCTTTAAAAATATGATATTATTATTTTTTAAAATATATATAAAATATTCAAACTAGATTTTGTCAAGCCAACATGCAGCATTTTTGTTTTTAATTTCCAACTTCACCAATACATTTTAATTGTATTTCCACACATTCAAATTCAAATTACAATTCCGTTTGTGACCTTAATTCAAATTCAATTTCAAAGCATGTTATTTTATAATTTTATACATTATTACAGTATTTACTTACTTTGATTAGTTTTGGGTTTTGGTATATTTTCAGGGTTTTTATTTTCATTTTAGTTTATAAGTTTT
>JADLZN010006455.1:0-179129 GCA_018155175.1 Sinocyclocheilus anophthalmus | reverse complement strand
TTTTTTTGGCTCTGTAATCACGTGGTTTTTCAGTCATCCCCACAATATGCATATCATTTGATAGATCTCCTCATAACGAGCAACTTTGCCTAAAGAACTATTGCTGTCAATCAAATCGTTCATTATATATTCACAAATATGTTAAAAACCTACTTTTGCCAACTAGTCCTAGGTTTATCGCTCAATCTCAATCAAACCACTGCAACGCAATTCTCTGGACTCTCTAGATCAATAAATATCAAAAAAAAAGTTGAATTTTCTTCTTTGGTTACCTTTAACGGGGTCATTAAAAAAAAAAAACAAGCGGTGGATCAATAGACCCCAAAACCTTAAGGACTCCTAAAGCGAAAACTCCAACTTTACGAAACTTGTTGAACACATGGTTCCGTCTGACCTCTTAACACCATGCTACGTTCCTGGAGAAGGAACCTTAGGTGGCGCTATCAACCAGTGAAAAGAAGTCCTCACAAATACAATATTTTGTATAGAAATGACCTCACAATTACTGCTTCAGGTGTACATATCGATCTCAAACACTAGATCTTCAGGGGGGGTGTGTGGGCGAGTGATGAATAGATCTCTCCTTATTCTGCACACGGCGTTTGCCGCATAGGACAATGTTTCCTCACAACTGGTCCTGATAACCTATTCGAGATTATTGAGTACATAAAACCTCCTTTGACAAACAACTAAATCCTAGATAGAAATATTCAAAATAAATCAGTATCAATCGTCGCTCGGTAAACCATACTGCAAAGTAACATGATGGCACTGGACCTCTCTAGATCAATGATAGTTAATCAAAAAAACTAATAATTTTTACCTTTAGGTTAGCTCCATGGGTATGTTTAAAAGGGCCTGGTCATTTATAAAGGGACCCAAAAGGCCATATAAAACCTAAACAAAAACTCGAAACTTTATTAAATTTGGTGAAAACATGTGTCAGATGATTCTTAATAAGCATGCAAAGTTTCATGGAGATCGTACTGTAGGTGGCGCTATAAAAGTCATAAATGTTAATAATCATCATATTTCTTTGGTAAATTATCTGCTTTTGCCCAAAATGCTATTTTTAATCATAGATTTAAGTGGTTAAAGCCATGTTAACAAAATCTTTTTTCCTTATGTGCTTCAATGCCTTAACTTTCTTGGAACCGCCGTTAATTGCGCTTGCAGCTATATTATTTTATTATTATTATTATTAATTATTATTATTCTTCCCCTAAAACTGAACGGGCAGAACAAACAGTAAGGCCTAGAGAGCTGAAACTTTGTCAAAAGGTAGTAGTCATGCTCGCTACTCAGGCGCAAAGAGCCGGCCCAATCGGCCAATAGGGGGCGCTACAGCGATCAAAAATGCGTAATTGCTAATAACTCCTAAACCGCTTGCCGTAGATGCCAAAATTTTACATATTTGGAATCCTTGTGTCAATGCCAATTAAAATGGTCACATCTGATTTTTGGTCTAGGTGGTCTCGTTTTTCCACAAATTTGACGTATGTCCAAAACCTACTTTTGCGAACTAGTCCTAGTTTTTTTTGCCTGATCTCGAAACAACAACTGCAGAAATAGTTCTCTGGACAATGATATCAATATATTATCAAAAAAAAGTTGAAATTCGACTCTCTGTTGACAAGGGGGCGCAAAACGTTTCAAACGCCGAGACCATTTACTAAAAAGGCTATAACCTTGAACAATGAGATAATCTTCACCAAACCTCGTGCACAGTTGTAAGAGCTAAAACTTGGTCAATAAAAAAAAATTGTCGTACTCTGCACTTGGTGGCTCTATAATTTTGAAAAAACTATTACTAGGTACCCGTTGGTCCGATCGACTTGAAATTTAGTTTGCAGTGTCAAGGACTACAAGTGCCACAAGTGTCTATGAGGACATTCGCGTATCTAAAAAAACATGGCCGCCATTGGCCAAAATCTTTTAAGCACCTATTTGACAGGGTTAACGGAGGTCGATCGGAACGAAACTCGGTGGGCATGTTCGACTCAGGGCCCTAAATGTCTGTAAGAATTTTGAAAGAAATCGTCCACTAGTTGGCGCTAACGAGTTTTTTGGCTCTGTAATCACGTGGTGTTTCAAAAATCCACACAATATGCATATCATTGGATAGGCCTCCTCATAATGAGCAACTTTGCCTCAAGAACTATTGCTGTCAATTAAATTGTTCATTAATTATTCACAAATATGTTAAAAACCTACTTTTGCGAACTAGTCCTAGGTTTTTTGTTCAATCTCGATCAAACCACTGCAGTAATATTCTCTGGACAATCTAGATCAATAATTATCAAAAAAATTAGAATTTTGTCCTTTGGTTACTTAAAACGGGGTCATTTAGGAAAGGGGTGTGGCCAGATATACCCTAAAGCCTATAAAACCTAAACAAAAACTCAAAACTTTACGAAACTTGGTGACAACATGTGACAGAAGACACTAAACAAGCATGCAAAGTTTCATGAAGATCGAACAGTAGGTGGCGCTATAACAGTTGAAAAGGCCTCAAAAATACAATATTTGTATAGAAAATTACCTCAAAATACAGAAAATGTACATATATTCATAAAACCCCTAGATCTTCATATCATATGATAGATCTCCTCATAATGAGCAACTTTGCCTCAAGAGCTATTGCTGTCAATTAAATTGTTCATTAATTATTCACAAATATGTTAATAACCTACTTTTGCGAACTAGTCCTAGATTTTTCCCTCAATCTCGATCAAACCACTGCAGTAATATTCTCTGGACTCTAAAGATCAATAATTATAAAAAAATAATAATTTTTCATTTGGGTTACCTTTAACGGGGGTCCATTTGAAAAGGGCATGGTCAATATACCCAACACCTATGAAGAGCCTAACTGAAACTCAAACTTTATGAAACTTGTGAAAACATGTGTCAGATCACTCCTTAACAAGCATGCTAAATTTCATGAGATCGGACCATAGGTGCGCTATAAAAGTATACTGTTAAAAATAAGCATATTTCTTTGGTAATTACCTGCATATTGCCAAACTGCTCATTTTTATCATTGTTTAGAGGGTTACGGAGCCATGTTAACCCCCATCTTTTTCCTTATGTGCTTACATGCCCTTAACTTTCTTGAACCCACGGTCATTGCTGCTATGCAGTAATACTTCTAGTTATTATTATTCTTTTTCTTCCCTAAAACTGACGGGCAGAACAAACTGTAAGGCCTAGAGAGCTGAAACTTTGTCAAAAGATAGTAGTCATGCTCGCTACTCAGGCGCAAGGAGCCGGCACAATCGGCCAATAGGGGGCGCTACAGCGATAAAAAACACTTAAGTGCTAATAACTCCTAAACCGCTTGCCGTAGACTCCAAAATTTTTCATATTTGGAATCCTTGGGTCAACGCCAATCAAAAATGGTCACTCCGGTTTTGGGTCTAGGCGGTCTCGTTTTTCCTCAAATTTAACGTATGTCCAAAACCTACTTTTGCGAACTACAAGGAGCCAACCGTCTACAGGTCCTAGATGTGGTTTGCCTTAGTTGGGATCAAACCAACTGAGCACAAGGACGAAATAGTTTCTCGTGACAATGACTAAGTCAATATTTCGAGTGACATAGTAACTATAGTTGCAACTTAAATCGTGTGTGACCTAGCGAGTCTGTTGAAAGGGGGCGCCAAAACGTTCAAAAGTCGAGGACCAATTTTACTAAAAAGGCTATAACTCTTGAACGAAATGAGATATCTTCACCAAACTTGCTGCACATGTGTAAGAGCTAAAACTTTGGTCAAATAAAAAAAAATATGTAGCTTTGCCACTTGGTGGCGCTATAATTTTGGAAAAACTATTACTAGGTAACCGTTGGGCCGATCGACTTGAAATTTGGTTTGCAGTGTCAAGGTCTACAAGTGGCACAAGTGTCTATGAGGGCATTTGTGTTTCTCAAAAAACATGGCCGACATTGGCCAAAATCTTTTAAGCACCTTTTTGACAGGGTTAACGGAGGTCGATCGGAATGAAACTCGGTGGGCATGTTCGACTCAGGGCCCTAAATGTCTGTAAGAATTTTGAAAGAAATCGGCCACTAGTTGGCGCTAACGAGTTTTTTGGCTCTGTAATCACGTGGTGTTTCAAAAATCCACACACTATGCATATCATTGGATAGGCCTGCTGGAGCGGGTGGTCCTCAATAAATTAGACGAGGCCAACTTTGCCAGATCTGAGCAACTAATATTCTGGGCTTTGCTGAAATGAAATGTGAAAATTGTTCATTATTTATTCACAAATATGTTAAAAACCTACTTTTGCGAACTAGTCCTAGGTTTTTTGCTCAATCTCGATCAAACCACTGCAGTAATATTCTCTGGACACTCTAGATCAATAATTATCAAAAAAATGTAGAATTTTGTCCTTTGGTTACTTAAAACGGGGTCATTTAGGAAAGGGGTGTGGCCAGATATACCCTAAAGCCTATAAAACCTAAACAAAAACTCAAAACCTTACGAAACTTGGTGAAAACATGTGTAAGAGGATGCGTAATAAGCACGCAAAATTTCATGGAGATCGGACCGTAGGTGGCGCTATAACAGTTGGAAAGGCTTCAAAAATATAATATTTGTATAGAAAATTACCTCAAATTACAGAAAATGTACATATATTCATAAAAACCCTAGATCTTCATATCATATGATAGATCTCCTCATTTTGAACAACTTTGCCTCTGGGACCAATGCTGTCAATCAAACTGGTCATTAAATATTCTCAATTATGTTAAAAACCTACTTTTGCGAACTAGTCCTAGGTTTTTTGCTCAATCTCGATCAAACCACTGCAGTAATATTCTCTGGACTCTCTAGATCAATAATTATCAAAAAAAAGTTGAATTTTGTTCTTTGGTTACCTTTAACGGGGTCATTTAGAAAAGGGCATAGTCAAATATACCCCAAAACCTATAAAGCCTAAACGAAAACTCCAAACTTTACGAAACTTGGTGAAAACATGTGTCGCATGACTCTTAACAACCATGCAAACTTTCATGGAGATCGGACCATAGGTGGCGCTATAACAGTTGAAAAGGCCTCAAAAATACAATATTTGTATAGAAAATGACCTCAAATTACAGAAAATGTACATATATTCATAAAAACCCTATATCTTCATATCATATGATAGATCTCCTCATTCTGAACAACTTTGCCTCTGGGACCAATGCTGTCAATCAAACTGGTCATTAAATATTCTCAATTATGTTAAAAACCTACTTTTGCGAACTAGTCCTAGGTTTTTTGTTCAATCTCGATCAAACCACTGCAGTAATATTCTCTGGACTCTATAGATCAATAATTATAAAAAAAAATTAATTTTGACCTTTGGTTAGCTATAACGGGGTCATTTAGAAAAGGGGTGTGGCCAGATATACCCAAAAGCCTATAAAACCTAAACTAAAACTCAAAACTTTATGAAACTTGGTGAAAACATGTGTCAGATCACTCTTAACAATCATGCAAAGTTTCATGGAGATCGGACAATAGGTGGCGCTATAAAAGTCATAAATGTTATAAATCATCATATTTCTTTGGTAAATTACCTGCATTTGCCCAAAATGCTATTTTTAATCATAGATTTAAGGGGTTACAGCCTTGTTAACAAAATCTTTTTCCTTATGTGCTTAAATGCCTTAACTGCTTGAACCCCGGTAATCGCTGCTTGCAGCTATATTATTAAATAGGGTTGGTTATTATGTTGTTGAAAGTTTGAGCGGTCCTCGATTCTCAATCCTTGGAATTCTGCAACACTTCTTTTGCTGAATGTGAAGTTTCCCCAACACTGTCACACACCTGGGTTTGTTTGTGTAGTGGACTGGTAAGACGTCGGAGCTGCAGCATTTGTTTTTGTTTTTGGACTCTGACTCATCGAGTCTCTCTGTAACGGAAGCCATATCCTGAGCTGCACTGCTGCTCCTCTCTAAACATTCCACTGTATCCTGATGAAACGCCATCAGACTAACAGACTACAGACAATCACAATCACTGTCTGCTTGTACGCTTGCAGTCGTGCTGCTGGTTAGTGACTGGGAAAGTGACTGTGAGCAGCTGAGTGTTTGACTGCTATTTTACTTGTTTTACCATGTGTGACTGCATTCAACTCTTTTATCTCTGTTGTGTGACTACATCAGTGTTTTATTACTCCCAAACGGCCTTCCTTCCTTCCTACCTAAATGATCTAACAACCTCTTGAAAATCTTCCCCCAAACCAAACTGTGCCCACCTGCCATGCACTGCCCTGCAAGACTGAACATGCTCAAGTGGTCAAAATGATTCTTATATTTTGTATTGTATTTTTGCCAAAGACTGTTTGCACTGCAACATATGCCTTTCAACAATAAAATGGCCACATGAAACATTAGCTGCATGCTTTATTTCCAAAATATGTCATCACATTTATTTATATAATTGTAATTTTGGACTGGAGTGAGTGAGAGTTCTCAAAGATAGAGTACGTCTACAGAGAAAATCAAACACAAGTTTGAACCCTTTAGGAGTCACCCTGTTAGCAATTAAACCATAAAGAGCAAAAAACAACTGCATGTTACACCACAAATAACATTTTCTGATTCTGAAACTGTAAATGCATGAACCCTACTTTAGCTCCTGTCTACGTACATGATTTGTGATTTGATCAACACTTTTTGCTTTTACTTTTAAATTGCAGTCCAAAACTACAATTTATGAAAGCTAATCAGCACAAATGACTTTGTGATGCTAATGGCCTGCCAAGTCACACTGAAGTAATGAGGAAGCGTAAGTGTACCTGTATTCTTTTTTATTAACACAAAAAAATAAAGAAATTAGAAAAAATAATTTTGATTTATTAAAAGCGTTTGCAATCTAGAAATGTATAGGGGGAAAACAAACATACTTTTCAGGTATACATTATTAGGGGTTTGCAGTAATCTTTGTTAATGTTAATTAAAAATACAACAATATTTTTCTGAATTCTCAAATTAATGAGTGTTACTTCACACATAGTTGCAAAGTAACTATAGTTAATAGAATATCTTGTTGTTTACTATTAACAAATGGAACTTTACTGGAAAGTGTTTTTGTTGTTTTGTCCCTGACAGGCATCCTCTCTTTGAGTTGCATAGAACCCTATTGCTTCAGCTCATCATCTTCTGTTTTTTAAAGTGATGAGGGATAAATAACTTTATATTTGTGAGTGCAAGAGTACTTAATGTGCAGTCCGGTGGAGCACAGAATAGTGGAGACTCTCTCTCTGCCAGGGAAAAATGACTCCTGTAATGGACCAAGGATTCCACAGTCAGAAAGCAACAGCATCCTGTAATAGAACACCATGGCTTTAGGTTAGGTATAGTAAAAAAAGACCAGCACTTTCACCCCAAAACAAGAACACAATCTGTGCAAATGTTTTGTTGGCCCGAGGAGAACACATTCTCTTCACATGAGCTGTTTTCTTTTCGGGGTTTAGCCTGGGAGTAGAGCCAAGTTGCACAATTAAGCCACAAAGGCCCCCCGTCATCTGGGCTTGTATTTGTGTTAGTCCCCGTAACGTGGCCCCTGACTTCAGTTAGGCTTATCTCTCCGTGGGGACTCCCAATTCACAGAAATGCCTCTAAGTGGACATAGGGGGGAATTTTGATGAAAAAGACTGTCCAGAACTGCACATGCTCAGAGATTTCACTCTCAGCTCAGATTCTATCTAGTGCATGAAATACACATCTGAAAGAGAGGCAGTGAAGTATGAATGAAAGGTTCACAACAGGACAATGAATGGTTAGGGTTAATGGATTCAAGGGATGCAAACACCCCACAACCAGTGCTCAAAGTGGGCCGGTACACAATACCGGCACTTCTAGATTTTAATCTTTAGCGTAGCACCACTTTTTCTTTCATATTATTAAAACTAATATAACGAAATACATATAATATAAATCCACACACACACGCCCACACAGATATTAGATATATATAACATACAAAAAAATATATATATCTATATATATATATATATATATACAGTGGGTACGGAAAGTATTCAGACCCCCTTAAATTTTTCAATCTTTGTATATTGCAGTCATTTGCTAAAATCATTTAAGTTTTTTTTTCCCTCATTAATGTATACACAGCACCCCATATTGACAGAAAAACACAGAATTGTTGAGATTTTTGCAGATTTATTAAAAAAGAAACTGAAATATCACATGGTCCTAAGTAAGTATTCAGACCCTTTGCTGTGACACTTATTTATTTAACTCAGGTGCTGTCCATTTCGTCTGATCATCCTTGAGATGGTTCTACACCTTCATTTGAGTCCAGCTGTGTTTTATTATACTGATTGGACTTGATTAGGAGAGCCACACACCTGTCTATATAAGACCTTATAGCTCACAGTGCATGTCAGAGCAAATGTGAATCATGAGGTCAAAGGAACTGCCTTAAGAGCTCAGAGACAGAATTGTGGCAGGGCACAGATCTGGCCAAGGTTACAAAAAAAAATTCTGCTGCACTTAAGGTTCCTAAGAGCACAGTGCCTCCATAATCCTTAAATGGAAGACGTTGGGACGACCAGAACCCTTCCTAGAGCTGGCCGTACGGCCAAACTGAGCTATTGGGGGAGAAGATTCTTGGTGAGAGAGGTAAAGAAGAACCAAATGATCACTGTGGCTGAGCTCCAGAGATTCAGTCGGGAGATGGGAGAAAGTTGTATTAAGTCAACCATCACTGCAGCCCTCCATTAGTCGGGGCTTTATGGCAGAGTGGCCGACTGAAGCCTCTCCTCACAGTGCAAACACATGAAAGCCCGCATGGAGTTTGCTAAAAAACACCTGAAGGACTCCAAGATGGTGAGAAATACGATTCTCTGGTCTGATGAGACCAAGATAGAACTTTTGGCCTTAATTCTAAGCGGTATGTGTGGAAACCAGGCACTGCTCATCACCTGTCTCATACAGTCCCAACAGTGAAGCATGGTGGTGTCAGCATCATGCTGTGGGGGTGTTTTTCAGCTGCAGGGACAGGTCGACTGGTTGCAATCGAGGGAAAGATTAATGTGGCCAAGTACTGGGATATCCTGGATGAAAACCTTCTCTAGAGTGCTCAGGACCTCAGACTGAGCCAAAGGTTTACCTTCCAACAAGACAATGACCCTAAGCACACAGCTAAAATAATGCGTGGCTTCACAACAACTCTGTGACTGTTCTTGAATGGCCCAGCCAGAGCCCTGACTTAAACCCAATTGAGCATCTCTTGAGAGACCTAATAATGGCTGTCCACCAACGTTTACCATTTAACCTGACAGAACTGGAGAGGATCTGTAAGGAGGAATGGTAGAGGATCCCCAAATCAAGGTGTGAAAAACTTGTTACATCTTTCCCAAAAAAGACTCATGGCTGTATTAGATCAAAAGGGTGCTTCTACTAAATACTGAGCAAAGGGTCTGAATACTTTAGGACCATGTGATATTTCAGTTTTTTTCTTTTTTAATAAATCTGCAAAAATGTCAACAATTCTGTGTTTTTCTGTCAATATGGGGTGCTGTGTACATTGAGGAAAAAAAATTTACTTAAATGATTTTAGCAATAGGCTGCAATATAACAAAGAGTGAAACATTTAAGGGGGTCTGAATACTTTCTGTACCCACTGTCAGATATATCAGTATCTCACAGAAGTGAGTACACCCCTCACATTTTGTAAATATTTTATATCTTTTCATGCGACAACACTGAAGAAATTACACTTTGATACAATGTAACATTAAACATAGTGGTCAATTTGCTGTCGCCCTCAAAATTAACTCACACACAGCCATTATGTACTAAACTCGGGCCACAAAGTGAGTACACCCCGAAAGTGAAAATGCCAGAGCTGGCCCAATTATCCATTTCTCTCCCCGGTGTCATGTGCTCATTAATGTTACAAGGTCTCAGGTGTGAATGGGGAGCAGGTGTTTTAAATTTGGTGTTATCGCTCTCACTTTCTCATACTGGTCACTGGAAGTTCTACATGGCACCTCATGTCAAAGAACTCTCTGAGGATCTGAAAATAAGAATTGTTGCTCTACATAAAGATGTCGTAGGCTATAAGAAGATTGCCAAGAACCTGAAACTGAGCTGCAGCACGGTGGCCAAGACCATACAGCGGTTTAACAGGACAGGTTCCACTCAGAACAGGCCTCGCCGTGGTTGACCAAAGAAGTTGAGTGCACGTGCTTGGCGTCATATCCAGAGGTTGTGTTTGTGAAATAGACGTATGAGTGCTGCCAGCTTTGCTGCAGAGGTTGAAGGGGTGGGGTTCAGCCTGTCAGTGCTCAGACCATATACGCCGCACACTGCATCAAATTGTTCTGCATGGCTGTCGTCCCAGAAGGATGCCTCTTCTAAAGATGATGCACAAGAAAGCCCGCAAACAGTTTTCTGAAGACAAGCAGACTAAGGACATGGATTACTGGAACCATGTCCTGTGGTCTGATGAGACCAAGATAAACTTATTTGGTTCAGATTGTGTCAAGCGTGTGTGGTGGCAACCAGTTGAGGAGTACAAAGACAAGTGTGTCTTTTCTACAGTCAAGCATGGTGGTGGGAGTTTCATGGTCTGGGGCTGCATGAGTGCTTCCGGCACTGGGGAGCTACAGTTCATTTGAGGGAACCATGAATGCCAACATGTACTGTGACATACTGAAGCAGAGCATGATCCCCTCCCTTCAGAGGCTGGGCTGCAGGGCAGTATTCCAACATGATAACTACCCCAAACACACCTCCAAGACGACTGTGTGTTGAGTTATTTTGAGGGACAGCAAATTTACACCGTTATACAAGCTGTAAACTCACTACTTTACAATGTAGCAAAGTGTAATTTCTTCATTGTCACATGAAAAGATATAATATCTATATCCTTAATATATATTATATCTCGTGTTTCAGTACAACAGAAACTACCCCTGACCCAGCCTAACCCTAACTCCACCCCAGACGCTTTGTCGCCCAACTCATGAAGACCTTTCTCCACACCCCTTCCTTTGGCACGCCCTTGCTCCACCTGCAGTTTATCCCTACTTGTTTGTACCACGAAACGGGGTACACATGATTGTCAGACTTAACCAGGTTACTTCACAGCGCCCCAATATTTCCTTTTAGCTACTCAAATGCGACTCTTCTTCCCTCTGCTTTTGCTTTGTATAAACTAATATCTTCACCTAAATATGGTCTCTGGTCCACCATGGAAGGTTTTAATATATAATATATATAATATATATATATACAATATATATATATATACATTCCTTTTTTTTTCCACTGGACTCTCCTATACCCTCCACCAAATCCAATTCTAGTGATCTTATCTTACTAATGTACTTATTTGTCATTTTAAACGCCATCTAAGAACTGTATATTTCATAATCTCAGAAACATCCATAGCTATTGTGCAATGAATAACAAAATCAGTTTGAATCTGAGCTTCAAAGCTTATCAAAAATGGTGCACATTAGTGACATCTGGTGGTCGGAGGGTTGAAAAGCATCTTATGCATGCAACCAGACTCTAGTTATTTGGGTCTAGAGCTAAAAATAAACAACAACAACAACCTCACATAAATAAAACCATTACCAGATATCATGCCAGGTGAGTACTTGATGATGGATGAATGAATAGCAACGAGCACTTTATATGTCATTATAATTAACCTTCTATGAACAACACACAGCTGTATTAATTTAAATTTGCACATTTGGGAGACATTTATCCAAAGCTACTTGTATTGCATTCAAAGTAAACCCTTAACGTTTACATCTAAGCTTTGTGAGGTGCCAATGGACATTTACCCAACAATGAATAATAAAGGGAAATGCAGGAAAGTGAATTGATGTGCCCTGCAATGCATGCATTAAAATATAATAAAGTCCAAACACACACACACACACACGCAAGAACAATGAGTGAGTTGCAAGGCCGGTCATGGGTTCAGTGCCCAGGGAAGTGCCCAATGAACTGATAAAAAGCATACCTTGAATGCAATGTAAGTTGCTTCAGATAAAAATATCTGCCAAATGCATAAGCATCCATATGCACTGATGTCCATATGTCAGAAGTGAGACTTGGAGGTTTGGCCTTTTACATAAGTTATTTTGCCTTGTCTTTGGTCTCCTTTTCCTCATTAGGGTTAAGGTTAGGGTTTAGTGATTGCTTGTATGGAGGAATAAAGCTTGCATCCAACCTAAATCCAGTATGATTAGCAATTGTAAAGTGTTGGCAATCATTAGAAACGTCGTGTTGATTAATCAGCAATCATATGTTGTCTGATCACATATGAAGCTGTAAATTCATTAATACATATTAAGAGTCTGTAATGTGATGTTTGGGTTTTGTCTTGTTCATGTTTTCATGTCTTTTATTTTGTAATTGTTTCATGCTGTCAGTGTCATGCTTCCCTTGCCCTCATGCATCTCTGCCTTGTGTATGTGTCATGCTCTCATTGGTTATTGTCTTGTCATGTGATTCCCTTGTCTGTGTTATGTTCTCATTGGTTGTCTTAGTCATGTGTCTTGTTTCCCATTGGTTTGTTCTTTGTCTTGTGACCCTCTTGTTTTCTATAAGTAGCCACCATGTTGCCATTGTCTCTCATCGTGTATTGAAGTTGTAACCTGCTGTCGGTGAGTCTAGTCTGTTTATGCCTCGTCAATCTAGTCAATATTTGTTTATTGTTTGGATCACTTGTAAATATAACTGCACATGGTTTCTCGCTACGCTCGCCTTCAGTGGACTGATTTGTTACAGATTCAAACATGTTCATGCTTGTTCCATTGTTTTTAAGATACTGTGAGGAAAATTCAATTCACACCAACAAGCACAAGAGATAAACACATACAGTGTGACATACACTCTTGGCTTGCCTGTACCTTAGATGCTTGCAGCTGTTGACCCACTTGCGTATACATTCCCATGCTTTGCTCTATAATCCTATAAGTCTACTGTATCATATTTGATACACAAATTTCTAAGGCCTCCAAATGATCAGCATCATCAAAACTCTGCTGAAAAACCTATTAAACACAATCTACTACATGATTGATAGTTCATACGTTTTTTTATCTAGTAAAAGGTATTTTAGTATAATTATACAAACGTCCACCTTCAGCTTGTGGCGTGAAATCGTTATGGATTTTTATAAAGTAAACATAAGAGTAACTTTTATATTGTCAGTAATATTTCAAGATGAACACTTACTGGACTGAAGCAACTTTATTTATTTGATTATCCAGACATTTTTTCAGAAAAACATTCATATGTTCATCCATCTCTCAATCATCATTGCATTGAAGAATTTCATATCTTTGGTCATACAGTATAAATATCAGCATCTGAACCTAATTGAAAATTTTGCCTCTGAATAAAACTGAGGTGTTTTTTCCTCCTAAAGTTTGAGCTCCATATTCTCACTATATCACACTACATGAGCCATAAAAGCCTGCTGTGTCAAATATGATACAAAACATAAAAACATATGGATTTTATGAAATTGTGTCTAAAGTTTTAATAAACTCTTCCATTTAAAATTTCTGTTTTTTTTTTAAGTATGTCAGGCTTTACAAGGGATAAGTTCTCAGGTTTGAGGAAGTGTTGCTCTTGTTTCCCAACTGCTGATAAAAAAGAAGAAGATGCAATTAGGTTATTGTAAAAATGGTTAGAAACTATTACAATATTGCCAGTAATTATTACAATGTTATAAGAGTAATTTGTCTCTAATACAGGACAGATCCAGTGCAACAGAGGTTTTTGGAAACACCACATTTGTGATGTTCCAGTAAGAAACAACTGGTGTTAAATTTTTCACTTTTAACACAATTAAAGGGATAGTTCACCTGTTCAAATGTCCAGTATCAGCAGAAATCTCCCGACCACCTCCAGTTAACAAAGCCTTTGATTGGACAGACCATCTCACAAAATTCAATATTCAGACACACACAGAATAAACAGGTTTTCATACTGATACAATGCATATTTATCTACCTTATTTTGCAACATGGATGTAAGCTATTTTCTGTAAACATGCAAGACTTCCAATTCATTAGCAGTAAACTGTAAAATTATGTGTGCTTCAAAACCATGTAAAATATGATAACACAATACCAGTTTGCACTATCAAGCCGCATAACAGCTAAAATAATGGATGACATTGTAAGCCCTGCACATTCAAGTTTTAACACTCTCGCTTTCCCAAAACCAATGATTGACTGCTGGGATGTTCAATGGTTCCCATCCCGGGGGAACAGAGGTGGCTGGTGACCAAGTATGCATTGGAATGGTGTTAATCCAGTCTCTGGTTGACAAAGAGAATTTTGAGCACACTCGGCCCATGCTAGGAACCGGTGCTGGAGCGGTGAGGTTTGGTGGCTCTGGCAAATGGTGCAAACAAAGTGCTAGATTTCCTGGATCTTCCTACCTGTTTGGTCTGAGGATGGTATCCAGATGATAATTTAATGATCACACCCCGTGGTAAAAAGAAGGATTTCCAGATGTAAACTGCAGTCCTCTTTCGGAGATGATCTCCTCTGGTAAACCAAAGTTCCTGAAGACATAGTTGAAGAGCAATTCAGCTGTTTCCATCACTGTAGGAAAGCCCTTTAGAGGTATCAGGCGTAGGTATACATACACACATATATACACACATTCACAGAATGAGTTACAGCAGATTTCTAGTTCCCAGCATGCTTTAATTCTAACTGTAAAAGGAGAGTAAATCTTGAAAGTAAGTGTTATTTCATGTGTTTTCTCAATATTAATATAGTGGAAGTTCTGTCGTGTAATGTGTATTATTTGGAATGTTAAATAAAGGGTCTGGTATGTCTTGTGCTGTTGTTCTAACTGTATATGAAAATATGATAATTATAAAATTATCAAGAAATGATATTATACATATACAAAGAAAAGATTCAATGTTTCATGGACAAAATTAAATATAGTTTTGTAAGATAAACAATGTAGCTTTTGATGGCTGCAACATACTGTAAAGTTGGGACAGAGGCATAATAAAAGTGAAAAGGTTATAGAACGGGGCTGTTCCAAAATCGGTCCTGGAGGGCCGGTGTCCTGCAGAGTTTAGCTCCAACCTAAATTAAACACACCTGAAGCAGCTAACTCAAGCTCGTACTAGGCAAGAAACTTCTAGTCAGGGTGTGTTGAAGTAAGTGGAGCTACAAAACTCTGCAGGACACGGCCTCCAGACCGAGTTTGGACAGCCTGTTATAGAATATACATTCAAGTAAGCTGTTTGAAACAGTTCACAGTAGCTGGTGAATGGTAATAGGTGAGGGGAATCTGTTTGTGTATAAAAGGAGAATCTCAGTCTTTGCAAGCAAGCTGGGATCATGGCTCATCACTTGTGCCCCCAAGGGTCAAGCAAATCAAAAAATCACATTTCTCAATGCAAGTCGCAAGGAAGTTAGGTAGGGGACCATATGTGCATTTTCCCAGGACACGTCATGGCCAGGATTTCTAATTGCTAAAATATCTAGTTTTAGCGTGTTTGTTGGCCCAGACTACCTTCTCCAGCGGTGTATGACATCAAAGTACGGTTCCTTATGCTTTCAAAATGCTATCGAGGTATTTTGATGTCATACACCGATAGGTCTGCACACGCAAACAAAGCCAAAAACTAGATATTTTAGGCAATATAGAAATCCTGGCCAAGACACATCCTGGGAAAATGGCACGTATGGTCACCCTAATTTAGGTCTTTCACCATCTACCATACATAATATCGTGAAAAGATTCAGGGAATCCAAGGAAATCTCAGTCTGTGTAGGGCAAGGCAGGAAACCTCAGAAAAATGTGACCTTTGAGCCCTCAGAAGGCACTGCATGAATAACCGTCATGCTGCGGTGATAAATATAGCCACATGGGCTCAGGAGTACTACTGAAAACTGCTGTCAATTACCACAGTCTGCAGCTGCATTAAGAAATGCAACTTGAATCTCTGTTACTTTAGGAGAAAGCTATACATCAATTCTATTGCAGCGATGCTGCCAGGTTCTCAGGGCCAGAGCTCTTCTCAGATAGTCAAAAAGATCTGTCTCCTATTGAACATGTATGACCAGTCATGAAAATGAGAAATCAGAGACTGCTGAGCATCTGAACTCTTGTATCAAGTGAGATTGGACAAAAAGTTTGCTTGCAAAACTTCAACAATTAGTATCCTCAGTTCCCAAACACTTAAACAATGTAATTAAAAGGAAAGTTGATGTGACACGGTGTTAAACATGTCTCTGTCCCAACTTTTGTGGAGTGTGTTTCAGCCATCACAATCAAAATTTGTTTATATTTACAAAATAAAATTAAGTTGGCCAGTGAAAACATTGGAAATCTTTTCTTTGCACTTTTGTCAATTAAATAAAGGTTAAAGAGAATGAACAAAAAAACCCATCTACTTGATTTTATGGCATTTCACAAAACGTCCCAGGGAGGATGATGGGAAAAGAAGTCCATGTTAGTACTCTAGTGAATTCAACGGTTGAATGAATGAGGGAGAGCCTGGCATAATCGTGACAGCTTTCTGAGGCCTGTTGCACAAAGCCGGTGTCAGTTTTTACCCAGGTAAGTTCGGGTTTGAGCAAACTGGAGTTTTCAGGCTCAAGTAGGTGGGTTGGTTTTGAGCAGGTTTCGTCACCATGGCAACTTATGTTACACAGCTACACTGTTTCGGAGCAGGGTTTATTCTGGGTTAGAGATCGCAAACCCAAACCTTACTAATCAGCTGTGAGCAAAGTGACATATACAGTATCTGATGCAATAAAGCCACTCCCGCTGTATCTCTTGCTTCAAATAAAAGCAGTGCACAGTCAAAGATTTTTAGAGACAAAATTGCCTGTCTTTGCTGACAATGTTTTAGTCTATAGTAATTTATATGAATTATAATAATTTATAATTCATATAAGTATTCAAATAATGATATATGAAATGGAAATTAATATTAAACTTTGCATAAAGTAATTAAAAATATAGCATAGCCAATAAATCTAGTTGAAATATATTAGTTTAAAATATTAATATTTGTATTTATATACTTTTATAAAATATTTTTTTTGCTTCATCTGCACTTTTGTAGCCATTCACAATTGAGGAGAAGATACACAAAGAAGCACTGACACAAATAAAACATTACAGATAACAGGGCTGCGTTCAGTCCCGACAAAACGGTGCTCAACGTTTTTTAAACGGAAACGGTGATGCATTGAACACCCTGTTCTGATGACACAAGAGTTGCAACTACGGCAGCTGAGAAGACCAATCTTTTAAGAATTTTCGGAGCCTGATGAAATCACTATAAATACATGTTTAATACTGCAAAATACACTCAATGATACAGTCACTGCCCTTGCCGTCCAGAAAAAAAGAGAACATCCCAATCGAGTGAAAGGATTTGTGGAAACTGTGGTTCCTAATTATTTCTGTAATCCAACATTTGCCTCGTATTTCAGGATGAAAAGACAAACATTTCAGGTGAAGGATAATCCACTTACCTCCGAGACTGTGTTATGATCTACATTACCTTATTATTTTTTATTGTGAGTTTTAGGCTTATCATTATTGCTGATCACTGTTGTTGTGCTATGTTATTGTAATATTTACCATTATATAATCAGAGGAGTATAAAAAAGTTTATGAAAGTGTCACTCCACAATACAATAGCAAAATAAATAAATATGTATAGTATTTGTATGTTACGTTAATCAGTGTCTAGCACACCTTCCTAAGGAAAGGATATGGACCAGAAGACATTGCAATTACTAAATGATATTTAGACAGACTTAAAGAAGTTCCAGATCTATACTTGTGCTCTTATTATTTCAGTAAATTTGGCCTTTAATGTAAATAAACATGTGCAAACAATATACTTGCTCTTGTGAATTTATTTGGATGTTAATTACATTGTGCTCTAGCTGTCTCTATAATACCGCTGGTTTATATACATGCTGCTGCTGACTGGGCTGACATGTTTGACACACCCACCAAACAAGAGAAAACACATCTTAAATCCAGTTGCACACCGTTTCCAGGAAACCTGTCGTTCAAACCAGAAACCGTAGCAAAACGGTGCACACCGGTTTGAGCTTGAACTTGCCCCAGGCTTCTCGTCACACATGCAGCGCTCCCTCTCACCTGATTACTAAGCACCTGCACCTGTTCCTCATCACCGCAGCACCAGCATATAAACACACATCTCACAACCACTCCTTGTCTGGCCTTGAATCTGAATACAGACTCCTTACTCTCTCTGCTCACCTAGGTGGTTTGGCTCGTAAGTCTTCAGTGGTTATTCCTCATTGTATTCCTATAATCTCCTACATTACTCAAGCAATCTCCTTTGTCTAATTCTGTTGTCACCGTTCTGTGGATTATATTACCTGTATACTCGCCATGCTCACCAGAGGTGTGTGCTCGCCAGTCCCGCTGTCCCCTGTGTGTCCTCCACATCTGCTAAAGGGAAATTTGAGTTATTATTCTGTCATCATTAGGGAACTGTCTTTCTGCTTTATACTCGCCTGCATTCATCTATCTTGCTTGTTGTCAAAGTCCTGCTTGGGTGTCTGAGTATGGTATATCCCTGACAGAAGGCCAGACCAACATCAATCATGGACCTGGCAGGACACAGTCAGTTCAAGGATTTTGTGGATACTCTTCACCGTGCACTTTCCACTCTTGGAATAGATACTCTTTCCAATGGAAAACTCGTCAACAACTCTATCAGTTATGTGAAGGAAAATTCAGTAAATGACTACGCACTGAAGTTTTGCACCTTAGCAGTTCTCGGTTTATGATGACTCCATGGGGCTTGAGCACTTTATTCGACTGCAGATTCGTGTTGCCCAGTGGATGAAAAACCATTTGGAGAAGCAAAACATTGCAGTCCTTCCACTCCATCTGTTAGTCAGTTATGCTCTGCACTCCAGAACAAGGAAGTGAACCGATGCAAGTGGACAATATGCATCTCATTCTGGTCAAGCGGCATCGCTGGCTGACCCAGCGACTGTGTTTGTATTGTGTTGCCATTGGACACATGATTGCAGTGTGTCCAGTTCGACCTCCACAGCCATTGGTGAGATGTTACCAGCCCTCCTCCACGTACCTCGTTTGCAGTCATAGCCCTTATTGACTCTGGGTTAGCCAGCGATTTATATCTCCAGGGAACTCTGCTGCCAGCTCAGGCTCCAAAAAAGGTCCAACAAATCCTCCTACCAAATCCAATCCATAATTGGTAAGCCACTCGGCCAAGGAACCATCCATTACTGTGTGGAACACATCCAGTTTCAAATAGGCTGTCTTCACGTCGAGAAACATGAACTCTGGTTGTGGAGACATCAGCTGCTGGCGTTATACTAAACCAAAGTCATCAAGTACAATCCTGGGCCTGTATTCACAAAACATCTTCAGGCTAAAAGTAGCTCACCGCCGATTTAGAAGAAAATCTTTAAAATAATGGCAGTGTCAGTCCTAAATTTAGGACTCCTAAATTTGAGTTCTAAGAGTGTTTCACAAAGTGTTTTAGTGCTAAAATTAGCTCCTAAATCTGTGAAACGTTAGGAGTAGTGAAGAGGACTCCTAAGTTACTAAGACCAAATCTGAATTATCCTAAAATGGCTGTTGCCAGCAATCTGCCTTGGAATATAAACATTTTAGAAACACTTGACGATAAGACTTTTAAAAAAAAGTTATCCGCTTTGGTTTGGAGTTAGCCCACTCCAAGTTGTTGATTATTTCTTAATATATACGGTTCCGCTCATCTGGTTTTTATTTTGTTTGCTGTCTTACTATCAGCCTGTTTATTAAAAGGCTGTTTATAGACCTATGCATATTAGAGCTGCCCCCTAATGGTCGACTACCCATTAGTCGACGAGAAGAGCCTTGGCGCCAATTTTATTAGTCCCCTCTATCGCAGAAAAAAAAAAGTCCCATGAAGTGGCGAAATCACGCAGTTCGTGATGGACAAATCGTTAACGGCTGGTCTATGTGGTAATATGTACATCGGGCAGGACAGCCATATACTCACCTAACATTCATCAACCTCAAATATGACTTATCTGAAATATGTATGTAGTAGCAACTTTACATGGCAGCTCAATCTGATGTTAACCTAGAGAAATGTCCGCAATTCAAGTGTCTGTGTGGAAGCTGAACATTAGCGCGCTTGGGCTACTGCATGACAGATGGAGGCGCCAGTGCGATCATTTGCTCTTAAAATACTTTGTCATTTTTGGTCATACAGATAAGAGTAATACATCTTTCGAATCTGTAAAGACTAAATTTTTTCCTGTGCACCCACAATAACAAAAAAAACTTTGTGCTTTTGTAAAATTATGAAAGCAAACAGGGTGCACTTTCTGCCATCTCGGTCTGTGAACTTGAGCATGTCACTTCGAAACTGTGTATTCTTGCTCTAGCACTAGTGTAACAAATTATTAAAACGTTAATGCAGTGTACTTGCTGTTTTCCCTAACACATTCATAATTATTATATTTGCTGCCTTCTTAGGCTATGTAGACGATTGCAGGCTCATTATTATGATTTATATGGTTTATTAATAAAAGTATGACTAATAGTCTACTAATGCTTAAAATGAACGAATACTAGTCGACCAGAAAAATCTTTAGTCGAGGGCAACCCTAATGCATATTGACTAATTGTTTACGAGACGCATAGCCTACATATAAGAGGCTGCCAATTAGCTGTTTAATTAGTGACACTTAGTCTGCATTTTAAAATCTTTATTTGAATGTGGCAATTAACTTTTATTTTATAATATGGCAACAATCTTGCGCTCTACAATTTTTCTATGAATAAATCTCTGACAGAGACCCCTATCTGCCAATCACTGTGTGCATAGTTAGTAATTATGCTGACATCATCCATAGCAACAAAGTCAACCCCGCCGGCCCCCTTACGCGACTTCAGACTTCTTCTATTCCTTAGTAAAGTTTGGCTCAGCAGCTTTGTGAATAGTTTAAAGAGAAAACTCCTAAACGTTTTACTGCTATTTAGGGAGAACTCTTAGTGGTAATATCCCAATGTTTTGGTGATACGGGCCCCCGGTTCCTATTCTTTTCTTGGTCAAAAACGAGAAGTCTCGAAGTGTGGTGTATTTCTGTTTCATTACCGTTTCATATCAACCTATTCTCATTTTCCCCCGTGCAAGACGAACTCCACTTCCATCAAAGTCCTCTAAACACATTCGTTGCGATCTGTCTTGATCTCCTTTTTTGCTCCATCCTGTCCTGACAAGCCATTTTGTTGTTAAGTTGGATGCCTCTACAAAACTTAATGCCCTGCCTTCCTCCAACGAAACTCACTCCAGTGGCGCCAAATTTGGCATTGTTAACCCTGATTTACTGCTATCAAGCTTTAGAAAATGACTGATTGGTTGGCAGGGGCCCATCATCCATGGTTATTATTTTTATTTTTGTTGTCCTCAACCACTGGAACCTATGTAGGACATTTAGCTCAAAGGGGAACTGTATATAAATTACAATGATTTATAATTGTTTATCTCAGCTGCCAGCAGTAACTGTAGCAGAATTAATATTACAATCAACTAATCTTTTCGTCTAGTGAACATTCGGTGCAATTTCATATCGGCTCTAAGAAAGGTATTTTTCGGCCACAAAAATAAATTTCTTACAGTACTAGTGCCTAGAGCAGGTTTCCTCAACCCTCCAAGAAATACCCCCTGCACTGCACATTTTGAATGTCTCCTTTTTCTGACACACCCACTTCAGGTCTTGCAGTCTCCACTAATGAGCTGATGAGTTGAATCAGGTGTGATAGATGAGGGAGACATACAAAATGTGCAGGGCTGGGGGTACTCCAGGACATGTTTGAGAACCGCTGCATTGGAGCATGTAACAAGATCAGGAATCATTTAAGTGACTTTGATCTACAAGCAGTGACAGAATCAGAAACTCATGTAATCTGTGCACAAAAGTTTTATTAACTAAACACATATAACTAGTCTAAACAAACCTACACACACTCGCATACATACTGTACATGGGGGAAGTGGAAATGACTGAATGGAGTCCTTTCAGAAACCAGGGAATTTAACAATGGAAAGGAGTCAGTTAACCCCCTGAGCAAAAACCATCAGTGCCATTTTTAAACAGGGTCTACAGGTTATACGAAACCTGTTTTGTTTAGTTAAATGATCCTTGCATTGTCTTGCCCATTGAATGAGCATTTCTGGTGAGAGTCCTGGGGTCTGAGGGTGTTTTGGGCCCTGGAGAAGTTTTGACATGTCCTGACATTTGTGCTTTTTTCAGTTGCTAATAAACATTTTAATGACTAAGTTTAGTAGCACCATAATCAGCACAAACTGGGCTACAATAATATGTGAGCAGCATGTATGTATGTGATTGTGTTTTTGAGAAAGCAATGTTTATGTGTGGTTAGTGAAAAACTAAAATTTTTAAGTCACTGAAATAAGGCCATAAAACAAATACAGAACATTTTGTTCACAAGACTTTTGAGAACTGGTCTTGAAGTCTAGAGTTTTTGCTTCAGAATGATGTAAAACTCATCTTGTTTACTCACTCACAGAAAACAATATATTGATTTAAATTTTTTAAGACACTTTTTGTGTAGAAAAGGAATATGCGAGGGGGCGTGAATGGTCATGTATAATGAGTGATTCACACCTGAGAAGACAAAGGCCTGCATAATGAGCTGCATAATGAGCTGTCAGGTGTGTGACTGAGAGGGAATTGCTACAAGAAATAATGAGGAAAAAGAAATGTATCTATTTTTTTTGTTTGTAGTTTATTTAGAATATATATAACTATCACATCTTTTTGGGAGTGTGTGCATCACATGGTATTAGCTGTGGTCCAGGCTCTTGTGCGGGGCAGGAATCTCAGAGCCTGTGGAACATGTCAACGTCAGTCTCTGGTTTCCATGACCAAGTGGGCTGCTTATTTGCTTTGGCTCTCTTTGCAACAGGTTCTTTTGCACTGTTATTCTCACATCTGAAATAAAAAAGCAAGCATGCTGTTTACACAAACTACATTATTAACATTATTATGATGTTCACTGATACTATTACTAATTTATCGAAACAAAGAACACACTTACCACATAGCAAACATAGTTTACCATGCAGTAAATAAATCAAATGAAGTAACATCTGTAAAATAGTGAATGAACACTTATTCTGAACGGAGTTGAAAACTGAACGAGTGCCCCCTTCCTTTGAGAGATGCAGGTGAAGGCAAGAGTGGTGTATTCCCCACAGTACCTTAGTATAGTATGCATACTTCATGAGAAAACAATGCCAATTCTAACATTTTAACACTATCAACCACAAATAATATTACCACATATTCTAGGAATAATACAATTACTATACTGTGCACTTACTCAGTGTGATTTTCCAGTGAACTCAAAACTGAACGACACTCGTGTGCCTTTCTTGTGCAAGATGTCTGTGATGCAGCCACAGTCCTAAACGAACATTAAAACTGTTTCATACATTTCAGCGTCATTACTCCATAAGGCACGGGTATAACACATTCTAAATATTTACACCAGAGCAGATATTCATGAACAGAAGCTTAGTTACATTCATAAACACAAGCATGCTTTGCATGTAGGCCTATACAATCCAAAAACTATCGTTATAAACATATATGGCTATATTCATGAACAGAGAATATCCTATCACAGTAAAGTTGACTAATCATTCTTACTAACATTAGGCTAGTAACATTATAACTCATATTACTTTTATATCGTATTTCTGTCTGTTATAGAACATAAAAACATCCTGGCATCGTGACATTTAGATGCTGTGAATGAAACTTCATAATGTTTCACTTGATTACATTTAGTCAGGAATTATAGTTTGGGAAAATTCTAACTAGTAAAATGTGTACAAGTTATGTGAAACTAATACAAGTAGGTTAATAAAAAAGACTTACTCATGTTTTTTCCTGAGGTAATCCAAGGCTTCTTGAGGTGAATTCTGTGTTATTCCTCTCAGCGCGACGCGAACAGTAAAACTTGAGGTCTTGCTGCTTTGTTTGCTGTGATGTGGGCGTTTACACGCCGCGCTTCACGTGGATGATTATAATATCAATAGCGCTCAGCGCGTGGGCGTGGTCGCATTAGAGATAATGAAGGGAGATGTGAAAAACTGGACATCGCGTTGGTTTCATACTGATTAGTTTGTCACATAATATTTGTTTTCGTCATGACTTATTTTGTTTAAAAGTAGACATGTTAAGCTTTCTATAGATATATCTCTCATGTCTCTTTGTTGAGTATTTGCTGAGTTACAGTTCATTTTAATGACGCGTTTCTAAATAAAGATTACGCAGACCAAAGCGGCAGACAGCGCACCCTGTTTGTTTTCTTTATTCTACAAAAAAAACAAAGATTTGTTGTTATTATGAGTGTATACAAATAAAAGTAGACCCTTTACAGATTCGATTGATGTATTGCTCTTATCTGTAAGATCAAAACTGAAAGTGTAATTTAAGTTATTTTCGGTGTGATCAGGAGAAGATGCCTTCAAAACGCGGATCCCGTTAAATCGCCCTCAGAGGGTTAAGTTCAGTTTACCAACCTTTTTACAAAGGTGTTTTTGAACTAAGAATCTGACGTATCCCTTAGGTTTAGATCTGCTGAATATGCAAATGGTTCCATAAATGTCATTCCTTATGTCTCTTTCTGTAAAGTGTTAAACTTTAACCCTTTCCTATACCAACTGTATGTGTGTGTATCTATGTGTATGTTAGACTAGTTTAAGTATTTATGTAGTATGTTAGACTAGTTTAAATGTTTTATGTAGTTAATAAAACCTTACTTGTATCACACTTTACGTGGTTCATTGTTTGCTTATAACTTGAGTCACTTAATCATGCAGATTTATGTTACAAGCTTTTGTAGAATTGTACATTAAGGAAGTTATTTCCCTTAAACAGGAAATTAAAGTTCTTAGAATTGACAAGACAGTTGACCCTGAGAGGTCAGCTAAATATCTACAGCGGATCTAAAATATGAATAGTTCATTATAACTAGTTATGGTTAATTATTCATATTTCCTGTTGTGAGCTAAATTCGCTACAGTATTTTCATACCACTGACAAAAGTGCTTAAATATTTTAACATCACTGTCAAGGGTTAGGGTTTATTTAGGGTTAATTTTGATGGGTTGGTGTGTTGTCTGTTCTGTGTGGGGCTTTTCTGTGACATTAAAATCAAAATCCTGTTTCTGTCACAAAACGACCGTACCGGAAAACTTCTTAGCCAATTTTTTTAAAATGCTGTTTCTGTGTTTTCATGAACACTTATTCTGTAACATGCTTGATATAAAAAAAAAAGGATTATACAACTTAAATTATATCTTTTTATCTCGTCTCTCCCATGACAGTCATCTCATATCACTGAATTACAAATAATATAGAGTAATTGTTTTATATAATTGTATAATTTCACTCTAAAAGCATTGTGTTATGCTATTATTGAGTGGCTACTTTGCATTGTAATGTTTTTGAACGAATGACTTATCTGTTTTCTCATGGATCATTGCTGCAGCCACCATCTTGTTCCAGTTTATTGCTTCACAAAGACATGAAATCAGGTTTTCAGTTTCATAATCTTCTTTCAGATACTTATAATGAGGTTCTTTATCCTTTTTATCCAAATCCATGCATGCAGTGTGGCATTTCCCGCTGCAGTCACAAGTGTCATGGTGTCATGGTGTTTGGTTGGGTGGAATAAATGAAGGGTTCCCTACCATTATACAGCTGAAGAAGACTGAAGTCAGACTGAAAAGAATACTTTGTGAGACTGATGCCAACTTCTCCATCCCGTGAAAAACAAAGGCTTGGTGTTTGTGAATTAACGTTTACTTGGATATTCATCACAAGAGCCAAAAGTAAGTTTGGGGAGGGATGCATTGTATTGTGTACAAAAATTCCATTTTGGGTTAATATTTGTGGGGGAAGTTTATATTTTAGATGCTGCGATTGGTCGTCATCTCATAGTTTCAGTAATGTAATTAATTCAATGAGGAAGTCAATTTTAAAAGGCCAAATAATCCATTCAGTCGGAGTCTACATTAATAAATGGTGACAAAAACTGCATGCATAACAATTATAATACAACTGTAAAAGTGCTGTTTAAAGTAGTTTTTGATGAAGCTTCCAATAGCATGTAATGCCTCAGGACACTGCTATTTTGACATACTGCTTCCAGCACTTAGACTCCATATCCTTAATACACATCAATAAGCAAAGCTTTAACTTATTTAATGCTTAGCGATGTTGATGTTGACACTCCGATACTGAATAAAGCAGTGTTTCCCAACCTTTTTTTTAGCCACGGCACAGTTTTGATCAGCACTGAAATATAGCAAAATTGCACAAACATGCATTGATATATATATAATCTAATATACTTAAATCTAATATATTTACAATCTAATACCATAAAGGATATGACCTAATATATGTAATATATTTACAAACATTACAGATATGTATTAGCAGTCGTAAATCTTTTTAAATGTATTTATGGTCATCAACATTGTCCTAATTGGAACAACTTTACGATAACAGTGTTTAATTTGAATCGTTTACATTTTCAGTCGTTGAGGAGAACCAGCTAAAACATGAGACCATTACGAAAAAGATTCTAATGTAATACATTCATTATTCGTCTGAGAAATGTTTGTGTTCAACAGAAAAGCGTTCCGACATGCAACAGATAACAACTATGCAGGATTGAGATGCAGGGAAAAGCTGATCATAACTTTGCTAATAATCTGGCATGATATTTGTTTAGGCAGCCTGAAACAGAGACTGTGACTGCGTCTCCTGTCAAATGTCTGAGAGTTAGCAGCCCTAAATAATCACAATTTACTTCCTATAATAACCAAATACTGCTTATTTACTATTTAATCGCTCTCAGCATAGACTATGTCAATATAATAAATAAGCCCTTGTCAAGTGTTCATTTTCCCGGGTGACTTGGTATGTGGGCTACTGTAGAGAAAAATTAGCCTGTCAGCTTTGTAAAGTGTTTGTGATCGTGAGAGTAAAAGAACATTAAATCAGTGCTTTTGCTATCATAAAACATAATAAAGTGGGAACACCTGACTGACGACATGAATGAATCAGCGAATCATTCAAGCAGTTCGAAAGAGTGGTTCAGTGGTTAATAGTCTGGGGCCGTATGTATAAAGCCGCTCAAAGTAAAAGTTTAGTCTTAAGTGTGTCAAAATTCTAAGAATGACGTAATTTTACTCTTATTCCTAGACTTAAGAATAAGAGTGATTCATAAAGGTTCCTAAGTGTTAAAAGAGGTCTCGGCTCCTAAATGATTTAAGAGAGCTGGAGAGGTCTCCTAACCTAGTTAGGAGTAATAAGATGGCAGCAAAGAGGAGACGACAAACACTTTCCAGCGAAAATATATTGGACTTATATGATAATATGGAGTTGATAAAACGATACAAAGTCTTTTTTCATAAAAAAACTTTAACTGATAAAGTAAAAAATTTAATAACCTCTTCCACTCAACAAGTCAATGCTCTAACATCAGAAATTAAAGTAGTAATTACATTTTTTTTTTTTTTTTTTTTTTTTTTTTTTTGGCTGGAAAATTGGAAAAATGCAGCAATGCACCGGTGATGACACAGTAAGCAGGTTCTTACATATTGTGGCACTAACCCCACCAAACACAATAGTGTTTTGATTTTTTTTTTTTATGACCCCACATTTCACTTAAACCGTTAAAATACAAAGGACAAAAAAAACACTGACCAGTGTTGCCAACTGCTTTCAATTGAAAGTAGCTAAAACTGGTCACTTAATGTTGCTAGATGACCTCATAGGTGAGTTCACTGATCTATATTTATATTTATATAGATCAGTGAATTCGCTTTATGACGTCATGGGAGAGTCTCGAAATGTACATAAGGCTTGTCCAAGAAACTGATTTTGTTGCTAAGCTTTTGAAAAAAAGTCTCTAAAGGGATGCGGAAGTCACTAAATATAGTGACAAAATCACTAAATTGGCAACATTGACTACAACATAAACAGTTATTAATATTTTGTTGGTCCTCTCTTGTTTTTGCATGTGTTCATAATGTCTTTGTATGATAGCATGCCAAAAATTATGACCGCACAAGTTTGTCTTGTTTCATTGCTTATTATCACAACATAAAACGACTGAACTAACAACTATCCAATAGGCTCACAAATCTTTCCATTTTTTTTTTTTAATTAAGGTTGAAGATGTCAAATTTCCTAGGCCGGACATCACTTTTGGCCACTACTATATGGCAGTTTATTACATTTCCAACTGACCGCCAAACCATACTGCAAAAACAACTTTTGTGAGGATTGTGGGCTTTCCTGGAGTTACTGGAGCCGTTGATGGAACTCATGTTCACATCATTGCTCCAACTATAAACGAGGAGACATACCAATAAAAAACGAAGCATCAGTAATAATTTGTGACAATTTTGCACAATGCAAAGCATTAAAATACATTTGAAATTAAAATATTCCAGTCTTAATTAAATGATTGTATTGGTAGTTACTTAATGATTGGTGTTGGCTGCTGTGACTTTACAGAGCAGCTCACGGATTGTCTGATTCTAGGTCGAGGTCCGGCCATTTTGTGTTACATCAGTGTTAGTCCTTATTCACACACTTAAGTGTCAACTCAGTCCAACCTTAGATCTTAGACTTTCTGAAAGTTGCTTTTCGCATCTTCCAAAAGTCTCTACTCTTAGAAAATCCTACTTTTTACTAAGATTTTTTGACACTTAAGGCAAAGCTTAAGACTATTCTTATGAGCATTTCTGAGAAGTTTTATACATACGGGCCCTGATCTAACCATGCTGAATCATTTTCAACAAACTGTTCAAAATAATCAATTCAGAATGAGCCGACTTCCGAATGCTGGCTCTCTAGGGCCTGCTAGTGTTTGATTTTAGATTGCACTCAAGAGGAGAGAAGAGGAAACGAGGTGTTCAGCTGAAAGTAATCGTTTGTTAAAGACTTCTTTCAGAGGCCTACACTATCTGATCCTTATTTGTTCAGTTTAAGCTTGTAAATGAAGCAAAGTGAAACAGCAAAGCTAACAAGTGGGGTGAGTAAGTGATCTGAAGAGCAATATAAGAATAGCATGTTCACGGTATCGTTTTTTAAAAAGTTAAGAAGCAAAAACTGTCAAACTGACAGTCATTTTTTTCTGAATTGGTCTTTCTGCTGCCAAAGTTTGGGTCTAAAAACACGTAGTCATCTTTCTCTCTCTCGCTACTGTTTCTACTTCAAATTTTGCATTGTAGACCAATATAGGCATGCTCTGTACTTAAAAGGAATAGCTTTCCCATTTTCTCATCCTCATGTCATTCCAAATCAAAATGACTTTGTTCCAATGAACACGGTGATCCAAGTGATGTCCAAGCTGCACTTTTACATGCAATGTAAGTGAATGATAACCAGGCTGACCTGAAAGTGTGTAAATTACAATAGAATTGTCGTTTTTAGTGAGTTTTAGGTTCCAATGTCCAGAACAGAATTAACATTTTCAAACTAGTGGTTTGGTTTTTGGAATAATGGATTGAATTAAGGTCCAAAAAAGCATATTTTGAAGCTATGTTTTTTAAATGTAAATCGAACAAGCAGTTTACAGTAAAATGCATCTTTATATTTGTCTTATTGTGTTAATATGTGACATGTGAAAGCTTGTGTCATTCTTCCTTAAAAGATTCAACGCAAATCTCCTGTATCTGCTCTTGTGATTAAACCATGGAACGTGTCTGTTTATGAAACCTCAAACTGAAAGAATTGTCTGCGTATCTGTTGATTATCTTAATTTACTGCCTGTAGTTTACAGTAAATCCGATCACAGCTCTTAATCACTTGATCGATCTGTCTTTGATCATGACCTAGTTGCGGTAGAGTGCGATCTTACTCATCTTTTTAGTTTGTGTGTTTGCATGTCAACAGATACCACAAGGTAAAATAATGCTGTAACAATTCTGCATGTTTATCTGTATGATATCCAGTGTTGGGGAAAGTTACTTTTAAAAGTATTGCATTACTTCCTAAAAAAGTAACTAATTGCGTTACTTTTTATGGAAAGTAATGTTACATTTACTTTTTAAATATGAGCAGGGCTTGATGGTTTTTAATATAAGAAGTTCTATTTATAGCAAATGTAAAAACCCTTTCATGTCAAATAGTGTAACCTCAGGCTGAAGGAAAAGTAAATTCACTTCTGTACAGTAGAATGCAGGAGAAGAAACACTCTTCAGCAATAAAAAAAAACAAGCACAATTGTTAGTTTATCTAGTCATTTTTGCTTATTAGTACGGGTTGAACTGGATCATCAAAGGTCAGCAGCAAAGATATTGGTTAATAAAATGGGATTAGATACATTTGTGTTATTTTACATATTTAATTATTGCAGGTTTGCATCATATTCTGAGTTTGCATTTCACTGTTTTAATTCATTTTGATGAATACTAAATCTGTTTTTTGTGAGTGGGATGAATTAATACACATTCACATTTAGTCTAGAACTACAGTAATATGTTCACACAGCGCACACAACTCCTCTGTATTTCCGATTTCTCCCAATATGGGGACAGGAGACTTGTCAGTCAATAACTGGGAAAAAGTAACTCAGATATTTTCTTGTAAATTAAAGTAATACGTTACTTTACTAGTTACTTAAAAAAAAGTAATCTGGTTACGTAACTCGCGTTACTTGTAATGCGTTACCCCCAACACTGATGAAATCTTGTGTAACTGCTGATAATTGGGAGTTCCCTTGATTCACTTGTGTTTTGATGCTACTTTCAGTTGTAATTTTTCATGTTGTTGTTTTTCTGTTTCCTCAATTAAAGGTTCCTCAATCCAAGCTCATGGATTGAGTTTGAGCTCGTAATTCGCAATGAAGCCAGTGTTTTTCAGCATGACTGTCCTGCTCATTTCCTACAACTGTTTGAGCGAACACATTTACACATATTTCGGTCTGGTCATCTGCTTCATGCTCTGGGCTAAAATGGTATTCCATGCAGAAAATGGCTTGTCGGATGGATTCGGCCGGGCGGTGTTGATTACAGGTTGTGATAGTGGATTTGGACATCACCTTGCAAAGAAACTGGACCGCATGGGCTTCACTGTGTTTGCCGGATGTTTATGTCCTGAGAGTCCCGGGGCTCAGAGTCTGGTTGAAGAAGGCTCTGACCGTATAAAGGTGCTCAAGCTGGATGTGACCAAAGATGAAGATGTCAGCTTTGCCAAGGATTTTGTGCAAGCAAATTTGCCAGAGAAGGGTAGCTTAAACACTTCAAAGTGTCTTATTAATAGTATTTCAAGAATGAAATCCCTCTTGTTCTGTATATTGTTGTACATTTTTCAGGTCTCTACGCTGTGGTAAATAATGCTGGAATCAGTGACTGGGGAGAGACCGAGTGGAGCACTGCCAAGGACTTCCAGAACATGACTGACGTTAACCTCTTTGGTGCCATCAGAGTCACCATCCCATTCTTGTCACTCATTAGAGCATCCAAAGGTCATTGGTGCCTTCTATTCTAACTTGTGTATAATGCACGAAAGTCATTGTTGATTTAAAGTGCCCCTGTTATCCCTTTTTTAAGGTTCCTAATATTGTTTTGGGAGTCTCCTACAATAGGTTTACATCTATTGCAAGGTCAAAAAACGCTTTTGTTTTTCAAAATATGCATTTCACTGCGTGAAAGGCAGAATTCCAAATGGCATTATAGGGGCACTTTAAAATATTCCTTTACTGTACAAAGGCTGTCACTGGAGTAGCACCCTTTTAAAAGGTTATATTTACAGGTGGTTGACTGCTTTGTGTTTTCTGATAATCTTAGAACGCATGGTGGCCTATATAAAGCTGATTTATATGATATTACAGTATTTAACTTAAATAACATGCAATTGATAAAATGAAATTTATTTGATATATTTACTAAATTAGAAATAATGAATTAATTAATCTGGATGGGGAAAATCATTTAAATTTGATAAGTCCGTAAAATAAACTGATTCTTCTTGATTCTGTAATCCTATTATTAGTATTTTTCACAAACGGTTAAAAACATGACTAAAAAGAAAGTAAACACTGACCAACAGTGCACCCAGTAAGCTTGTGTGATCTGGGAATCATATTTCGTCAAATAAAGACCAGGTAATGTTAATTTTGCATACAGTACACTGACATGACATAGCAGCAAACTGTATAGTGCAGGAATGTTTAAAATCAATGATTTAAAGATTATGCTCTCATCTGCGCTCGGGTCAAGTGTTCTTAGTGCTGTCAAAATAAAAGCTGTTTCCGACACTTATGGGCTTATTGGTCAAACAGAAAAGCTTACTAAGTGATGTAGATAACTTAAAAATGCCAAATTTCGGCCAATATATCTGCCTTAACAATAGTTGACCACTGATATTTGCCATTTAGGTACTAGTATGCAGACTTTATGTAATACATACCTTTAAGGTAGTAATACTCACCCTTTAGAGGTAAAAATAGGCACAAAGTCTACCCTTTTGAAATGGTACTACTGCACCAGTGAAACCGGTTGCAACTTTTTTTTTTCTTCCTGAGAGTGTTACTTACTGCTTCTTTTAATTTCATCATTCATTCTTAGGTCGTATGTTATATGTGTCCAGTATCTTTTCTTTCTTCAACTGTCTGAACATGGGAGCATACAGTGTATCCAAACGGGGACTGGAAGCATTTGCAGACTGCTTGAGAGTAGAGATGGCCAGTTTTGGAGTTAAGGTAAGGCCTGATGTGTTCTTTTAAAGGGAAACTCACATTGTCATTTATGTTTACTGACCTAAGTGGACTCTCTTGTTGGGCTTTTATTATTATTATTATTCATTACAAATAGGACATTGCTTTAAACAGTGCATTATTTTATTTTTCTGTTCTTGTAGGTCAGTATTATTCAGCCTGGAAATTTTGGCATAGCCACAAACATTGTGCACAAGAAAACCCCACAAGACGTATGGGATGAATTTGATGATGCACGTAAACTAACATTCAACAAAAAATACATTGAGATGGCATGTGAATATTTTAATTCATTGTGCACTTCAGGATTTAAAGATTGCTCTATGGTTATCAATGCCATGTTGCATGCTCTCACTGCTCCCAAACCTCAAACCCGATACCTGCTTGTTTCCTGGAGAGAGATGTTTTTTTTCTACATATGCCCTTTTCTCCCCACTTTTATCACTGATTCTGTGTTTCATGTAAGTTCGATGTATCGCAAGCGTAAAGTAATGCTTTACTCATAATTTGTTTTTTCATAATCAGACTACGAGAGCTCGCTTTACATAGACGACTCGAGTCCTAAGTGTTGCTGTAAGACTGCTGTAACGCTAACATGAGACAGTTTTTCTGGACAGTTGTACACAAATATATTCTGAAACATTCTTTACTATAAATGTAGGCCATGTACTCCTTTCCCTTTTCTTTCTGAGTAAAAACATATACTCTTTATCATAGATAATCTTGCTGAAGAATTTATCATAGGCAACATTAAAAGGACTTCAAAGGTCAAGAAAGTCTTCCAATTCATCCACTTTTTAATTGGACACATGAGGTGTCCTGAACTGTGACTGTTATTATAGATGTTTTTATGACTTCATACGAGTTGAGAAACTGTGGAATATTTATGCTTTTACAAATGCATTCAAAACACCACAGGACCATTGAAACTATTGAAGGTGAAAGGCTGAAAACCTAAGAAAAAAATGTGACCGGTTAACCTTAAAGGGGTCATGAACTGTTTTTTTTTTAATAATGTTCTCCTGAGGTTCACTTATGTTAGTGTGATCAAAAATACATCATAATTTAGAAGTAATAGGCTATTTTTTTATCCTGTTTTTGAGCCTCTCTGCAGAACGGTCTGTTTTTATAGACGGGGTGCATTTAACACTCACAAGTAAACGCCCACTGCTGTGATTGGCTAAGAGTTTTGCTTATTAAAATAACAGAGCGATACTGCTGTGACGTACTCTGAAAACAACATGGTTCATTTAGGTTAAAAACGTATAAATACTCAGTATATCAAACTGTCTGGGACAGACAATGCAATACTGGTAAAAGCACGTTTACATTACGACATTACTGTCGGATCCGCTCTAGTCAGACTCAGCACTGCATTATCTTTTACTTTCAGTCTCTCTGAAAAGCCTGCATCATATGGTCTTGTTTAAAAATGTATCCGTAGCAAAGTAAAGCAAACTGATTGACTGACACGATCTGGAGCTCTTTGCTAATTTTACCCCGTGTTTTCACGAGGCCGAAGTGACATATACACCAGAACCCCTTATAATCGGTATCGTCTACACTGGTTCGGCACGATTTGACGTACAAATTCCTGACAGTAAATGATGTCCTGCTCTATTTTGACATACAAGCATTCGCTAGCCGCTTCTTCTGACCTGAAAGAAATTGATTCACAACTGACCCACACCAACAGCGCTCTTAGCGTCCCAATCTAGATACGCATGTAATCAGAAGGAAGGCAATTCAAAGACAATTTTTCACAACTTACACTACACAGTGTCTTGTAATCTTGTAATATCATCTGTATGGTTCTGTTGATGGAGTAATCCTGTGTTTGCGTCTCTCTAGTGTTTCCTCTCTCCTCGCTACTACAAACGGCACATTCAGTGGGGCGGGGCTAAAGAGGCATGATGTATAATAGTCATTGATCTCTCCTGCGGATCCCGTGGCTCTCGGTATTATTAATTTCATAAAGTGGCACATTCCAAAAGGAGTCTTTTTCTGAGCTTGGTTTCAGTAAAAGCTGTTTTTAAACTAACGAGAAAGTTCTGAAACTTACAGGATGTTTTTATAGTACATTGACCTATATTGACACATGTCAAAAGATCAAGGGAAATTAGATTTTTTAGTTCATGACCCCTTTAAAATCGTCTCCGGTTACACATGTATCCAAGGTTCCCTGAGAAGGGAACGAGACACTGTGTCCTCTAGTGGGCCGCTATGGGGAACACCTTTTGGCGCAACCAGTATCTGAAGCACATGTCTAAACACGATAATAACATTGGCCGGCGACAGCCTGTGATGTGGAAAAATGACTCTTTGTTATTGTCGTCTTGCATTATTAACAAACTATTTTCCTGTTTGACACTGTAAAGCTTCTTTGACACAACCAGTATTGTATAAAGCGCTATACAAATAAAGGTGACTTGACTTGGTCACTGTATAAAAATGCGCCGGAAGAATACGTCATCCACTTCTTCGTCTGAACCTCGCCTCCGAGGCATGGCAAGAAAAGAGGAGTCTCGTTCCCTGAGATGTTCCTTCTTACTCTGGTCCGGACTAGAGCACTGAGAACGCCTCCTCTGGATCACCTTCCTCATGTCTTATTGTTTGACTCACACCTCCGCGTGGCAACACTAGTCTTCTGAGCCCGTCACAGGTCCTTGGACCGGGATGGGCCAGGACCCCCCTTGATATTCGGGCTCAGACTTGGGCCTTCAAGTAATTAAGGCCTTAAAGGCAACCAAGCGCATCTTCGCATCCTTAAACTTCTCGTTCACCATCTCAACGGGAGTGCCGAAAAGTTCAGAAGGTGATACTGGCACATCCGGGAGAAAGTCCTTCTCTTTCGTCCTGATGTCGGACAGATTCACCCACAGATGCTTCTCCATTGCCACCATGCCCGCCATGGACCTGCTGATGGCAGTGGTGGTCTGCTTTGTGGCACAGAGTGCGAGGTCTGTGGTGTAACACAGCTCAGCTACCTCGTCAGTGGAAAGACCCCAACCCTTATCCAGGTCTTTCAGCAGGTCAGCCCGGTAGGCTTGAAGCAACGCCATAGTATGTAATGCAGCTACAGCCTGACCTGCTGCCGCATATGCCTTGCCATTCAAATGAGATGTATCACATAGGGGTTTGGATGGCAAAATGAGAGCCTTAAGAGAAGATGTCTCTCCCCTAGAGAGATAGCGGGCTAGCGTCTCTTCAATTCAGATTTTTCCAAGCCTTGTCCATCTCAACATGGAGATCGTGAAGGAATGGGAGGTAACCCTCTAACTTGAGCTGGAGGGTTATGGCCAGAAAGGAAGTGCTCATCCAGACAGCCTCGAGTGGTTTCCTTCCTGACAAGCTTCCACGGCCATGGTGGAAAAAGAACAGCGTTCTTACCGGAATGCACATGCTTCAAACAAAACAGTCCTTGAAGACGATGAAGAGGATGACGTATTCTCCCAGCGCCCTTTTATACTGTGGTCGAGCCAGTAGTGATGTCACAGGCTGTCGCCGGCCAATGATATTGTCCTCTGCTTTAGACACCAGTCGTGCCGAAGGCGTTCCCCATAGCAACCGCTGAGGACGCAGTTTGAGTTCCCTCAGAGGGAGAACACTACTGTTTCAAAACTTTAGGGTAGTAATGTTTTTTTTTCACATTGAAGATGTTAAATTGATCAAAAGCGACAGCAAACACTTTTAAATTGTTACAAAAATATTCTTTAAAAAAAATACAAATTATATATATGTATGTATATGTGGTGTGTGGTGTGTGTGTATAATATTATAGATAATATACACGCCGCACATATATATATCTATATATATAATAAATATTTTGAACTTTTCTATTTATGCAAATAATCTTGAAATACTGTAGTAGTTTTTCCACAAAAATAGGAAGCAATGTTTTCTTGACAGCAGATCAGCTATTAGATGATTTCGACAAGATCCTTTGCTGAACATTCGCTTTGCATCACCGTATAACTACATTTAAATATATTAAAACAAAAAATATTATATATTTTTTAAATGACCTAGCCACTCACTGTGCATAAAACTGTTTTGGAGCATTTGTAATGTAAATTTGGGCATTTTATGACACCATATTGCATCTGCATGCAAACTCAATGTGTTGTTCACAGATGTAGCACGAGGAACTACGATCAGCTTCATTTAAATAGATAAAACTCCTGATAAGACAAGCTATGTTTTGCTGCAGTGGTTAAACAGCCTCTTTCACCATTAGGGTGACCGTCCCTCTGTCACTGTTTCCTACTTTTGTGGATATGATGTTACTCTAGGTCGAAGGTTTTAATAAAAAGGTTTTATTTATAAAGTGTTTCATTTCTGTTTAACCAACGTCTGGAAGTGTATTGCTCTCTGACCCATTTTGTTCAATTTAGATAATCATCCCACTTCTTTCAGTAACCTGTGTATGTACATTCACAGAAGTGTGTCATTGTCCACAGTTTGCAAAGATATACTTAGATAGAGGGCCTCCTTTCCAACCACAGGGCCAAAAGTCCCTATCTAACACTCCAGAAGTCAAATCTAGCACGACGATGCTACATAATACAGCACTGTTTCATCACTTCATAAACCTGTCTGTGCACCAGATCTGTCACAGTTGCACAGTGGAGCTTTATTGTTCACTCAACAAATCAGGCAATCATATGTAAAGGTTTCTTAATATTTAAAGGTTTTATGTTAACCCTGTAAAGCCTGACATATGAGGTAAAGTCATATATATATATATATATAGATCACTGGTGGTGCAGTGGGTTGAAAAAGCTCTTTCTCCATTAATGGTTTCCTCCTTTACTGTTTCCTGCTTTTTGTGTTATAATGGTACTCAAGGTCAAGTCATGTTGTGGTTGTGAAAGTATTTAATTTCTGCCTTATAACTAGGTAAACTATTTAACTGTATAACTATTTTATGGAATAAATAGTATTCATGTCGTTTTTGTTGAGCTCACATTTAATACCATCAGCTCATCTTTTTAGTATGAATATTGAGAATGTGGCACTTACTCAAGGAGGGAAAAAACATACCCACATTTCATTCAAAGGCCCAAACTGAGCAAAAATATGCAAAATAAAGATATTAATTATATTAAGATATTTAAAGTAAAGTGACGTGACGTGTAGCCAAGTATGGTGACCCTGTGCATGTGCTCTGCATTTCACCCACACACACACACACACCGTGAGTACACACTCAAAGCAGTGGGCAGCCTTTATTTATTTATTTTTAATAACAGTACAGCATATATTCCATAACAGGTATAAATACAGTCTCCTCTATATCCTAGAAGAATGACAAATAAACATTTCTCAAAAGCCTGATGATCACATTTGAGACTCACATTTGAACATGATTTTTCTAAAAAAATAAAAATAAAAAAAAGAAGATAATGAAGTAAACCAAAGTTGTAAGTGTGCATCTTGAAATATTACTTACATTTACTTGTTGAAACGGCAAAAGAAATTGTGAAGCACAAACTGAAGGTGGATGTTTGAATAATAGAATGCAACACAATAGACTTGCTAAAATGTCTAAACTATCAATCAGGCGACAGAAGGCACGTAGTAGATTATTTTCAACAGGTTTTTCAGCAATGTTTTAATCATGTTGATCATTTAGAGGCATTGAAGTAGGCTTTACATGGTTAATGTTTAAATGCTTTGGTTTTCTTATTCAAGTTGGTTTTTAATATTTATATAATGCATTATACTGAGCCTTTTACAATATAAATGCATTTTTACCTTAACACTCATATGGTTTAATACCACATTGTTGACAAGGCTGATATGCATTTCCCCGATATGCATTTGCCTTGCAAATCAGGTCCACAGTAAAGTTAATTTGAATAGGACAATGTTTAGAAAACAAATGTATTAACCATATACTTTCAAAACAAATGGTAACACTCCAATACAGTTTAATGTATTAACATTAGCTAACTACATTAGTTAACATGAACTAACAATGAAAATACTTCTTTTTTTTCAACATTTGGCCAACTAACACATTAATAAAAATTTGAATGTATTAATATTATTTTGACCTGAGATGACATGTAATTCGTAAACACTGTTATAAATGTATTGTTCATTGTTAGTTAATGTCAGTTAATGCATTAATGGAACCTTATTCTGAAGTCAAAAAGTTTCCCAAAAGTTTGTTTCATTTTGGTAATCCATGAAACTGAAACACAAACCAAGAACCAAACAAACAATCCATAGATCACTGCTTCCTTGAGAGCAATCACTCAAAAGTTCTATCACATTGTAAATGATGATGGGTTCTCTTGGTGCTGTCCAACAACAGTTTTGTTTGCTGATATGTACAGCTCAGAGGTCTGCTGAGACGAGCGTCCCAAAATGTACTGTTTCCCCAGGCATCGCAAGTCTTGGAAGAACTGACAAAAGTGGCTCCTGAATTTAACCCCGATGAAGGCGTACAGAATGGGATTCAAGCAACAGTGAAGGTAGGCCACACTCCTGCTGATGGACAAAGTCATCAGAGTCACCTGTTCTTCCTTGCAGTTTCTCTCATTGAACAGTTTACTGGTGTAGACAAGAAGTGTCACGTTGTAAGGCAGATGGCAAAGGACGAACACGAAGACCACAGCCAGGACCACGCGGATCGCCTTGTGCTTCTGAAAGTTTTGAGCTTTGAGTAGAGTCACCATGGTGCACGAGTAGCAGAATATCATGACCATCAATGGCACCAAGAACCCGAGGACCATCTGCATGCTTGGAATAAGGATCTTCATGAGTCTGGCGGTGTTATGCTCCTCAAAGTTAGTGATGCATTCCTTGTTTACCTCCTGGTAATATATAAAAGTAGGCAGAGACAAGATAAAAGCAAGCATCCATATGACCGAGCAGATGAGACGGCTGTACACCTGAGCTTGTGATCGAATTCGAACCGATCGTCTGGCTTGCACAATTGCAATGTAGCGGTCGCCACTGATGCAGGCTAGCAGGAGCGTGCTGCTGTACACGTTGATACTGTAGGCTGCTCTCAGAAACTTACAAGCCCACTGGCCCATGTTCCAATCGTGCTGTTCGTTGTAGATGATCAGTGGAAGGGCGATGACGAAGAGGAGATCCGCCAGCGCCACGTTAACCAGGTAGATATCGGTCATGGTTTTTGCTTTCTTGTAGAAGGCGTACGTTAGGAGGACCAAAACGTTGCCCACCAGGCCGAGTGCGCAAATCAGAGAGTAGATGAATGTTGGGATGGTCACTTGCTGTTCGTTGAACCATGTCATGTTACAAGGTTCCACATCATCATCATCATAATAAAAATAAGATGAGTTATCTGTGTAATCATTCATAACTGTATGGCTGACCTTGAGAGAAAAGAGAGAGATGGATAGAATTAAAACAGACAGATCAAACAGAAGCTCATCCCTTGTGAAAAGAAGTGTACTTGAAAAAAACTGTACTTGCAAATAATCAAATATTAATTAAATAAAAGGCCACTTAAGTGACCTTAAGAGAGACACTTTCGTGACTTTCACTTAAGTACACTTTTAAAAAGTGTGCTTTGTAATAATGTCAAATTAAAAGTCTTACTTTGAATTATGTTTTAATTCACTGTTTTTATTATTATAAAAACATAGGCGGGTTTCACAACACTCAAAGACACCGTACATCAATAAAGAACCACTCATCAAACAAAAGGCCTACCTGCAACTAAACATTACTGCCTAAATAGGCTTTTAGGTCTAGATTTAAAAACCACAAGACTTTGACTATTATGAATATCCACCAGTAGAGAATTCCACAAATACGGAGCAGCATAACCAAAAGCTTGTGAACCCATAGAAGTTGTCCGAATGTGTGGAAGTACAAGAGTGAAGTGAAGTGTGGCGACCCATACTCTGGGGTTAAATGCAGGAATTTGTGCTCTGCATTTAACCCATCCAAGTGCGCACACACACACTGTGAACACATACCCAGAGCAGTGGGCAGCCAGTGCTGCAGCCCAGGAAGCGGTTGGGGGTTCAGTGCCTTGCTCAAGGGTCTCACCTCAGTCGTGGTATTGAGGGTGGAATAGAGTGATGGTTATTCACTCCCCACACCAAACAATTCCTGCCAGACCTGAGACTCAAACCCGCAACCTTCAGGTTACAAGTCCAACTCTCTAACCATTTGGCCACGACTGCACAGGCAGAGGCAGAGGCAGAGGCAGAAGCAGATCGTAAGATAAGTGTAGGAGTATTTATACAAAGGAGATCGGATAAATATGAAGGAGCTAAATTATTAAGTGCCTTGTAAGTAAGTTAAAAGCAAGACCTTAAAATTTACACGATACAGGGAGAGAGATTTGCTCAGATATTGGAGTTTTGGAAATAACTTGTACAGACGCATTATCCATAAAACAAGGAATTATAGTCAGTTTGTGATGTTACTAAAGCGTGTACAAGAATAGCAGTACTCTTTGTTGAGAGCACAGGATGGAGACGACTAATATTTTGTACATGGAAAAATGCAGAACATGTAACATTATTAATATGAGCTTCCAGTGCTGTCCAAGATGACACCCAGACTTTTAACCTGTTTAGATATAGAAACTAGAGAATTGTCAATTGTCATAGACAGACAGCTTGATTTGGCCAGAGTATTTTTTGATCCGACAAGAAGTATTTCGGTTTTATTTCTGTTAAGTTTGAGAAAATTACATGAAAACCAGGTTTTTATTTCATCTAAACACTGAACAAAAGAAGACAGGAAAAACAGTGGTAGGTTTAGAAGACAGATAAAGTTGGGTGTCATCAGCGTAACAATGGAATTGAACCCCATATTTCCTAAAAATAAAACCAATTGGTAAAAGATAAATGATAAACAAAAGAGGTCCCAGAACAGAGCCCTGCGGAACACCAGTGGTAACAGGTGTAGAATTGTACAAATTGAGTACAGTCCGTAAGATAGGAACGAAACCAACACAAAGCTTTACCTGTAATTCCAATGGACTTCGATCTACTTAACAGTATGGGGTGTGAGATTGTATTGAATGCTGCACTTAAGTCTAAAAGAATGAGTATTGATAAAAGACCTGAGTCTGCAGCTGCTAACAATAATTACAAATCTTCACAAATGCAGTCTTGACACTATTCGGACGAAACATTGATTGAAACTGCTCATATAAACAATTAAAGGAGAGATGATCCCGGAGCTGAGATGCAACAATAAGTTTCAAGAATGTTTGATAAAAACAGTCAATTAGAAATAGGACGAAAATTCTCAAGATTATTTGAATCTGCCCCTGGTTTCTAGAGAATAGGTGTTATTACAGCAGTTTTTAATACAGGTGGAACAATACCAGAAAGAAGTGAGGCATGTATAATATCAGTGATTTAGTTTTAAGAAGTACACTTCTTTTGAAGTGTTGTTGACTAATACAATACAATTCAATTTCATACAATCTGAATAGAAATTAAATTTAGTTACCATTTTAACCATATTTCAAAGACAACAGAAATAATTATAAAATTATATATTAGCATGTACATTCCTATTTCAGTTGGTTTAAATAAATCACTCTAAAGTTCAGCTAATTTAATTTTTATATAAAGTATAATACATTTTCATTCAATGGCAAGTAACGTGCAATGTGCAAAGTGTCCGAAAACATTACAATTAGCTTGCACTATTAACATATTTCCGTAATAAGTACTATTTTCAAAAGTATGCTAGAATATTGCCTAAATGCAAGTGTAATAAGGAAGTTATGCAAATATTTCTGCATCATGGCTGTTTCTGTTTAGATAGCAGATAAGATAATGATACCACAGTCATCTTTCGAAAAATGAAAGATGTTTGTGTCCTGTTAAAAATGTGTGTCTTGTTTCAGCAGCTTGCTGTACACACTGCCAAACCTACACAGTACTGCAGGTGTATTTCTGCACATTTAAAAGTCTGAACGCATCATTAAAATAACAATATGGAATGGAAAATAAAATGTTTGTTTACATGCACAATTTATATCCAACAGTATTCAAGCATTAAACAATTATCCAGTAATATAATAGATTGAATTGCACCGACACTAACGGATGAAAACAAAACTTGAACTGAACTGAGCTGAATAATGACGTTTTGTCTTCTGTAGAGCTGCTCATAGTGCAGTTGAATTAATTTTTCAAACTGATTAATTTTACAACATTATTACAAAGTTATTTTCCTGTTTATTCCTGTGAAGCTGCTTTGAAATATTTGTATAAAGCGCTATAGAAATAAATGTGACTTGACATAATTCTAACATTCAGTCAAGTATGTCAAAACTACGAGAAATAAAAGCACGTTTTCCACAGTCTACAGCAAACAAGTGCACTTTCATCAAATGAACCCAAATGAAAATTTGCCTAAAATGCCTAAAACTTGCAGTGCACCATGCACAGGTGGTACAGTGGAACACCAACAGGATAATATCTGTATTTAAAATACTGTACCTCAAAGCGGCCTCTTCTTTAAAGTCCTTCTTACTGTCTCTTTCTCTGACTGATTTGAGAGGAGAGGAATATTTCAACAGTTTACATGTGATGCACCTGTTTCAGTGTGGAGTTCCTCTCACTGTGTTCCTTTATGTTTCTATAGACCGGCCCACATGTGAGATCATGCGGTAGGTGTTGTCACAAATACAGTTTTGATCAAATGTCTCTGTTGTTACCCGGTTCCTCTATCTGATGAGGCTTCTTCTTTGATGCCCTTTTTGTCCTCCTACACGGATGAGAAAGCTCATTTGGCATTTTACCACCTACATTGAAAGCTTTGATCTCTCAAATATATATATAATAAAGTTTGAGGGACTGTTCTTTTAAAAACATTACACCAATCTGTCTAATTAAACCTCTGATAGTAGAAAAGACATGGATCAGCTGACCTCAACAAACAAAAACTGAGAAGTAAACAGAGGAACATAGAGAATGGCTGCATTGTCTTTCTGACTGTTCCAAGTGCATCTCTTAGTAAAACTTCAGTGTATTATTATTATTGTTGTTGTTGTTCTTTCCTTGGTTTTAAAAAATATTCTGTACAATTTTTTCTTTTTTCTTTTTTTTTACCTTTATTTGTATAGCGCTTTATACAATACTGGTTGTGTCAAAGCAGCTTTACAGTGTTAAACAGGAAAATAGTTTGTCAATAATGCAAATGCAAATGATTTTTCCAGCTAAAGGCAGTTCATTGATGCACTTTTTGTTCCCTAAAGTATGGGTATGATGAATAAATACAATAATTCCTCATACTTTATATATATATATATAGGCATACTGAAAATTATTACTTTAGTCAATGAGGCTCGATGACTGTTGTTACAATACCAGGGTAAATTGTTAGGGTGCCAGTTTGATCAGCTCAGGGTTTATGTTGTGTCATTTATTTGTCTGGATCACAGGGCTGACACATGGTGTTTGTGTTTGTTGTCTTTTGTTAACCTGCCCCTCTTGTTACCTTATCATCTCATTGGGGCACGCTCCAGTTTTAGTTTGTTCGTCATCCTTTATATTCCCCTCTTGTTTTTTTTGTCCTGTGCAAGATATAATCTTTGCTCTGACAGTAAACATGGAACTTGTCTGCAGTGAGGTGTGATCTTGTCTTGTTTTCTTGCCTATTATGCAGATTTGGAGATTTGGTTTAATTCATTATTTTGTTAAAATAAAGAATTAAACCACTCTTGTTTTTTTAGCTCTTGCCTGGTTAGGTTTTTTTTCCCTCTATTTTTTAATTCCTGCAACTGATTCCTCTTCTTTTACCAACATGAAGTAAATTAACGGTTAGGTTTATAAAAATATGTGGGGGAAAAAAAGCTAGAATTGAGTTCACATTATACAGTTGCATCGTAATAAGCAATGGGTGTTCATGTCAGTATGTGTGTATGCTTATGTAGGCGTCTGACATTTAATCAGGTTATGGTGATAACTTTTGATAAGCACATTTTCTGACCTACAAAACAAATAATAAAGCATTTCATTACATTTTGAACTTGCGTCTTTAGCCAGCCAAGACATTTTCCTGTGTTGTTCTTTCGGGCTCCTATTGTATTCTGCAAGAGATTGCCTTTGGTAAAGGTTTACAAAGTGACATGGCTGAAGGAACGGACACTAGGTTTTACTAATACTCTGACATCCGCTGATTTCTAAGTGTGACATGCAAAAAAAACAAATAAAATATAAAAACATAAAATATCATTAGATGTTGTTTTCAAGGTTATATAGCTATTGTTACATACAGTTATATTTCATTATACTAGACTGGCAGTGGTTAAACAGATGTCAGCAAACAGGAAGATCCACACAGGTAAAATGTCATTAACTCAAACAGACTTTATTAGTAGAAACAAAACAGTGAAGCATGTGAATGATGCTTCAGAATGCAATAGTCCAACATAAACTTGATAACAGTCTTAACCAATGTTCTCCTTTTAAGCTGTGAGCGTGAAGAAACAGAAGGCTGCGTCAGAAACTGAAAAAATACTGCATACGGAGGATGCATTCCAAGGTAGGAAGGCATCAATGCACGTCCGAATCCAAAGTTAGCTTCACTTCCTGTCGCTTGAGATACCTTCATCTGATCGATTTTTGAAGGTAGCATAGATGTATCCTTTGCTGTCTTTGATATCCCACAATCGTGTGCGTTCCATTCCGTGACGGTTGAGATAAAAAATAAAGATGGCGTCTGAAAGTTGCGTTTGGTGGTCAGTTTGTGTGTAAATGTATATTTCTGACTAACTTTTTGCATGTAATCAGTATTTATAGTAATTAAATATCCATTTTAGTTATCACCAAAACTCATCTATTTTGTTGTAGATTGGTTTTAACCATTACGCTGCCTCAGAAGCTTGTCCGAAATCAGTTTCATGAGGTGCCTTCTTGTAAAAACGCTGCCTGCAAAGTCTTTGCCTGATAAGGCAGCGATGCAGCGAGGCAGGTTTTCGGATGCAGCCAATATGCAGTGCAAAGGACACTTAAAAAAACTGAGTTGGAAAGCCATTTGATTGAATTGACCGATCGGAAAGCCACGCCCCCCTTAGTTACTGTTTCGAACTCGGACAAACAAACAGAGTTGCTAACTGTCTTACAATGACAGCTGTCAGTGTGAAAACCTTGTCCCTATATCTTTTTGATAAATTTTGGACACAGAAGGACCACCGTTCAAGTGGGACTTAAATATGTCATGGAGGGATATATAAAATATTTTAAAATAAATATTGTGGGTAACTGGAAGCAAGGGTTTACAGATCACAATGCAAGCGGGAGAAGCCTCATGTTACGTTCATCACAATCACAGATAACAACATCTCGGATCAACACTGTTCATGTATCGCAGGGGATGATTAAATTAATTTAATTAGCAGCTGACACAGAACAGCATTGTTTACATCCAGCTGATAGTCTCCAAAATGGAGCTACAGGGTAATGCGGAGGAGACAAAAAAAAATTTCTTTTGCACACAAGAAGTATTCTCGTAGCTTCATAAAATTAAGGTTGAACCCCTGATGTCACATGGATTATTTTACAGATCTCCTTGCTACGTCTCTGGATTTGGGAACATTTCAGTTGTATTGCTGTCTATGCAGGGTCAGACAGCTCTCAGATTCCATCAAAAATATCGTAATTTGTGTTCTGAAGATGAACGGAGGTCTTACGGGCTTGAAACGACACGAGGGTGAATAAAAACTGACAGAATTTGCATTTTTGGGTGAACTAACCCTTTAACAGGTTTCATAGAAAGAGAATGATGTGCGCCAAATGAATCTCTGTAGAAATCAAATACTTGAATACACTTAACACTAGAGCCAACGCAAACGCAATGACATGTGAAATAAAACATCATGTCTTAAAGAAGAGTGGCTTGATTAAGTGCTGGAAATAGCAGATGATCACAGAACGGTAAAAAAAAAAAACTCCTAGACATTTTGTCACGTGTATGTTCTGTGTTTCTGTTCTACCTGCCTTGTCCTAGTTTTCCTTTGTTGCTTGATTTGTTCATTAGTTTCCACCTGGGTTCATATTAATTTTAATTTTAAAAAAATTATCTTATTAATCCATTGTTTGATTTTGTATAAATAGTCCTGCCTTTCCTCAGTTTGTTTGTCCTGTCTCCGTTGTGTTAAGAGGTTGTTTTCTCCTGTTTCACCATAATTAATTTATTAAAGACTGCCTCCGTTGTACTCCTTCGAGCTCCTTTGCCTGGCAAACCATGACAGAAGACAGGACCAAAACAAAAAAAAAAGTAAGCGGCGCCCCTTCTCCCCGTTTTTGTTTTCCCTGTTTTTTCCTTATTTCGCCGCCTTAGCCAGCAGGGATCTCCCCTTCGTGGAGTACACTTGGGAATTCTGCAGGTTCGCTGCTGCTAAGGCTTTGGACAACGCCACACTCAACTTGCTGTTCTGGATCGGGGCTAATTACTATCGCCCCGTGTACCTCCCAGACACCACTGGACTTAGGTGGAGGGAAGGGGTCCTCCGGTGTCTGGAGAGCGTCCGGCACCGATTCAGAATCAGCTCGCCGTCAAGACCACCGGCCGCCACTGACTTCGCGCTCCTGGACATGGTGCTGCCTCTGGAATTCTCGACTCCTGTCCTCGCCCCAGAATCATCTCCAGAAAGTAAAAAGTCAAGTGGCCAAAATGTCCACCCAATAGAGAAATGTTTTTGCTCAGATAGAAAAAAAATATTAGAGGGAACATTGGCTACACCCCTGGTCAGGTGTACAGTCCAAGGTAATGTAGAAGTACTTTGAGTCTCTTACTTTAGTCACTATTTCTTCCAGAATCTTGTCACTCACAATCTGTATCAGTTCATTCTGAGTGTGCTGCCCAAGATAATGAGCATGTGTCTCTCCATCTTTAATTTTGCTGAGATGAGTTTCCATAAGGGGGTCAAATTTTGCCAGTAATTCAACCTCTTTTAAGAAGTTTCCATTGTTTGGTAGGAAGCGTTTGTCTGATGAACCCCTGAATACTAGGTTTCTTTCCTTACATGTCCTTTAAACATGTAAGGACATCCCACCATCTTTCTTTCAGCCTCCAAAATTGTAATTTGTATATGGCCAAGAGTCTGTCCCCGACTTCAGTGCAGATCAAGTTCTCTCCACTTAAGCATATTAGGGCCTTTCGCACCATGAAAGAACTAAATGTACAGTTCCAGAACTAAATGTACAGTACTAAAGTACTGGGACGATTTTGCGCGAAGGATTTCCCAGTACCATTTAAAGGGTTGCATTCGTGCCGAGAGTGTGTACTAAGAAGTGACGTAAGCCGGTCGACAGCGATGTCATTTGTGCGCGGCGTTCAACAACAGAAACCAAGAACAACAACATTAACAACAGGAGGATGGAGGACGCTGTGATCGGAGCTGTGTTTTGTGTTGTGTCTCGTGGGTTTCACAATAATGGACATGGAAGGTCGACGTATACGCTGTTCTCCATACTTGCGAAATAAGTTGACACAATGTTTACACGGCATTTTAAATCATGGCGGGTGAGGGCGTTTTCATACGCGTTTGGCCAAGTTCAAGTGTCTACGTGGTCACATTAGTACAGTTGTGTGGGTTAGACCAGGGCTCCAGATAAGGAGCTAATTTGGTTCTCGAAAAAGGAAGTCCGGTAATAAAATTGCTCCCAGTTCCGGCGGTGCGAAAACGCCAAAAAGTGGGTAGTTCCACAATTATTTCTGGTACTATGAAAAGGTTCCCGCGGTGCGAAAGGCCCTAATGTTCTTTGTCAGGATCATCATGGAGTTTAGGGGATGGCATTGATATTCGACCAGTCAGTCAAACATTCTTTTATTATTTTGTAGTAATTTGTAGAAAAGAGCTTACAACAAAAACAGGCCTGGCTCCAGATATTAGATGAAGGGTGGGCCAAGTGATATTCCAGTTGGGTGTGTGTGTGGGGAGGGGGGATTAGAGATCTTGTTCTCTAATACAAGATCTATATAATATACATGTATAGATATATATCTTGTATTGATTTGGGAACTTTAGATTTGATTTAGAAAAGTGTGCAGGTCTTATAAAATAACTATTTTTATCACTATAATATTTACATTGTTTTGAAAATAATACTGTTATGTTTAGTATTCGAATAAATAAGCTTGTATGACTATCATTTAAGATGCAAGTTAAATTTTACAATTCTTGATTTCAATTTCAATAAAATAGCAAAAACTACAAGCCTAAAAAAATATAAAGTTTGATCATTATTAGACATGTGAAGAGTCAATAAAATAAGTTCTAATAAACAAATTACAAGCATCTGCTTTAATTACAAAATTAAACACTGCTTTAAGTTTTTTAGGTTTGTAGGTGTTCAGGTACAGAAATGGAATAATCTAATGTAAAATTACACCGCATAGTTGTCAGTGTATAAATTAAATATATATCAATCCTTGTTAAAGCTAAAGTGTATTCAGTCAAGAGAGTGGGGATTCGGGCGACTTGAAGGAATTTTTCTCTCTCTATTTCCTTTTTTTCTTGGATTAACATCTAGGATACCAACAGCAGGTGGTAAATTAAGCGTGGACACTTTAAGAGACTACATGGATCCAGTATAATGATACATATCAGATTGCTTTCTAAACTGTTTACATTCACTTAAGACATAATTAACTGTTTTTGAGGATACTCACCAAGATGGGTATTTTGACTTAACTTTGTGTATCTGTCTGTTCAAGCGCAAGAAAATGTGAAAGAACTTAATTTTGTGATCGTGCGTTCAAGTGTTTGTGTGTTTGTTCATGTGTAAAAGGCTTAAAAACACATTCAAATGATAAACTTTCATGACAGATTTATCACTGGACTGATCGGGCAAAGACAATTGTCAACTGTCGCAAGTAACTTTCACACTGACGCTGGGGGGCCATGGTGGGCCAACCCTCTGATTGGGTGCTGGGAGCCAGGCCTGAACAATAAAAATAGCATTGTTTTTGGCGGAGTATGAATGCCAGCTCCTGGGAATATTTTCCCCATTTGACAGCTGTCTCTGTAATAAGCCTGAATGGAACCCTCTTCTGAGCTTGTCTTTAAGAAAAATCCAGTCCTGGTTTGAATAACGACTGGTTGTGCTAGTACTGAGGCTGCTTGTACTTCACCTGGGTCTGTGTTAGTACTTGGTGAAGACGGCTGCACTTGTGGAATATATTCATTAATCTTGATTCATTATAATACATAGAATTATGTCTATCCATAAGAGAAAAGTATTCTACTATTATGTATTTGGCTGTGCGCATGAGAATGCAGTGTGCTTAGAACAAAGTGACCTATTTTTGTCACTATCAAAATAGGTCACTATTTTGATACCGATATCGATACCAAGAGGACTATGTTGAGGACTTTATTGGACTGGCTCATTTAACACCTTTTGACCAGGTATGCTTTATTTTTTTTGTGGTGGGCTTTCTGAGCCGCTCAGCTCACTCATGCCTTTGCATAATCCTCACTGGACTCTGGAGTTTTACATCGATATGGCCCTCCAACTGAGTGGCTCTGCATTTACTGTGGGTGCTGTGGAGGAAGAACACGGCACTCCTGCAGTATCTGCCACTCCAGAGCCTGGTCCCGCTATGGCTACCAGTTCAGAGTCTCTTCACAAAATGGCCACGATTCCAGAGTCTTGTCCCATCACAGCAGCCGTTCTAGAGTCTCGTCCCATCATGGTCGCCATTCCAGAGTCTCGTCCCGTCATGCTGCAGAACCTCCTGAGGCAGTGGCATCCATTCCAGTCCCCTAATCCACTCCCGAGCCTGCTCCAGTCCCAGTGTTTAGTAAGGCTCCTAATCAGATTCAATGATCTATGCTCAGCTGCAACTAAAAGTGCTACAGCCAGACCCGGAGATCGGCTGATGGATCGATGGGAAAACTCAACTGTTTTACTCTATGGATTTGAACATCTACCCCTTTTCAAAAATATGAGTGTTCCTTTTAAGAGTCAACCACGTCTACCTAAAACGGCTCGTTCTAACACTCCCTCACATGTCTACGTCACGATGTGAGAAGATTTGCATAACGCTGCCCAAATGTTCACGCAAAGAAAGAAGGCGTAACTTTGATTATCGCTGTAGTATTGTTGTTGCCGTGAACAAGATAGCAGGTGTTTTGTTGTGAAAGTGAAACTACTTTGTTTGGCTTCCAAAAGAGGACACAACTAGAATTTAGTGGTTAAGTTGTATTTACAACACTGTTCCAGAACAGTTCAACCCAAATATTCAGATGTGTGCAGCGCATTTTATGGAGGACTGTCTCGTCGCGCAAAGACGTTCCACCATTGGCTCCTGACTTCAGCCATTGTTATTGACTTAAATTTCCAAAATAAAACTTTAATAAATTAAACAATTTTCTAATTAATCTAAAATAAAATATCGCAATTAATAATCTGCTCCGTGAGAGCAAGCCCAAATCTCATGGCCAGTGGTGTTCGGACCGAACTTTGAACCTCTGCTTTATAAACGGGAATCACCCATGGAATTGCCAATCCGACCGTGCAGTCAATTTCACTGGTTAAGGTTAGGGTCAGGTGTGGGGTAGGTTTAAGGGTTGGATTTTTTGTAGTATAGTGTAGGAAATCAACACCGAGGCCGAGGTATTCGCCCAATCACAACGCACTATGGATAGCTGGCCTATCACAGCACACCTCGCTTTTCAAACCAATGAGCTTTGTAAAAATCGACGCGTTTCAGAAAGGCAGGCATAGAGGAGAAACAATAATGTACAGTATGTGGAAAATAATGTTTTTTTTTTGCCTTAAACCGCATAAACACATTTCATTACACCAAATACACAACATAATGTTCTTTTTAGCAGCATCATATGATCCCTTTAACACTTTTTTAAAAGTTACGTTGTATTATGAGGTCTATGTTGAGGTTGAAGAAAAAAAAACAACATTTGCAATGTATTAGTTTAGTTCTGTATGTCATACTATAACCTGGCTCAACTTGTAAAATGTAATTCTGTGTCTGTCAAAGTCTGTTGCAGCACTGAGAAGAAATGTGGGAAAGCTCCCTTCCAACTTCACAGTGTAGCGAGAACAAGACATAACAACAGTGTCCATCAAATAAATGTTTTTATTTTGTGTGTGAGACTACCTATGAGTTTGAAAGTGTTAGGCTCAGAATGACTCTTGACAAAATCGTTGCATACAAAACTCTTCGTAACATGTGTCCACAACTTGCATACAAGTTCATGACCCTTAATGAGGTGAAAGAATTTCAAGGAGAGGAAAAAAAGAAATTAACCAGTATTTCAGACAACTCAAAAGTCAAAATGGGTCAAATTGACCCATGACATTATAGGAGGGTTAATCAGCCAAAATAATCACAATCACCTGTGTGGGTTTATCATGGTGTCTTTTTGTTGACGTAGAGTAGAGCTTACCATAGGGTGACCATACGTGCCATTTTGCCAGGACGCATCCTGGCCTGGATTTCTATATTGCCTAAAATATCTAGGTTTTGGCTTTGTTTGCGTGTGCAGACGGATCGGTGTATGACATCAAAATATCTCGAGAGCATTTTGAAAACATAAGGAACCATCTGTATGGTATTTTGATGTCCTACACCGATCCGTCTGCACACGCAAACAAAGCCAAAACCCAGATATTTTAGGCAATTTAGAAATCCTGGCCAGGACATGTCCTGGGAAAATGGCACGTATGGTCCCCCTAGTTTACCATTCTGTAGCAAAGTTGCCAAAAATTGAATGGTGCTCCACGCCACAAAGCTCCAATAATGTCCAGCCATCGAGCCCACAATCGGTCAATACATCACCTGGTAGGGAACAGTGTGATTTACACTCTTAAAAATAAAGGTGCTTAGGTTCTTCACAATGTCATAGAAGAACCATTTTTGGTTCCACAAAGAACCATTCAGTCAAAGGTTCTTTAAAGAACCATCTCTTTCTTACCTTTTTACAGTGGTGTGAAAAAGTGTTGGCCCCTTTCCTGATTTCTTATTTTTTTGCATGTTTGTCACACTTTAATGTTTCAGATCATCAAACTAATTTTAATATTACACAAAGATGATGCAAGTAAATACAACATGCAGTTTTTAAATGATTATTATTTATTTTATTAAGGGAAAAAGCTGTCCAAACCTACGTTGCCCTACTTGAAAAATTAATTCCCCCCTCCTGTTAAATCATAAAAGAACTGCAAATAACCACATTATTTTAGAAAGCTGAGAAAGCACATTTTTTACTAGCCACACCCAGGCCTGATTACTACCACACCTGTTCGCAATCAAGAAATCACTTAAATAGGACCTGTCTGACAAAGTGAAGCATGCTTAAAGAGCAACACATCGATGCCGCGATCTAAAGAAATTCAAGAACAGATTAGAAACAAAATAGTTGACATGTATCAGTCTGTAAAGGATTATTAAGTCATTTCTAAGGCTTTGGGACTCCATCGAACCACGGTTTGTTATCCACAAATTGAGAAAACTTGGAGCAATGGTGAACCTTCCCAGGAGTGGCCGGCCAACCAAATTTACCCCAAGAGCACACCGTCGACTCATCCAAGAGGTCACAAAAGAACCCACAACAACATCCAAAGAACTGCAAGCCTCACTTGCCTCAATTAAGGTCAGTGTTCATGATTCAACAATAAGAAAGAGACTGGGCAAAAACGGCATCCATGGGAGAGTTCCAAGGCAAAAGCCACTGCTGACCAAAAAGAACACAAAGGCTCATCTCTCATTTGCCAAAAAATATCTTGATTATCCCCAAGACTTTTGGGCAAATATTCTGTGGACTGATGAGACAAAAGTTGAACTTTTTGGAAGGTGTGTGTCCCGTTACATCTGGCGTAAAACCAACACAGCATTTCATAAAAAGAACATCATACCAACAGTCAAACATGGTGGTGGTAGTGTGATGATCTGGGGCTGCTTTGCAGCTTCAGGACCTGGACGACTTGCCATAATTGACGGAACCATGAATTCTGCACTCTATCAGAAAATCCTGAAGGAGAATGTCCGGCCATCAGTTTGTGACCTCAAGCTCAAGCACACTTGGGTTATGCAGCAGGACAATGATCCCAAACACACCAGCAAGTCCACCTCTGAATGGCTCAAGAAAAAGTAAATTAAGGTTTTGGAGTGGCCAAATTAAAGTCCGGACTCCGAATCCGATTGAGATACTTAAACAGTCCATTCATGCTCGAAAACCCCCCAATGTGGCTGAATTAAAACAATTCTGCAAAGAAGAGTGGGCCAAAATTCCTCCACAGCGATGTGAAAGACTCAGTCTTTGCCAGTTATCGCAAATGCTTGATTGCAGTTGTTGCTGCAAAGTGTGGCACAACCAGTTATTAGATTTAGGGGGCAATTACTTTTTCACGTAGGGCCAGGCGGGTTTGGACAGCTTTTTTCCCTTAATAAAATAAACAATCATTTAAAAACTGCATTTTGTATTTACTTGCATTATCTTTGTGTAATATTAAAATTTGTTTGATTATCTGAATCTTCTAAGTGTGACAAATATGCAAAAAATTTAAAAACCAGGAAGGGGGCCAACACTTTTTCACACCACTGTATAATCTGAAGAACCTTCTTTCGTCACAAAGAAGCTATTGTCCAACAGAAGGGTTCTTCAGATGTTAAGTTTCTTTAGGCACCATTTAGAGGACAAAAAGGTTCTTCTAATGGCATCATGAAGCCCCTTTATTTTTAAGAGTGTAGTGCAAAAGAAACTAAGCCGGATGGCCTGTGATACAGACCTTTGTCATAGCAGTTTCACAGCAGAGGAAAAATGCAAGAGAAGCCCTTATGATTACTCAATCATGTATTGAGCGTATGAATTCACAAAAGTTATTCACACTTATTCTCACTGCAATGGAAATATAGCTCAAAGTCAATGGGACAGAGAAATATGCTCTTTTCTGTAATTGTAGCTTCATAAAGTTATCTAACTAGTATCCTCCAATCAGGGTATACTTTAAGCATCGAAATGAAGGTAATTTATTTGTTAACTGATTTAAAAAAAATATCATATATATATCTAGTTATAACCCTTTGGTATGGAAAGTTTTCAGACCCCCTTAAATTTTTCACTCTTTGTGATATTGCAGCCATTTTCTAAAATCATTTAAGTTATTTTTTTTCCTTTTTAATGTACACACAGCACCCCATATTGACAGAAAAACCAGAATTGTCCATTTTTTTGCAGATTTATTAAAAAAGAAAACTGAAATAATCACATGGTCCTAAGTATTCAGACCCTTTGACTCAGTTTTTAGTAGAAGCACCCTTTTGATCTATACAGCCATGAGTCTTTTTGGGAAAGATGCAACAGGGTTTTCACACCTGGATTTGGGGATCCTCTCCATTCCTCCTTGCAGATCCTCTCCAGTTCTGTCAGGTTGGATGGTAAGCTTTGGTGGACAGCCATTTTTAGGTCTCTAGAGATGCTCAGTTGGGTTTAAGTCAGGGCTCTTGCTGGGCCATTCAAGAACAGTCACAGAGTTGTTGTTGAAGCCACTCCTTCGTTATTTTAGCTGTGTGCTAGGGTCATTGTCTTGTTGGAAGGTAATCCTTCGGCCCAGTCTGAGTTCCTGAGCACTCTGGAGAAGGTTTTTTTCCAGGATATCCCTGTACTTGGCCGCCTTCATCTTTCCCTCGCTTGCAACCAGTCCTCCTGTCCCTGCAGCTGAAAAACACCAACACAGCATGATGCTGCCACCACCATGATTAACTGTTGGGACTGTATTGGACAGGTGATTGAGCAGTGCCTGGTTTTCTCCCCCTTTCTCCCCTCCCTCTCCCCCCTCCCTTTCCCCTCCCCCCCCCCCCCTTTCCACAACATACCGCTTAGGGTAATAAGGCCAAAAATTCTATCTTTGGTCCTCATCACCACATACTCTATTTCTCACCATCATGGAGGTCCTTCAGGTGTTTTTTAGCCTTGGCACGGAGGAGAGGCTTCCGTCGGGCCACTCTGCCATAAAGCCCCAACTGGTGGGGGGCTGCAGTGATGGTTGACTTTCTAAAACTTTCTCCCATCTCCCGACTGCATCTCTGGACCTCAGCCACAGTGATCTTTGGGTTCTTCTTTACCTATTTCACCAAGGCTCTTCTCCCCCGATAGATCAGTTTGGCCGGACGGCCAGCTCTAGGAAGTGTTCTGGTCGTCCCAAACGTCTTCCATTTAATGAATGGAGGCCACTGTGCTCTTGGGATCCTTAAGTGCAGCAGAAATTTTTTTTATCCTTGGCCAGATCTGTGCCTTGCCACTATTCTGTCTCTGAGCTCTTCAGGCAGGTTCTTTGACCTCATGATTCTCATTTGCTGTCTGACATGCACTGTGAGCTGTAAGGTCTTTTATAGACAGGTGTGTGGCTTTCCTGATCAAGTTCAATCAGTATAATCAAACACAGCTGAACTAAAATGAAGGTGTAGGACCATCTCAAGGATGATTAGAAGAAATTGACAGCACCTGAGTTAAATATATGATTGTCACAGCAAGGTCCTGAATACGTAGGACCATGTGATTTTCAGTTTTCTTTTAATAATCTGCAAAATGTCAATAATCTGTTTTTTTCTTTCAGAGGGGTTCTCGGGTACATTAATGCGGAAAAAATGAAACTTAAATGATTTCGCAATTGCTGTCAATAATAACCAAGAGTGAAAATTTAAGGAGTCTGAATACTTTTCGTACCCAGGTAGATATATATTATTATAATAATACTAACATTTCTTTATTACTCATGTCAGAAACAAAAAACCTACTGTAGTTTTACTCGCTTGTTCCCTACAGTTCCTGTGAGAGTAACTCCAGCTAACATAGCATTAAAATAACGTTTCACAGTTAATTGTGTCCTTCGTCAGATTATTTCAGCTAATTTCCAAGACCAAGGAATCTATACATTTAAAGAAACAAAAAAAGAACAAAAAAAAAACCGATCACCTGGGGGGCCGTTCATGACAACCACCACTGCCAGAGCCACGAAACAATAAGCAGGTCCCGGCTGGGTTCGTCACTTATTGGGGTCCCCTTGAAACATTTCCATTGTGGTCTGTCCTATTTGCAGTGCGTTTCTGAATTTGCAGCTCGTTTCCGAATTTGGTTGTGTTGTGTGGATTTGCAGGACGTGTGCTTAATTTGTTGGTGTTTTTTGTATTTGCATGTGTTTTCTGAAGTTGCAGCGCGTTGAGCTCTCTCGACCACCGTAGTATGGGCTACTATCAGTGTCTGATTTCTCCACTGAATTCTGCACCCTTGTGGCTTCCTGTGGCTGGAGCACCAAGGCTCAGTTGGACCATTTTCTGCATGGGCTTTCCGACCAGATCAGGGATGAGGTTTACTCTCTTGATCTCTCCAGTATTTTTGACGGCATGGTGGACCTGGCCATTAATGTGGAGAATTGTCTGTCTATGCGCAGACTTCGCTGTAGAGGTTTCCTGTGCTAAGAGCAGTTTCTGCAGTCACCTCATCTTATTCTTTGTCAGAGGAGGAACCCATGCAGATTGGGAGAGCATAGCTATCACCTGAGGAGCAATGTCATCGCATAGTTAATGGGGTTGTGCCTTTATTGCGGACGTCCAGAACACGTTGTTGCATCATGCCCAGTAAAAGGAGGAGCTCACCGTTAAAGAAGGAGTTAATGGTGAGCGTTACTTCTGATGAGAAATCCCCTGGACTTTGCACTCTTCACCAGACCAGGTTGCAGCACAATAATATTGTCCTTCAAGCCCTTATTGAATCCAGTTTTTACAGGCAGTTCATTGACAACTTTAGTCAGATCACCTTCCCTCTGACAAGTTTAACTTTTACCAAGAAATTCTTCAGCTGGTCGCCACAGGTATTTCAGGAACTTAAGAGCTGCTTTATTTTGGCCCCCATTCTTTCTAATCCTGACCCTTTGCATCAATTTGTGGTGAAGGTTGACGCATCAGAGGTGAGGGTGGGGTCCATTTTGCCCCAGAGCTGTTGCTCTGACAGGAAATTCACCCCTGTGCTTTTTTTTGTTTTCTTACCGCATTTCCCCCACCAGAATGGAATTACGTTATCAGGAAATCCTGGCTGTCAGGTTGGCATTGGGAGAGTGGCACCACTAGTTGGAGGGCTTGGAGGTACTGTCGTTTGGACAGATCATCATAACCTTGAATAAGATGCTTGACATAACCATCTCTGGTGGTCTTCCACTATTCATAGAACCACGGTTACACCAGCAGTAAATATCTGGTTGTTGTAATTGAGTGTCCTGACTGTTTCTACTGGTTTGCTATTTTCCATTGAGGTGTTATTGGGATACACTCCAAGAAAATTGGCTATTTATGTTAAATGCTTTGAGATATTTTTGTTATGCTTTGATAGCTTTGCCAACTTGTATCTGTGGTGACATAAATGTTTTTGCTGTGATTATTCTGTAGAAACTGCTGTCATTATGCAAAATGCAAATCAGTTTAATATCGCTGGCAATAAACTGACAGTAAATACATTAAGTTACTTTCTGACCTAAGTTTATTGCTGCAATATTGTCAGTGTTGTACTGATGAAACTGCAAATGTGACATGAGGAACATTGTGGCTATTGTGGCGGGGCTATTGAAGACAGATACTGTGGGGTTTCTTGGAGAGGTGTTTTGTTTTTAATGAAAATTTTCAGAATGCATAACATGACTCCTTCAATATTAGCATCACTATTCCTGTACCTAAGAAATATTATGGTGCCTTTCCAGATCTGTAGAAGAAAGCTGTCAGAGCAGCAATTGAAAACACATTTACTACAACCGTAATGTTTAGAAATGCTTACACTTTAATGACAAAATAAAATTTTAACTACCCTGTCTATTTACATTCTGTACTCTGGGTTATGCATTGGGTCATGCATATATATAAATGTCTTTTTTATTATTATTAGATTTTTAGTATTATACATTTCCAGAGTATACCTCCTGGGGTCAATGTTACTACTAATCTGTAATTCAGACGATTCTGTAATTGGGCAACACAAATAGTAATTTGCATAGTAATTTAAAAACCAGCAGTTCCCAAGTAAATGCATCTGTCTTCACATACTATAAGCCATAAAAAAAGTTCACAGTCAGTAACCATGCCTTCCATCTGTTTGTCAGGGTGGCAAATAACTTTATTCTATGATTTAGCATTAACTTGGATCCACCAAATTAATTGCGATCGGATAAAAGATGTAGGAGAAATATTCCTGCTGGCCACTGCTTCGGTCTGGGATATCAAGCCCCACCTAGGAAGAATGACAGCAAGAGAACAAAATCTTCACTTACTGGGAAAATGGTGCAAACTATTAATAAAAATAAAAAGTTGCTGCAATCAGGGAAGCTTCTGACTCTTTTTTTTCCGCCTACAAAAGAAATCACCTGTGCCTCAGAGCACACACACAAAAACAATCACAACTGCTGTCATTTTTGAGAACGCAAACCTGTTAGCCAGTTCTGGGAGGTAATTATACCAAATCATTTTGATGGCAGACTTTGGCTCAGGCATTTCAGACTGACTAAAATAAAATTTAAGATGGGGTGCAATAGGATTGCTCTTCTGGTTAATCCAGTTATCTAATTACATGATCTGTTGAGGCACATGAGTTTTTTTTTGTTGAGCATCCAAACATTTTTATCATAGTTTATGTGCATGTTTTCTTGCCGGAAAAAAAAATAGCCACCTCAACTGAGTGCATTCCTTTTTTATGCACATTTTAAAATTTTATGAGAATTTTTTTTTTTTTCAATATCCCAAACTTTTTATAAAAAATATGTGTATGGAGACAGCTTGTCACGCTTCACGTCAGATGAAGATTCAAAATAATTCAAAGTTATTTTGCACAAACAATACCAGACACATAAAGAAGAGTGCACAACTTAAATACACAGTGATGAAGAGCTAATAACGAACAGCTGTGATGACGGAGTTAGTGTCCACTAAGATAAAGGAAAAAGGAAACTATGAACAAACTAAAAGTCCATGAAACTGAAACCAAGAGAGACTGAACTAAACACATAACTGTGACACAGCTCATGTCAGTGAACGGTTCAAGACATTGAAAACAACAATTTCTGATTGTTCTTCACACAAAGCTTTTATATGGCTTTAGAACACTTGAAATTTAGCTCATATGGACTACAGTTATAGGGTGTTCATGCACTCTAAAAAATGCTGGGTTAAATATAACCCAGCGCTGGGTTAAAAAGGGACAGACCAGCTATTGGGTTGTTTTGACCCAGCAGTTGGGTTGTTTTGACCCAGTGGTTGGGTTAAACAACCCAATAGCTGGGTTTGTCCCTTTTTAACCCAGCGCTGGGTTATATTTAACCCCGCGCTGGGTTTATTTAACCAGCATTTTTGAGTGGGGGTACTTAAAGTTTGAAGATCAGTCCCTATTCATTACAAAAAAAAGAGGGCGTAGCAGGCCTGTAATTCTTTGGAATTTCTTCTTTTTTAGTTTCATGGATGAAATAAAAAGTCACACGGCTTTGAAATGACATGATGATAAGCACATGCTGGTAGATGTGCTAACTACACCATCTGGCGTTAAAGAACGTCTTTTTCCATTGATGGCTATTCAAAAATATCTCCATATCCAGCCAATTTTTTTTTCAAACATTTAAATATTTATTTTATTATAATAGAAATGAATTTTTGGGTGCACCTAACCTTTAATCATGTGTCGCTTTGGAAATGGGAATTCAGGTATAAAAAGAGAGGGGGGAAAAAAAACTTACATCTGGTTTACCAGTCGCCGCTGCTGGGTCGAGGTGTTTGAATAAAGAGTTGAGTTGCTGCCTTAGCTGCTTTCTGTTCTTCTTACTGGGCTGTAGCAAAATAGCTTGGAAACTGACCGGCAGACCATACCTAACCAACAGCAGAGTGCTGTGTTTATCCGTTTATATTTATGATTGATTTAGTTTACTTATTCAAGTGATAATTTTACCTGAGAACTGACTCAACAAATGTACGGAGGACCTTGATGTGAATCCAGGCCACAAAGATCTCACTGAAGTTTACCTTTAGCCAGCACACAAATGTTCTCTGTTGGGACAAACAAGCACACTTTTATCATTGCACTGATTCTTGAGACACTTTTACTGGCCATTAATTTTGAAAATAACATGTATATTCTGAAATTGATCAGAGATGATCACTAGAATGCTCTTAACACAAATTAATTTTCTCTCTTTTTTCAACTTAATCTCTCATTATCCCCAAAAATATCCTCTCACTAGCCCATCCTCATATCTATATTTCATGTGGTTTAAATATATATATTAAACTTCAGACAAACAGAAATATTTGTTTATATATATAAGGTCAACAGTAGAGCCTATTAGTAGTAACAACAACAAAAAATTGCATGCATGCATTTAAAACGCGGAAAATGTGGTAATTTGGTCAACACTGTACTGACAAATTGAAGCTGAAAATCGGGTTTGAAAACATCCTGAAGTCTCATTCTTAAGCGTAGTCTACTGAAGCTGTAGATTTTAAAGTACGTATAATAAATATTATATATGACAGTACACGCTGTTGGTGACAGACAAAAAAAGAAATGAAATAAAATTTTAAAAAAGTGTGAAAATGGAAAAAGCAGGAGGTTGCATCCAAACACAGGTGAACATGTTGAAGAATCATTGATGCAAAATGTGTATTTGATCAGTTCTATGGTCTGTTTTGTCTCAGTAACCAGTGCGTAATAAAGAACTTTAAATGAATATTGTTTAGTGTCTATATTATGAAAAGGAATAGGCTCTCATTCATTAGGATTTACTTACACACAGTTCCTTCTTATTCACAGTGAGACGGCTCATCTCCTGCATTTGCTTCTCGGCTTCATCCAGGTTGTATTCCCGCACTGTAAACCTGTTGGCCACCACAATTCATTATTAAGCCTAAATACGTATAGAGGCATCTCAGCCCTTGTTAAAAAGAAGTGCACATAATTGCATTGACTATGTACTTGTAGTGTACTTAAAATCTTAAAAGTATATATTAAAAAAGGTTCAGAAAAAAAGGTTTAAAAGCTGTCATAGGGGCGCTACACTTCAAAAAGGTATTAATATGTACCATTTAGGTATGATTATGTACAATTGAAGTACTAATATGTACCTTTAAGACACTTTATGCACCCTTTTGAGATGTGCTCAAAGCCCTCCTGTGGCTAAGTGGTAGAGCATTGTGTTAGCAGTGCAAAAGGCTGTGGGTTCAATTCCCAGGGAGCACACATACTGAAGAAAATGTATAGCCTGAATGCACTGTAATGTGTCTGCGAAATGCATAAATTAAGCTCACTTGTGCTTTTTGGCATTGGTTTTGAATTCGGCAATGACATTCTTAAACAGGGTTACTGTGAAAATCCCTGCATCTGCATCCTCAACCAACTTCCTGTTATACAAATATAAACATAGTTAATTATGCCATGCAAAAGATTAGAGGCAAACTGAAAATGTCCATGATGGTTTGATTGATATGTCTGAAACAGAGACAAAATACACAGAGCCAATGAGTTGGAAACCATCTCCCAGACTACAGCCAGACAAACTAAGACAGCCAGAAAGTAATTTGATAATACAGCTATTAGCCTTCTGCCCCATGGTTAAAGCAAGAAATGTAAGATGCGATTAAATCGCGACTGTCAAAACAACAGTGTTCCCATGCCTTTTGTTCAGTGAATTTCCATGACCTTTCCAGTCGTTCATCATTACTGAATAAAGATTTCTTAATAGCATTTTGGAGGTATTACAGGGGTGGATTTCCAGATATCAATGATCAACTAATCAGTAATTAATACATTTAAACAATTAAAATGACTATTTTCAGATTTTACATGATTTTACTCAACAAACATGCATGGGGACCAACCGGCTGGAACGAGGAACCACAAACTTTGACATCGACTCATATGTCTTCTCCCACAGTGCATATGCCATTCTATAAAGACAATGTAACAAATACATTCAGAAAAATGCTTGATCAGTAATATGTGAGTTAAAGAGTTCTCACTGACCTTGGCACCACAACTAGCAATGTTGTGAGGTACTCTGAATTCAAAACCAAGTCCTCCTTTTTCACAATATTGGTCAATGCACGGGTCTGCAAGCTTCCCCTGGTTAAGTGCAGCAGTAGTGATGATTATTAATTATTCTTTGAAATCTCACGTAAACATCCATGGTCACATTTCAAAACTAAGAACCTTATTTTACATTTTGACATTTAAGGGGAAATGTACGAAGCACCTACGGAGGGACATGGTGATGGGAAAAAATGAAATGGGAAGAAATTTATATTTCAATGCTTTCGTGTTCCCGAGTAACTCTGCATTCACTCGTATTTTGCAAAATTTTTGATTTCCTTTCGAAGTGGAACTTCAGCGTAGCATCTGGACTTGATGCTATGGGGAACACCATCAGCATGACTGTGTCTGAGCACATGTAGCAAACATGTCAATTCATAGGCAAAACACATCATCAGCTCTTTTTTTTTGCCCAGAGCTCTCGAGGGAATGGGAGGCTCTCACAGCAATGCATTCATCATAAGAGGCTCTGTTATTCCTTGATTCTCTCTTTAGTGTTTGCATGGAGCGCATTCTGTTCTCAAGAGAGCTGAATGCTTTCATTGTGATGCATTCGCTGGTGGGAAGCTCCCCCCCATGCTTGAATCTCTCCTGAAGGATAAGAAAAGAGCATCTGCAGCAGGACACGATCGATCGCGGGGGTTGTAGGCCAGGCTTAAGGAGAAATCTGACGGGAGTGTTTCTCCTTTTTGAGCTAGCTCTGCTTTCATGTTGGTTCTAGCCTGACTGATTAAATGTGGTGTGTCTAATTCTGAGGAATTAGATGCAGAGAGAGTTCAGGCAGGTTTTAATTAATAATCCACCTCCTCCTCAAGTTTGCAAGTCTTCTAAAAACCCAGTGAGTCCCGGTAAATCCAGCACCCATACCTCCAGGACCTGCTATAGCTACATTCTCCACTACGTTAGGGTCTAAAGTAGAATTGTACACTCCTCTGTGGATGGTTGCTTGGTAGAAGCCCTCTTAGGGTTGATGCAGGGTGAACAGAGTTATGTAGGGCAATATAGATTTCCTCTACTTCATGTACCTCCCTCCCCAACCACTGTTGGGTGTTAAGGTAGGGGTGTATGCTCCCCTTTGGATGCATGCTTTAACAGGCCCATGTTAAGAACCTGGCAAGCAGAGGTAGTTGGCCTGTGGGGCATCCCTCCTTTATAGTCAGCATTGGAATAAAGCGCTAGCTAGTCAGAATTGAGCTGCTCTCCCCCATGTAGTGGGTTTTTTAAGTAGGACATAAGCTTCCATGCGGCCTCCTTGGTTTTAGAATTTTGTTTTTAAATCTTCCCTGTTGAAAAAACCAGCATATGCTAGTTAGATATGTTTTGAAGTATGGCTGCTGGTTTGAGCTGGTTTAAGCTGGTCCTAAGCAACTAGCTCCTGCTCAGGACCAGCACAAGACCAGCTTAAACCAGCTCATGACCAGCTAAGGACCAGCTCAAACCAGCAGCCATACTTCAAAACATACCTAACCAGCATATGCTGGTTTTTTCAACAGGGTTTACACGGACTGGCACCAACGTATCTGTCAAGTCTGTTGTCTTTACACAACCCATCAAGATCCCTCAGATCATCTGATCAGAGGCTGTTGACTGTTCCTAGGGCAAGACTAAAAATGAGAGGGGATTGGGCCTTTTCTGTGATTGCCCCTAAACTGTGGAATAACCTTCCACTGTGTATCAGAACTGCTAAAACTTTGTCAGACTTCAAGGCGAAGTTAAAAACTCATCTGTTTTTTCTGGCTTTTAAATTATTGTAGAGATTAATTTAACTTATTTTAATTGTTTTGCTTTGTTTTGTTTTTTCTTTTGTTTTAAACTGTGCTCTAGAAATAAATTGACATTGACAGAGCAGAGTTTCCCAACCTTTTTTAGCCACGGCACAGTTTTGATCAGTAAAAAAATCTAAGCACTGAAATATAGCAAAATTGCACAAAAATGCATTGCTTTAAATGGCATATTAAAATGCGATATTATATTAAAAGTAGTACTCACAGTTAATGTGAAGCTTAAGTCAGGTATAAACACAAGGTCATAGGTCGCTTTATGTTGTTGGTGATGATAAAACAATACATTTACATATCGTCGCTGTCGCGTGGAAACCTTGTTAGTCCAAAAGCACTACCACTTTCAGGAAATATAAAAACAAAGCAAAAAAATAATTTTAATAACTAAACTTTTTTTTAATAATTAAACCGTGTCGACAGAGTTGGTATTGTGGCTTTATATATGATCAGACACTTCCCCTGCGGTTTCCTAGGGGTTTGAATTTTAATGGTGAAAGTCTTTGGCATTTAGGTTATGTTACTCTCATATTTGCATCCCTTCTGGTGAATTTAAAGGGCTGCATTCTCCCCCCTGGAAGTAGTAGTAATATCAAAGGGTGTAAATAATACACTTCCTCTTACTATTGGAAGATATTACGAATAGGAAATGGTTCTACTAAGTAGTCTTGACTCTAGCTGGTTGTTCTGTAGAGTTAGGTTATTCTATGCCCGTTATGGCCTATATATCTACTAGGGTTGGGTATAGTTTGGGTTTTTTCGATACTGGTGCCAAATCAATACTTTTAAAACGGTTCCGGTGCCTAAACAGTGCCTGCACCGTTACTTATTAAAAAATATAAAAATAAAATAAATAAAAAAATTCCCCCAAAAAATGATTGGCCATTAGAATAGAAATAGAATAGAGAGTGCAAATGTTAGAGGGTCAAGTTTTTTAAATAAAAAAAAACAAGCAGATAAAATTAGAAGTAGCATTAGAATAGAGAGTGCCAGAGTTAGAGGGTCAAATAAAGATGGAAAAGATGTGTTGTCAGCCGTTTCTTGAAAATATTAATGACTCAGCTGCTTGGATTGAGCCAGGCAGGTCATTCCACCAGGAGGGAACAGTTAATGTAGAAGTCCATGAAAGTTTTATCATAGGTAGAATGCAAAATGTTTCAATACAAGCATTTTAGTCAAATGTAATTTATGCAATATTTCAAACCTTTAACCCCACTTGGGAAAATCAACCCATGGCAAAAGTAGCCCAATTCTGTGGAAAAAACGTGGACTTGGCAACCCTGCATCCAACAAGAGCTACTGGAGTCAGCTTTGACTGATCACAGGTCGAGAATAAGGAGAGATGCCTGACAAGACCATGCTGGAGTATTTGCTGCTCAACAGATCCTGAGCTCATTGACAAATATCTGATCTTGTAAGATGTGCTCCCTTTACACAGAGTGCGTGTGAACGCGAAATCAAAAGTTAAAGTAAACAGCGCAAACGCTCATTCAAAAAAATTTAAATACACCGCATCCTGAGAGCGGCTCCCTGATGCGACAAAATTATATACAATATTAATATTACGGTTAGTTCGATACGGACACAGTGGTGTCACGGTTGTTGCGGTCCAGTATGTTCGGTAAGGGTATTGATTACGTGCAATGTTGGAAATATTCTGTTTAACCATGAAGGCGAGCCAATGGATATCACACAAGCAACATGCAAACTTTGTGCAAGAGTTATGCCGGTGAACGTCTTAATCTCAATCAATTCACTATGCAAAAATTGAAAGTAAAAACGGAATGACGGAGTAATGACGGAGCTTTCGGCATCTGCACCGCATATTCGCTCAGAGACGACGAGACGAATCTACTTCAACATATGCTGATAACGGTATATAGCTGACTGTTTCCATTTATTCCCTTAATATTTCTCTTGTGGCCCCCGTACATAGTGGAAAAAAAGAGAAGAAACGTATTTCATGTTAAACAGTTTGTTCTTGAAAGTCGGTGCTTGAAATAGGCCTATAGGCTAAACTTTTTATTTCATTGATTTTTATTGATGACTTTTGATGATTAGTGTTAATATTTTAATTAAAGACCTATAATTCATTTTATAATAGACCTCTTTTAAAAGACCTTTTTTTTAAATAGCGCGTCAGTTATGCGGTAATTATTGCTGGGCAAATTAATTGTAATTTAATAAAAGTAACTCATAATAATAATAGGCCTAATAAAAATAAGAATGTAACATGCTACAGTAATTGGAAATGCCAATTCCTCTTAATATTGCCAAACATTGATGCTTTTGACAATATCTCTGGCTATCGTCGATACAAGATCATCGTCTTTCGACACACCCCAGCAAGGGAAGGTTATCGCGGGGCAGACAGCACGTTGCCTGTTACGGCGTTTGGGCTGCCTTGTTGAGCGCAGTGGCACTGAGAACATTATATTACACACACTTTAAGCTTTTTTATTTTCCAAATGTAATAGGATTAGTCCAACGAATTGTTCGGTTTGTAATGCGTACCGAACCGAAAGCCTCGTACCGAACGGTTCAATACGAATACGTGTATCGTTACACCCCTAATATCTACAGTCTAGTGAGGCAGGCATGCCCTCGGCATAGCGGAGTGGATATTGGTTCCCCATAGCATTAACTCCAGACACAGCACTGAAGTTCAGCTTTAAAATGGCATGGCTAGGTTACGATGGTAACCTTGGTTCCCTGAGAAGGGGAACGAGATTTGGTGTCTAGCTGCCATGCATTGGGTTTTCCTGCACATCTCCTTCAGGCAAAAGAGTTGATGACATGTTTTGCAGGCCCCCTTTTATACTCACGAGTGCTTCGTCATAAACTGCCTTCAGCCAGTGAATTGGCATGTTTGCTAGACATGCTCAGTCACTAGTCGTGCTAATGGCGTTCCCAATAGTGTCAACTCCGGACACCCCATCTCGTTCCCCTTCTCAGGGAACCATGGTTAAAGTCGTAACTAGACATTCGCTCCCAAACTCTTGAGTTAACCTGAGAAACTTTGCAATTCACTCTCATAACCTTTTGAGAAACTTTGAGAAACAAAAGCATTGATATAGTTTTTCCTCCTACAGTTTTTTTTGTTTTTTTAATTAACATCACAAAAGTTTTGCGAGTGAACAATGTTTCTTAAGTGAACGCAAAATTTTTGTGAGTGAACGCAAAAACATTTAAATATATTTTTTCCTCCCATTCCCACCTCATATTATTTTCATCACAAAAGATTTGCGAGTGAACTCAAAAGTTTCTAGGGAGAACGCTAAAGCACTGAAATATAATTTTTCCTTCAGTCTAATTTTTACGAGCTCTGTAGAAATGAATTATATTGATGAATTAATTAGTCATGAAAACAGTGCAAAAAAATTGTCCTAAAATAGACTTCATAATGGAAATATTATGTATGTCCTCATAGAAAATATCCTACTTGTAGATATGAAAACTCACTCAGTTTTTCGCTCAAAGCTTTGAATACTGGCGTTCACATGACTGTAAGCAGCCCTGCGTGATTTCAACTCGGTGTCCACCTGAGAAACTTGCTAGCACACGCACACAACCACCCACACAGACAAACATTTATACAGTAGAACATACATATAGAAACAAATAGTCGTTATTGTTTAAAAGTGCTTTATGTAAGGTGAATACTTTGGAGATGATGTCAGTGAGGGTTTTCAGAGGCTGTGCAGTAGGGTATTTCGCTCTGTCCCATTGAAACCTGGTCACATATGTTGCCAAATCCACTGAAACATCAAGAAACACTGAATCAGGAAGCAGTAAACTGTAAGTGAATGCTGTAAGCAAAACAGCAGCATAATTACAACAGCAGGCAGATAAAAGGCCTATATTGCAAAAGATCACATTTCTAAAGTGGTTTACATTGCAGCGTTCCGTAGTTCAGTGTGCTACGCTTGACAAAAATATTCTCAGCACCAAAACTCTACTTGCAGTAACATTTCTGGTATGCAGCAATGCACTGTTTATGTGGTCACTGTGAAAACAGGAACCTGGTAATAATAAATATGCACTGCTTTTGTGAGTGCATGCTGTAATTTATCACAGAAAATAATTTATACTCATCCATTATGCAAACATTAGTCCATTATATTTACACTAATGCACTAACATTTATTGTACCAAAGGGATTAAAAGTGAGTTTTAGAACTGTAAAACCTGTAAGCACATGAACGTTTATTACAAAAACTGAAGTTGTCTAAATCATTTATTTGAGGTGAGACTACTTGTCCTTGTGGATGACTGGTGTATTTCCTGTGGGAGTTTGCTCCATGTAAAAGGGTTTTAAGGATAGTTACACCACATTGTTTTCTGGTATGTGTTTATAATGTGAAAATTAGCTAGTCCACCTGATTATGACACAACATCCCTTGCGAAAAAGAAGTACACTTTAGCGTTTTTAACATACTTTAAAAAAGAGCCACTTTGACCCACTTAAGTATAGGACTTAAGTACATCTTCATATGTAATTTTATAATTACTTCTATTGTGTTTGAAATGTGGTAAAAGTGCACTGCTGAATGTACTGGCAAGTAAAATATACTTTAATGTAATTGCTATTTAAAACTTGCATGTCCTGTAAAACATGTAAAAATGTAAAGTAATGTAAATAATTAACTTTCATTGTAACATCAAATACACAATGCAATTCAAATAATCATACTTTACCTGTGCTTTAGTATGTTAGTCAGCACATCAAAATAAGTGTACTTCTTTAACTCAAAACAAAAGAATATTAAAAAGAATTATTTTAAAATGTAACACTTTTAATTTGACGTTATTACAAAGTGCATTTTTCAAAACGTACTTGATGTGTGTTAAGAAACAGTCATAAAAGTGTGTCATTTCAAGTACATATAAGTCTGTCATTATAATTTTTTTCCCCCCAGGGTGTATACAGGAATCATGGAGTTAAATTTAATACCTTTTAAAACCATTTTTAAGACTCTTTCCATACATTTTAAGACTTCATCGCCACACCAAGTTTTAACCGGTTACATCATTTAATACTGTTTAAGACCCCGTGGACACCCTGATATTATATTATCTGCAAGCAGTTTTGAAAAAATATACTTTTAATATTACAAGCGCACATTTTATACAATTAAGTGCACTTCATTTTCACAAGGGTTGAAATATATGCTTATAACTTTACACCAATAAGGTTAGTACTAGCTCGGAAAGTTAGCTTGCAAATGCTAGATACCTGGTAGCGAATCAGCTCAAAGCAGAAATATGAATTAATCAACTAGTTATAATTAATTATAAATATTTATATCCGCTGTAAGTATTTACTTGACCTCAGGGTCAACTGTCTGTCAATTCTAAGAACGTTAATTGCCTGGTTAAGGGAAATAACTTTCTCTGTACAATTCTACAAAAGCTTGTAGCATAAATCTGCATGATTAAGTGACTCAGTTATGAGCAAACAATGAACCACGTCAAGTGTGATACAAGTAAGGTTTATTAACTACATAAACACTTAAACCAGTCCAACATACTACATAAACACATAAAATGGTCTAACATACACATACACACACAAAAGGCTAACATACACATACCACCCACACAGAATACAGTTGAAATTAGGAAAGGGTTAAGCTTAACTCATACAGAGAAGAGAATAAGGATGAATTATAGAACCATTGATATATTAAGCGATTGCCCGAGGGACCTCAAATCTTAGTTCACACCACCCCTTTGTCAAAAGTGTGGTGATACCTCAGGTATCATTAATAAGGACTAAGTTTGATACTTGCATGGTCTCATCTGTTGGAAAGAGAGGTTTGATGTTAATCTGAAGTTGACGGTGATCTTTGCTGAAGTTGGTCTATGAAAAGAACCAGTTTTGAGTCAGAGAATCTTGATTAATGGAAAGATAGAGGCCGAAAGCCTGGTACAAAACTTAGGATGTTCTGGAGCGTTGGAACTCACATCTTATCGAAAACCTAACAGAACCACCGACTGGGGCGGGTCCCTGGTGCCGGGCCTTTAAGGTCGGAGAAGATTTCCGCCTTTCAAGATGGGCTTGTCCACTGAGAAAGATGGAAATTCCAAGCGGGAAGTGGCAATTGCTTGAGGGTTTTACGACCCTTTGTCTCTAAACATGGTAATTTGCAAATGGACTTGAATAGAAATTACTAAAGATTCTCAGGACCCCAATATATATTGCCTATGTACCAATATAAAATATACACGCTTGTTTCGATCATAAAAAAAGCGAATTCATAGATACGAAACAGTAGGATTACAGATAGTGAAATGGCTGACAGGAATGGGTCTCCCTCATAAGCATGCTCAAATAGCTAAAAATATCATAAGACAAATCACCATGAACTGAAGGATACATGTTCATTCAAGAAAAGTTTCCTCTGGAATTAATTAGTAGAAAGGCCATCCTAATGTGCCTTGGGGGATTGTCCTTATGAAAATGTCAAATCCATGAGAGCGTTAAAAAGTATCTGGTGTCGGGTGCCATGGTTTGTGTCATTGCGACATACTGACATCCGGAGTGCCGGTGGTTCCAGGGATTGCCGGGAACTGTTATGGAGATTCTATAGTGTGTAGAGAATTTCCGACTGACCTAGTGATGATGGCAGGAGAGCGGCAGGTGGTTGTGAGCTCTCTGCTTTGCTCAAAGTCACTAGAAATCCGATGTTTGCGGTGTCGCTTGGCTCTTGTGGCGGCACCGACTTGAGCTTGCCTGAGTTGTGTTGGTAGAGCTTACGCTGTTGGGCATGTGGGCCCGTTGCACAATCCAACGTTGTCTGGCTGCTTCTAAGGGTGTCGACCGGTTTCAAGGGATGCACCTCCCTTGGAGGGGCCTGATGCTGTGTTTCAGCAGGCAAGGAGTCAGAGGTTTGTCCGTCTCAGTACTCCTTAGTTGAGTTTTGTTCAAGGAGCTCTTTTGCGAGTGTCAGCAGCTCCTGTAACCCAGAAGTAGGCGTGTCCAGCTGTCCTTGTGTAGCCTCCGTTCAGCACCTGTGTGAAGGGTGTGGTGGAGGATGTTGTGGTGGACTGCTGTTGGACATACCGTGGTGTTTGCAGGATGAGGACGCCTTTTCCATGGCTTTTCCCAGTGGTTGGCCTGGAACCTGGGTCTGTTGCCATGGTGATGGCTCTGTCCTATTCTGGCTAGGGGCTTTCTGTAGAAGGGTTTTGCATTGTGGCAATGCTGGGTGCCTACTGGTGCCCGCTTTGGATTCTGAGTTGGGAAGTTCAGAATCAGCAGCGATCAGTACCTGTTCAGACTCTGGGTCTGAGAATTCCTTTATGATGGCTCGTTTAAACTGCTGGTGAGACTGCAGGATCAGTTCCTTTGATGTCCTCAAGGTCTCTGCAGTATTTAGGTTGCCAGATGTATTGTCTCTGGCCAGCTCGTTGGGGTCTGTGGGGTCACACGATATGTGTGTCTGCAGTGATCCTCTGGAAAAGTCCCTGCCACACCCCCTTGTGGCTGCTGGTTGGTGACATGTGAACAGTGGCTCTCGCCCCCCCCCCCCCACAGGTTCAGACTCTTGGCTGAGGGGGTCTGGGCCTGCTGGCCCGGGGAAGTTCTGTTTCGTGTTTTCCCTGTCTGTTCACCTTGTGGTCTGCAAGCATATTCCATTTTTGACATTGAATTCACCTCGGGCTGCTTGCAGGCTGGCTTGTTTCGGTTCAACTGAATTAAACCTTTTTTTTTTTTTCTGCAGCTGCAGAGGTTTTCAGGGAACTGACTTGTGAAATGTCAAGCAGAAGGCTTTAGCTCCCTTTCCCCCCTTTCGTAGCTGAGCACAGGCATGGAGGGCTTGCACTGCTGGTGATGTGATGTTCAGCAGGCTGTCTTTTGCTTGAGTCTATGCGCAGTCGGTAGGACTGTTTAAATTCTTTCTGAACCATGTCAAGCTCCTCTTTAATTGCTGAGTCAGGGTTTGGACCTCAGCTCTGTCTGTATGCAGCTGGCCTTGTAAGGCCTTAGATCTGGTGTCTCTCTCATTTAGTTCCACAGATGTTGTTTTTAAGAGTGACTTTGTGTGAAACAGTTCTCTTTTCAAGTCCTGTCCAATGGCTTTTTCCAGCGGGGCTTGGTGTCTAGCAGCTGTTAGAGCCTCCTTAAGACTGGTGATTTCCTTCTGTTGCACCATTCTGTGAGGTTCTTTGCATCCGTTCTGTGCTTTCTCTCGTTGAGCAGGTGTCAGTTCTCTGCAGAATTCTGTGACTTGCAGTTTCAGCTCATTTACCTCCTGTCTGAGGCCCTTGAGGGTGTGGGCCGAGGAGAGGATGATGCTGGTCAGGTGTTCACTTATGTCGCAGTCTCGCTGTTCCTTTCTTTGCCATTGCAGGTCGTTGGCTGCTTGGAGCTGAAGGATGTCCAATACAGTGCTCTGCTAAGTCTTCAGGTGGTCCTGGTGAGCTGGCAGGCTGGATGTCTGTGGAATGTCTGCGACATACTGGCACACCTGTGGGAACACCAGAGAGAGAAAGGGGCAAGACAAATGCAAGTACGTCCAGAGGTGTTAAACTATCTCTATGGGGAACGGCTGTGTAGGCCATGTAAGGTATGAATCGCTGGTGAGAGGCAGCTAGTGAGGTAGGGTGCTATGTTTTTGTGTTCGTGAACACAAAGAGAGAGTTTGAGTAACTTTGTTGAGCAGGGGTCAGCTGATGACCGGGCTATACATGTAGTCAAACTATTACTTAAAACACTGATGGTTCACGGGTTTGGTCACTATGACGAAACTGAAATAAAATAAGATGAAACCAAAAAAAAAAAAAAGAAGGAAGATTTTACCTATTTTAGTTTTTCCTAAGAGATATGGCTAAGCAGGAGTCACTTGGGGGGTGATGCTGCATCCTATACAAAACGTGAAGATGGTGATGGTAAAATAACTAAAATAAGGTAAAAGTAGAACAAAACAAACAAAAGGGGTCCTAATAGCTGTAGGAAATTAAAAAGGGAAAGTAAATACCAAAAATATAAAAAAAAAAAAAAAATAAATAAAAAATATTTATTTAATCTCAAATTTAATAAAAATCAATTTAGCTGAATTGGTACATTTGTGCTAAACAAATGTAAATAAATGCAATAAAATTAAAGCGAGGTAGAAGAAAGTCAAAACAAAAATAAACAATAACACAAGTAAAAACCAAAGTATGTGGGGAAGGACCGGCCGAACTGAATCCAAAAGGAGGTGATGGCATCAACGGAAAGTGACACCAGGGGTGCCGGGGATAGAGAGAGAGAGAGAGAGAGAGAGGAGAGAGAGGACGCGAGGAGCGAGAGAGAGAGATGGAGGGTTAGAAGTACAACTTTACACGCCTATCTAGCGTTAGTCAGATGCTAACAGCTAGCAGTTGTGGTAAAGGGCTTAGCTTAAGAGTTAGCGTTGGTTTACACGCAGTTCTTTGTTTTACTTTTCTTTACAGAGAATTTTGATTAACAATCAAAGAAATGAAATAATCGTGCAAGGCAATGATCATTTGCATGGTAACACACATCAAGCCATGATTATGTCATATGCAGTGTTGGGGAAAGTTACTTTTAAAAGTAACTTAAATGCATTACAATATTGCGTTACTCCATTAAAAAAGTAAGTAATTACGTTACTTTGTTACTTTTTAGGGAAAGTAATGCGTTACGTAATTTTGCGTTACTTTTTAAATCTGGACAGGGCTTGCTTGTTTGTTTTTAAAATAAAAAAGTTCTATTTTTGGCAAATATAAAAGCTTTTCACACCAAAAGTGAAATTAATAAGCCTCACCTGAAGGGAAAGTACATGTACGTATGAAAGTCAATTTAAGTCCGTACAGTGAAACGCAGAAGAAGAAATTTCAACACACTTCAGCAATAAAAAAAGACACAAATGTTTGTCTAGAGTAATTTGTGCGTATTAGTATTGTTGAACTGGATCAGAAGCAAAAGACCTTGGGGGGAATAGAATGGGATTATTAAATACATAAAGGATATTTGTGTTGTTTAACATTTAATTATTGCAGGTTTGCGTCATACTCTGAGTTGCATTATTTTTACTCATTTTGAGGAATACTGAATCTGTGTTTGTTTGTTTTTGTGTGAGTGAGATGAATTAATGCATATTCATATTTATTTTAGAACTACAGTAACATCTGATTTCTCTCAACATGGGGACAGGAGAGCTATCAATCAATAAATTGGAAAAACAAGTAACTTGCGTTATTTATTTGAAAAAGTAACTCAGATATTCTGTAAATTAAAAAGTAATGCGTTACTTTACTAGTTACTTGAAAAAAAGTATCTGGTTACGTAACTGACGTTACTTGTAATGAGTTACCCCCAACACTGTTCATACGTAACTTGACCTTGCGATGAACATGGCCCGGCTCAGAGGAGGTGGCCGTCTGCTAATGAGCTCTTCTCTGCTTTCTTATGGAACAGGTTTAGCCGTTACAGAGGAGTGCTCCCCACATTCACTCACCTCCGTTCACCAGCATGCTCTCCTGGAGTTTTCCACTGAACTCTTCCATCACCTCACCCACACACTGAGAGGTCTGACGCATAACTCTGTGTTATAGTGGTGCAAGAGAATGCAGAAGAGTGAAATGCTGTTTAAGGGTCTATACCTGAACATTAGTTAATGTACAGTGTATTATGAGCTGACACTTTTTACAGCATTTAATTATATTTTAAATTTATACATTTTGTGTAAAAGAAATGTGCATAATTGTATTGAATGTGCACTTGTAGTGTACTTCAGATTTTAAAAGTCTATTTAAAAAAAACTGTACTAGCACTTATTATAATATTAATTAATTAAAGGGTCACTTAAGTATATTAAAGAAAGTACACTTCTATGTTTCTTAACACACTTAAGTATATTTCTTAAAAGTTTATTTTATGTTTTAAATCACATTTGATCATCTTTTTTTCGTGCTTTGAAGAAATACAGTTATTTTGATGTGTTGACTAACATACTAAAGTAACTTATCCAATATTACATTTAGTTATTTAGTTAAATTATTTTTAATTTACCACATTTCAACTTCATCATTACAAATCAACACATTTCAACACAAGACATACACGTTTCAATAAAATTGACATTAAAGTATATATTTTATAGATTTTACCATAAATGCTTGTCAGTACATTTTGAAGTACACTTAAACTTATTTCCAAAAAACAATACAAGTATTTATGAATTATGAAGTGGGTCAAAAAAGCTCTCAGGTAAGGTAAAACTAATAATTTTCATTTAGATGCAAATGACAGCAATTTTAAGTTTCCAAAACAGGGTATTAGCATTATACTAAAACTAAAACCATTAAAAAATTCAATTGAAATAAACAAACATTAACTGAAAGAATATTTGCATTTGTATATTGAAATTCTAAAAAATTATTCCTATGGCATAATTTATAAATTGAAATATTTAATTTCAGCTCGTTGAGAGCTAGCTAGAAGTACTAAAATAACTTAAACTAAATAAACTAAAAACTTAAAACATTAAATAATGTTCATGAAAAAATATCAAATATAAATAAATCTAATTCAAAAATATATATTACACTGGTCTGAAAACGTTACATTCGTTCACACTCAATATTATTTTAAAGTGTATTATTTTCATAATGCTTAATTATCATTATCCTGGATGTGAGATATTTTGCCACTCCAAGATCACTGAATATTCAACGCTAAAGGTTTCAAACAGTATTGTAACACAAACTCAGTATCTTGTTAAGTTCAAAGAGTGGAGTCCAGTTGTTATATTATATTATATTATATTTTTAATCTGATTCTTTTTTTTAAATACACTTTAGTATACTTAAAAATAACTACTTATAACCACACTAACATTCACACTTAGAGCTATGACCCCAAAGGTCACCCCAGCACCTGAACCCAGTGTAACCTTGTCTGGAAGTCATATGAATGGATATCGTAGACTGAAAGAGAGAAAGGAGAAAAAGAGAGGGCAGTTTCCACAACACATAAACATTGTAGCTGAGATGGAAAGACTCATGTCAGCTGGCACCTGTAACTGGACTCGACTGGATTGAGTGATTCGCTGAAAATTGTATTACAGCAGCTCGAGGGTTTTCCCACAAACACACACAGATGAACGTGCTATAGAACACATCAGTCTGATCTATAAGCTAGTCCTTATTGGTAATATGGGAAGAGAATATATTAATGTGACAAAGGACCCATAAACCCCACAAACTACACTGTAAAAAAAAAAGTAAAGTCATTTACAGTAAAATACCGGCAGCTGTGGTTGCCAGAACTTCACCGTAAAAAATATGGTAGCAACATTTTAGGTTTTACAGACTTAATTTAAATTCACAATAAAATACTGTATTTCATTAACTGATGTAATGTTAGTAAAAAAAAACTATTTAAGTACTACAATCTGTTTAGAACCATTGTAATGAACTGATAACCACCAAAAACTGGTGGTGATGAGAAAGTCACATGATGAACTAAAGCTCATCACAAACAGCTCTTAAACAATAACATATATAGAAGGTCCACAGTGTCATTCACACAAACACTAAACCCCATCATGGTGACTAACATGATACTGAAATAATGCAATAAACATTAATTCAACAACATTAGATGTAAGATTAAACCCTAGTGTACACAACTTATAAGAAAATAACAAAAAAGAAGTGTTATTTCAACAAAAAAAAACATCAAATATGAAGTGTCATGCAGGGAATTCTGGAAGTGTCAATTTACGTGATTTTTCACTGTAAATTATACAATGACTTTTTCTTTTTCACTTCCAAAAACCTGTGGTTAATGTGATTCTATTTTACTGTAGAATCACATTAAATGTAATTACATTTATTCACCGAAGATATTGCGAACATTACTGTTAACTATTTAACAGGTTTTTACTGTAGCATTTTTACAGTCTTTTACTGTTAAAATCACAATAATTTTTTTCAGTGTAATAGAAGATCTGATAGATTCTTAATCCTATAAAGTCTACTGTATCATATTTGATAGGAACATTTCTATGGCCTCTAAATGATAAAAACTTAGCGGAAAAACCTGTTTCACACACAATCTACTCCATGCCTTCTGTCGTCTGGTTGATACAGTAGTTTGGATGTTTTCAGCAAGTAAAAGGTCTTTTAATTGTACAACGTCCTCGTGCTTCATGTGTCTTAATGCTGTGAAATCTTTACTGATTTTTATTAAGTGTATGAATCAAATGGATATTGTATAGCTGTAGATTGACTGAAGCAACTTGTTTTCTTGATTATCCAAACATCATGTTTTAGAAAAATCATGTTCAAATGTGAGTCTCAAATAGGATTTTCGGGAATGTTTATTTGTTCATCTCTCATCATCATTTTATTGCATTGCATTATATGTTTGGATCATAAAACTAAGCATCTTAATCTTACTAAGACATATTATTAGAGATATAGAGTTACGACTGATATTTATATAATTTATGCAACTATCTGTAATACTGTTATAAAGATCTCATTGATTTAAATTACAAGCTATCAGAATTTCAGCTTAACTATTGGTCATATAACAATCAGTATCTGCAAAAATACCTATGTTTGTTCACTTTGGGCGTATGAATAAATTGAGGTGTTTTTTTTACCCTACGTATTCTCACTATTTCATACTATATGAACCATAATGTATCAAAAAAGCCTGATGTATCAAATATGATTCAAAACATAAAACATACTATTTTTAGATTTTTAGTCTAAAGGTTCAATTAACTGTTATACGTTTTTTAAAATATACACATATATAGCTTTTCTGACTATTATTACTATTATATAGCGGGCTTTACAATGACATTAGGTGATTGCAAACACATCAACTAAAAATATTCCATTATTAGCATCATACTCTAAAAATAACTTGTAAACTTGTAAACTAGAAACCTATACTAATTGGGACAACGGTGGGCCTATTATTACTGGGCTGTATTATAATATTGAAAGTAGTTTGGTAATGAACACATGATGTATTTATATTTAGATACACACAAATGTTATTTTTTAAGCAACAGTGCTTACCCCTCTGTATAGGAGTCCAGTCGGGACAGGTCATCAGAGACCCCCAGCAGCACGTCCAGCGTTCCTACCTTCATAAACATCACAAAAAAAAACAGTTACACAAGCTACAGCAATGGCATTATAGACGAATCAAACATAAAAAAGAATCCAGTTCCCTTTCGAATGGTCTCTCCCGTTGCGTTAGCACGCTATGGGGAAACTCCTGTTTACTCCGATACAGAAGCCTGATTTGTTCACGTTAATGTAGCTGCAAGAAAAAATGGCGCTTCAACCCGCCAAAAGGGTTATATAAGTCGGCTCTGAGTGCCATTTTGCTAGAAATGTTCTCCTTCCGTGATGAAGATCATCTCCTCGCTGGACTCTGAAGCAAGAAGCCAAAGCAAGAAGCAAGAAGCTCAGCCTGCTGCTTGCTGCCGTGAGAAGAAGCACCAGCAGCGGAAGATTGCTAGAAGCCTTCCCTTGCGGGTATCCGGCATCTATACGAACGTGATCAAGTCAGACTTCAGTATCAGAGTAAATAGGAGTTACCCCATAGCGTGTTAACGCAATGCTTATTCCCTTATCACAGGAACCGAGTTTACATAAGTAACCTGAGTGTTTATCTGCCTCACATGTTGAGGGGTTTAGTTTAGAACACTAAGGGCTCATTATACTGCATGGTCCCCCCAAAATATATATGACTTAAACCTTTAAGAGATAAAACGTTTAGCCGATGTAAGGTTTTAGCATCAAAACTTTGAAAATTCTGAAACCACGTTTTGAGAAGTGCACTCCTTATGGAGACATTTGACTGAAGGAGGCAATCCAATACCTGTTCCGATGCACAGACAGACACACAGTTAAGCTCTTTTTGTATCCATTAATTCATTTGGAACAAATTGGTCACTGACTGGAGTCATGTTGCCAAGACAGGGCAATTCAAAACCAGTCACATGTTTGGTAAATGGAACTCATGCTATCCATTATCATTCTATGCAAACGTAAACTTCTGTTAATCAAATTTAAAGGTGAAAAGTGTATTTTTTAATGGTAAATTTCCTTTCTCGCTTTCTAAAGAGTGTAACACTGTGGCTCTGTGGTGCTTTCAAAACATTGTTTGAGCGGCACGACATGTCAAATTCTGGCTCAACCAATGGCATGGGTTTGGGGAACTTGGACTGCCTTTTTTATCCAAACAATGGCAGACACTGTTGTGCTGTAGTGTTTGGGAAACCTGCTTGAAAATAATGCATTTTTATTCCTTTTTGTGTCAATCTTCTCTTTAAATTAAGAGTTCACCCAAAAATGAACATTCTGTCATTATTTACACACCTTTGTGTCATTCCAAAACTGTATGACTTAATTTCTTCTGTCGAACATAAAGGAAGATATTTTGAGAATTATCTGTAAGCCAGTGGGCACCAAAACTGTATGGTTACCAACATTCTCCAAAATATCTTCAACAGAAGAAAAAAGTCATCATACAGGTTTGGATTATGTGTTATGATTCGGACTCCAGTGTGTGACTTATCATAATATATATCATAATAATCTCATTCCATTTGATCAATTTTTACACAAATCATAGCATTGACTGCATTCATCAAGCCCAACCATTTAACACTGTTTTCAAAGTATTTGTAATGATATAATAAACGATAAAGAAATAAAACAGCTGTGTTAATGTGTGATTTGAGCATTAGCACATCTTTTTATTGACTCTTGATTGAAAAAGAATTAAAAAAAATTTGTTAGGAACTTCAAATTTTGTACTCTATTCATGGGAAGTGTCTAAGAATAAACCGGATTAGTTTGTTTTTCATTGTTTATTGTCCGTTGATTATTGACCTTTAGCAAAAAATAAGCCTCAAACTGGCCTATAGTGAAGCACCTGAGATCCTCCAGAGAGCCCAGAAGTCTTAGAAGAAGAGTGTTTCCTTACCTTCAGCTCTGGGATGTGGATTCTGGAGCTTGTGGCCAGACCGGATGTGGCTGAGACCCGTTTGAGTTTCTCTAAAGACTGACAGCTGATTTTATCCAGAGGAACCGAGATCAACCAGAACTCCATAACGGTCGTTCTTCTCACCTGTGACAGCAGTCTGTGACTTAGAATGAGTCCAATTATGAATGCTAGTGGAAGCACATTGACCAGCTGCTGACTGTATCACTGGTTTGCTGACTACAGTGTCTGAGCAGATTAGGTTTCTCAGACAGACGAGCACAATTCTCATGTTCTAAAGACACTACAGTTTTATGATGAGAGTAAATGAGGAAATAACTCATCGAGATGAGCTGAAGAAATGTCTGTGAGATCCATCTTCAGAATTTACGAAACTCATTAGTGTGTATGGTTCTGTCACAGAATTGAACTGATAATTCAGCACATTCAGCAAACCAATTATATTTATTTGTTTATATTTAATTAATGAACATTTATCTTTAATCTAATGAACATCTTTAACAAAAACAGTTCTACAAGTTCATCAATACATGTAGAACAAGTAACGAGCAACTCACATAGATTCTCACTTTCCTGTGGTTAGTCATGTTTACTGTGTGTTTTGCACAGGCAGGTGTCTGAAGCTTACATACAATAGTGAATTAATGAAGATAAAATGTAGTATTATAAAACTGAATTATAAATTAAATAATAGGATAGTGATAAGTGAATGAAGTATACATACTTCATGAGGTATATGAAGTAAGGCATGTAAAGTGATCATTGTTACAGCATTGTGAGAGAACAGGTGTTGTTTGCAAACATTACCATAATGGAGACCACACGCCTTCCACATTGCATCTCCGGGGATGCTGAAATTGTTTCACGCCACGAAATTTTTAAGCCATTATATGCTTAGTTTGATTGGTCATTTGTTTTAGTGCTCAATGCATGCACCAGATTGCTCAAAAATGTTTTTTTTTTTTTATTATTCTCTTTATATATATATATATATATATATATTAATATTATAAGACAGAGCTGGGTAGATTACTTACCAATTGTAGTCCATTACTGATTATAGATTACATTATGAAAACTGTTAGTAATGTAATCTAGGTTACTCATTTTAGGTAATATAATCATAAGAGATTTATTGCCAAGTGTGTTTTCACACAGAAGGAATTCGTCTGGTGTCCGGAGCTTCCAGTACACAGTAGTTCAGGACATACATATAATTTAAGTATAACACTAATAATAAAGAGAATAGACAATTAGTTATAAATAGCAATATAGTAATAAAATATAGAGAAAGAGAAAATGTCAGTAGACAGAATTGTGAATGTGCATTTGTGCTATTTACAGATGAAAGTTTTGATGAGTTATTTATAGATGTACAGTCCTGAGGTGTGTTATATGTTGTTCAGGTGGGATAAGTCCTGGGGGGAAAACTGTTCTTGTGTCTGGCTGTTTTTGTGCACAGCGCTCTGTAGCACCGGCCAGAGGGCAACAGATCAAAGAGGGAGTGTGCTGGATGTGAAGGATCCAGAGTGATTCTGCCAGCCCTTTCACTCACTCTGGAGTTGTAGATTCTTGGAGGGTTGGCATAGGGGCTCCAATGATCCTCTCAGGCATTCCTGACTGTCGATTAGTCTCTGATTTCTGATTTGTGTACAACCATACAGTTATAGATGAACCCGGACTGACTTCAATGGGGGCCGAGTATAACTGTGTGAGCATCTCCTGTGGTAATGTATTCTAATACTTTTTAGATTACTTTATCTAAATTGTTTTAATCTTACCATTAAGCATACCACATTGTTATAAAAAAGCAAAGAGAAAGAAAATATATTCCACTTTTATATCAACATTATAAAATGCATTAGGCTTTTCCCAACTGGCTTTAATGTAAAACTGCAGTATGTTTACAATTGAGTTCGATCGAAAGCTAATATATAGATTAAATCATACCAATGTACACTCCAAATAAAAAGGCTTGTATAAGCCCATTTCTTAAGAAACCCACTCTTAACCCACCTCATTTAGAGAACTACAGACTGGTTTCCCTTCTACCTTTCATTGCAAAAACAACCAAGTCTCAGCCTTTCTCACACAGAATAACCTCCTTGACAGCAACCAGTCTGGCTTCAGAAGTTGACATTCGACCGAGACTGCCTTGCTCTCAGTTGTTGAAGCTCTAAGACTGGCAAGAGCTGCTTCCAAATCTTCTATACTTATCTTGCTGATCTGTCCGCTGCTTTTGATACACTCCAGAAAAAAGTACAAAATCTGTCACTGGGGCGGTATCTTTTCAAAAGGCACACCTTTGTACCTAAACCGTCCATATTGTTACCTTAATGGTACATATTAGTACCTAAAAGGTACAAAAGTGCACCTTTTGAAAGTACTGCCCCAGTGACAGCTTTTGTACCTTTTTTTTCGATTCTGAGAGTGTATGGTGAACCACAGATTCTCCTGTCAAACCTATTTGAAAATGGCACTCAGAACCGCACCCAGTGTTTGAGTCTAACCTCACAGATAGGTCCTTCACGGATTTGGAGAGTTCGTTGTCCAAGTCTCAACATCTACTTTACTGGGGTGGCCTCAGGGCTCAGTTCGTGACCATTATCTCTCTGTCTCATGGCATTCACAGTTTCTGTCATTCAGAAACATTGCTTGTCATATCACTGCTATGCTGATTACATCAATCTACCTCTCATTCCATCTTATGAATCCTACGATAGTGCTCGCATCTCAGCAATGTCCTAACATAATGTAATTGTTTGTGACGGACCACCACCTTGTTGTTTCACCAAACCCATCACTTTATCAAAATTTCAGCATCCAGTTAGGCTCATCAACCATAACTCCTTCAAAAACAGCTAGAAACCTTGGAGTTGTGATTGATGATAAGCTGAATTTCAGACCACATTGCTAAAACTGCCCGATCCTGCAGATTTGCTTTATACAACATAAGGAAGATCCAGCCTTTTCTTTCAGAACATGCACACAACTCCTTGTTCAAGCTCTTGTTCTATATCCAGGCTGGACTATTGCAATGCTCGCTTGGCAGGTCTTCCAGCCACTTCTATCAAACCTCTACAATTAATCCAAATTGCCGCTGCAAGATTAATCTTTAATGAGCCTAAAAGAACGCACGTCACACCTCTGTTCCTTAATTTGCACTGGCTACCAGTTGCTGCTTGCATTAAATTCAAGGCATTGATGTTTTCCTACAAAACCACCACTGGTTCTGCACCCCTTTACCTAATTCATTACTTCAGAGTTATGTGGCCTCTAGAAGCTTGCGTTCTGCAAGTGCACGGCGTATTATTGTGCCATCTCCAAGAGGCACAAAGTCACTTTCACAGACTTTTTCATTAACTGTTTCCCCTCCTGGTGGCATGACCTGCCCAAATCAATCCGAGCATCTGAGTCCTTAACCATCTTCAAGAAACAACTAAAAACATATCTGTTCCACCTTTATTTGACCCTCTATCTCTAGCACTTTCTATTCTATTTTATCTATATTTATCTTCTTTTTTTATAAAAAAACAACACTATCTTTCCATTTTTCTGTTCTATCTACTTTGTTTTTCTTTGTGTTGTGTGTGGTGTGTAATATATTATATATATATCTCATAGATATATATATATACCTGCATATAATATATACATACATACATATATATATATATAAAATACCTTGCTACATGTACTGCGTTAGGCTAACCGAGACTTGTCATTTGCACTTACATATTGTTGCTCTTTTGTTAGTTTTGATTGCTTCCATTGTCCTCATTTGTAAGTCGCTTTAGATAAAAGTGTCTGCTAAATGACTAAATGTAAATGTACATTTTTTTTTCAACAAAATGTTTCAAGATGATCTTTCTACCTCTCCTACCAAGACCAATTTTTAGATTTGACTTCAGACAGCACGGTTCTCACATGCTTTGATGTCAAACCTGATGTCATGTAGTGGCACAAAAGAATAACTGTTCTTTGACTTTTCTGGTCATTTGTGAATTTTTGAGGATTTTTATGCCTATATGCCTATTGGATAAGACAGTACAGAAATCAGTCACAAAAGATGACCTATATGTCGGAGCGCTGCCCAAGGCTATCGAGGCAATTTAAAAAATGTTTTTTCACAGTACAGTGTGACCAACATCATATGTTAGCTTCTTCTGTAGTGGGCATTTGAACACATTATTGTAAGTGTCCTCTCATTTTTTTTATTTTATCTACAATATTTTATCTATAGTAACTGTAAAAAAAAGTTGTAAAAAAGTTTTCAAAGTTGTAAATAAAGATCAGCTAATTGTACTATTTTACTAAAGTAAATTCTAATTTCAGTCTTCAAAATGTAATTTTTAATTCAGGTGTTATTGATGTAATTATTTGTGAAATTGTAACTGATATGTGTGTGTGTGTGGTGTGTGTGTGTTATATGTTATTTATATATATATATATATATATTATATATACTGTTTTGTGTTCGTGTATATAATATATTTGGGTCTGTGTTGTTAATATGTGTGGTGTGTGTATTATATTACCTGTATAATGTGTGTGTGTGTTTGTGTGTGTGTATATATATGTGTGTATGTGTATATATATGTGTGTGTATCTTTGTGTGATGTGTGTGTGTGTGTTGTGTGTATTGTGTGTGGTGGGTATATATAATATCTCCTATCTATATATAGATATATACAGTACTATATGTGTGTTGTGTGTGTTGTGTGTGTGTGTGAGTGTGTGGTGTATTATAGAATATCTTGATATATTATGCATCTATATATATTTGTGTGTGTGTGTGTGTATATATGTGTGTGTGTTTGTGTGTGTATGTTTGTGTGTGTGTTTGTGTGTGTGAGAGAATGTGTGTGTGTGTGTGTATATGTATATATACATGCGCATGTGTTTCTTTCTCGATGGCCGCACGACTGGATGGCAGCAGGTGGAGGTCGGTATAGCCATGGCGGCTCAATAATCCCTACCTGTTTGTGTCACGCGTTTGAAGTCATCCTCACGGAGCAAGACAGAGGCCAGAGTGCTGCATCTACTGTCAGGAGAAGACGCCCGGCTGATAGGGTACATGGATGATGTGACAACAGCTTACAGACAGCTCCATGTACGCCGGGCTCCTCACGCTCCTTGACGAGCTGAGACATGGGCTAGGATGAAGATTAAGCCCTCAAAGTCTAGGAGCCTTTCAATCAGGAAAGGGGTGAGGGACGACAGGACGGTGTTCACAGCAGGAGGGGAGAAGATACCATTGTTGAAAGAGCAACCCGTCCGAAGTCTTGGAAGGGAGTATACATCAGAGCTCTCTGACAGACAGATGGGGAAGTTGGTGCAGAAGCAACTGAGAGAGGGGCTTGAAAAAATCGACAGCAGCTAGCTTCCGGGGAAACTGAAGGTATGGTGTTACCAATTCACACTTTTCCAGCGTGTGATGTAGCCTCTGAAGGTGTCCGAAATACCATCATCCCTGGTTAGCAGAATGGACACCATCTCCAACACCTACATCAGGAAGTGGTTGGGCCTCCCGCGCTGCTTCTCTGACACAGGCCTCTTCGGCAAGAATGCTCTTCAGCTTCCTTTGAAGTCCATCAACCTCGGGTACAAGCAGGAGAAGACCCGTCTTGTATTCGAACTAAAGGAATCCAGGGACGAAGCAGTGAAGAGCGCAGGGGTGACTGTCCGCACTGGGCGCAGATGGAGGGCCCAGCAGGAAGTCGATCAAGCCATTAACAGGCTACAACACAAGGAGGTCATGGGAAGAGTCCAACACAGCCGAGCAGGTTTGGGCTGGGGAGAGCCAGTCCAGTTCTGGTCCAAAGCAACAAGGGAGCAGAGGAAGTCCATGGTGGTGGAAGAGGTCTCACGAGTGGAACAGGACCGTTACCTCATTAAGGCTTCCCAGGGCAAACAAGGAGCATGGACCCGCTGGGAGGATAGTACTAACAGGGTCATAACCTGGGCAGATATCTGGCGAACCCCGCAGTCGCGGCTCAGCTTCCTCGTGAGGGCAGTGTATGACACCCTCCCTTGTCCCAGAAATCTCTCCCCTGTGGTTCGGAAGTGAGGACAAGTGCCCCCTGTGCAATGAAGCCAATGCAGGCCTTCGACATATCTTGTCGGGGTGTAACGTTGCTTTGACGCAGGGCCGCTTTAGATGGCGGCATAATCAGGTGCTGAGGAAGTTGGCGGAGCAGTTGGAAAGATGTAGAGTCCGGGCAGATAGCTCTTCAGATCCCATTCGGCCAAACATCCTGTTCCTCAGACCAGGAGAAGGCGGGCAGAAGACGGGAAGGACAACATGTCTGCTCACTCCTGGAAAGGGATGGAAGATGCGTGTTGACCTGGGCACCCAGCTTATCTTCCCAACAGAGATCACTCAGACAACATTAAGGCCAGATGTTGTGGTGTGGGCCACAGCGGCCAAGAAGGTCCTCATTATTGAGCTGACTGTGCCATGGGAAGAGGGAATACCAGCGGCGTACGATTTCAAGCGGCTCAAGTACTCTGATCTGGTGGCGGAGTGCAGAGACGGGGGATGGACCGCAACCATCCATCCCATGGAAGTTGGATGCAGGGGCTTTGTGGGAAAGTCCGCAATCCAGCTCCTTCGAGCTGCTGGGACAACTGGGGTAAGCCTGAGGAGAGCCATCAAGGAGCTGGCGGAGGAGGCAGAGAAGGCAAGCTACTGGTTGTGGCTAAGGAGGAGGGACAGGAATTGGGGCTCGGTACCCCAGTGAGGGCAGCTGCAGGGGGTGGCAGGGAGACGTCCCAATAAGCCACTGCCCCCCCACCGAGTATAGTATACTGCTCTGACCCTTCTTGGCACTGAGTGTACAAGTTCATGGCATATGTTCACATCTGTGCTGTTTAACTCCTGGAGGACGACCTCCTTCAGTGCTCTGGTCTTTAATGGGGAGTGTTGCTCAGCTCGTCTCTACAGTACAGTATCCCCCACAGCTGCTCAAGAGCGTTAAGACTGAGTGAAATACATGTCCACTGAAGGATTTTCACCTCAGGAGAATGAATATATTCATTGTCATGCTGAAAAAATGCCCAATAATGCAGGGAATGAGGAGAGGGTAGCATCTTCTGTTTCAGGTTTTTGTATTACATCACACAGTAGTGTGTGAATTCATGCCAGCATTGATAAAGCACAACTCCCTCACACCTTCAGCACTCATGCATCCCTATATAAGAGCTTTACTACCACTGATCGTCACTGTGGGAACCAGGCACTTCTTTCTGTACTCCTCCTCTAGCAACACTAGAACATTTTGGATGCTTTTGGATCCGAAATGATTGACTTGGTCTCTTGAGACCAGAGTATGGATTCCCAGAAGTCTCTATTTTGTAAATATGGGCCCTGTAAGAGGTTAAATGAGTTTATTTTGCTTTGGCTACAGTAGGTAATTCTAGTGGTGACAACAACCATGCATGTCACTTCTGCAGGCTGCGTCATACTCTGAGATAAAGTGTCACTCTTTTCACAGCTTTTGCCGGCTCTGAGACACTTGCATGTTATTTCTCCTGATCTTTTTCTAGCAAAAACTCACTCATCACTAAACGAAAGCTTAAAGTGAAGGCCTTATTATTTCAAGGGCCTTGTCGCAAGTCCATTGTTTTTGAATTTCTGTTACTTTTGCTAAATTTTCACACTTAAAACAATAATTTGGTATTCCTCTTGTACCATTGTCCTCTTTTATGCTAAGAAATAAGTCACCTGGCTGTTCTCTCCCGAGTGGTTCCACTGCTGCCAGCATTACGTCCGAGTATGATTCAGTGGGCTATATAACACTTAATTATCAAGAAATTACTTACCTTTAACGGTTTTGGTTCAACATACTTACCTGTTGATCAATACTTGATTTAACCTTACACCAGAATTTTTTTTTATTTTTTATTTAGTAACTTTCAGTAGGGTGTACTCATTTTTGCAACACAAATTTTTATCACTTTGATAAGAAAATCTTTTTGCTGAATAATTTTGGCATTCTTCTATGGTTATTGATCAAGCAGGCTTGTTGGAACATTACTTCTCCAAAGAACCCTAACATGTCTTCAAAGTAAAGAGTATTGCTGAATTTGTTAAGTTTTAGAGGAGGTGTACTCATTTATGCTGTGCACTGTGTGTATATATATATATATTACTATTACTAATAATTAGATGATACAGTTTGTGGTGTGTGTGTGTGTGTGTGGTGTGTTGGTGGTGGGGTGTGTGTGTGTGTGTGTGTGTATGTGTGTGTGTGTGTGTGTGTGTGTGTGTGTGTGTGTGTGTGTGTGTGTGTATGCGCCACACACAACACAATCTGTCATCATTTAATGATTAGTTGCAGCCCTAATTATGACATTACTGTTCTTATGTTTATTTCAGTGGCTGTCTGATCGAAAGAAGAGAGTTTTACAGCAGAAAGATGTTGGTGAGCTCCTTCAGTGGTTCATAATTCTTTAACTTTTTGTGTTAAATACTGCTGTAAATAATCTTTTTTTATAATATGTCTAAAATCAGGGTTGAGTTTGAGTAACAATTGTAACACCTTTTAATTTAGCGAAATGTGCAGAATTTTGTTTTGTTGTAATATTAATGAAATATTAATGATATGCATTAGGAAATAATTTTTCCTTTTATGTGCAATATGAAACTTTTGTTTCCTCCAGTGACAGTACAATCTTTTTTATTACAAGTCATATTTCTATGGCCATATATAATATAGACATTTTTTTATGAATTACAATTTGAAGTATTAGTTATACCTCTGTCTGGGTTTTTTTTTCATGGTAAAAATTGGCACAGCTTTCAACCCTCTCTCTTATACTCTCTCCTGTAAAGCATTGACCAAGGCATCTGGTAACTTCTTCAATCAAATCTTTAACAGATATCCAGAGGAGGATTGGGCTGATTCAGGATTTTGAGATGCCCACAGTCTGCACCTCCATCCGAGTGTCATGCGATGGCCAGTTCATTTTAGCTGCAGGTCAGTATCTTTACCGGGCGGTCACATATGCTGAATATACAGTTTTAGACTTTGGGAACAGATAAATGATGCTGAACATTGCAATAATTTTAAAATGTTTTTTTTATGCTTTCAGGTACATACAAACCCAGAGTCCGGTGCTATGATACTTACCAGTTGTCTCTGAAATTTGAGAGGTGCCTGGAGTCTGATGGTAAGTGTTATAATCGTTGTATAATGCAAGTGAATATGATAGCATCGGCCAGTCAGCATCCATGGTACCATCTATTTTATAAATGCTAGTACTAGTGGTATGAAGTCTAGGGTTTGGTTTGGGTGCTGTTGATGGTCTCTGTAATAAAAGCCCTGTGCACTGGTTAATATTTAATCAGAGTCTCCACACACAAACTACCTGAGCTCTCATTAATGTACCGCTGATTACAAATAACACAGCAGATGATGGCTAAAGCTGCTGGTTGATGATATAATTGAGGACGCTTTGTCACTCACCACATCGGTTTTATTCCCCTCACAGTGGTGACGTTTGACATCCTATCTGAGGACTCTAAGGTAAAACCCGCACAGCCTTTATATGCTTCTTTGTGTCTTTTTCTGTTTGTCTGCTGTTTTTGTTGTACGCTTGTATGATTTGATCAAATTTAAGATAGTAATTCTTAAATATCTTAAAGGGGTCATGAACTGAGAAAAAAAATTCCCTTGATCTTTTGACATATAAGAGGTCGTTGTGCTATAAAAACATCCTGTAAGTTGCAGAACTCAAAACTTTCCCGTTAGTCTAAAAATAGCTTATATTGAAGCCAGTCTGCCACAACAACAGGTTGTGGAATGTGCCAATTTATGAGGTAGTAGTGTGGCTAAAGACCGTCTCCACAGTGTCAGGGTCTGGCATCTGGTGTTCTCCCTCTCACCACCAGAGGTCGCCATTTCCCATCCTCCCGGACTCCGTTTCCATTACCTTGACTCCACACACCTGTGCACACACTCACTCACACACAGCTGTGGCCCATCCTGAGGGCTATTTATGCGCCTTCCCCACGCCACTCTGGGTGGATTATTAATGATTGTGTGTAGTTGTACTGCTGGTTGTGGTTGTGGTTGTGATTGTGGTATTGTGGAGTCAAGGTAATGGAAACGGAGTCCGGGAGGATGGGAAATGGCGACCTCTGTTGGTGAGAGGGAGAACACCAGACGCCAGACCCGACACCAGAAGAAGATCAAACGACTGCTTCTACCTCACTAGTCTCAGCCTCAGACGTCACGCCAACGGACCGTTGGCTGAACGTCTGATGCATATGGCACACAAAAGTGGAAACACTTCAGGAGTTTCGAAGTTTGCATCTGATTGGTTGAATTATACAGGATTTCTGGGATATATGTGTGTGTCGCGTTCTTTAAGGTTCCGCCTGGAAACAAAGATGCCGTGGCGCCAAACCCCCTCACGAAAGAAGAAAGCCGCCGTGTTTACAACAATCAACGCTTATCAGGATCAACTAAACGCTCGATTTTCAAAAGTATGTGAAATATTTAAAGTTCACGGCATAGAATCTTTCAAATATACGTTCAAGAGTTTTATACACCGGTCTGTTATTGTGGCGACATTTCCATGCCCCGAAGCGTGACGCTGAACGAAACAAACTGTGATTGGTTGTTTAACATGTCGGTCAAACGGCCTCATGGGCGGGCCTTGGCCAATGAAAGCTGCCATGGATTCCAGACCTTCAGCCATCAGTCTGAAGGTCTGGCTACGCGAGACTACTACATCACTGCCTGTTTAGCCCCGCCCACGATTCTACATCAATGCCTGTTTAGCCCCACCCACTGATTATACATTGCTGCCTGTTTAGCCCCGCCCACCAAGTAGGCATTCCTGCCGGCTAGTTAGCCCCGCCCACCGATTCTGCATAACTGCCTGTTTAGCCCCGCCCAACGATTCTACATCATTGCTTGTTTAGCCCCGCCCAACGATTCTACATCATTGCTTGTTTAGCCCCGCCCACCGATTCTGCCTCACTGCCTGTTTAGCCCCGCCCACATATACTACATCACTGCCTGTTTAGCCCCGCCCACCGATTCGACATCACTGTCTGTTTAGCCCCGCCCACCGATTCTGCATCACTGTGTTTAGTCCCGCCCACCGATTCTGCATCACTGCCGGTTTAGCCCCGCCCACCAATTCTACAACACTGCCTGTTTAACCCCGCCCAACAATTCTACAACACTGCCTGTTTAACCCCGCCCACCGATTCTACATCACTGCCTGTTTATTGTTTTTTTAAAACCCTGCCCACCGATTCTACATCACTGTCTGTTTAGCCACGCCCACCGATTCTACATCACTGTCTTTTTAGCCCCGCCCACCGATTCTGCATCACTGTCTGTTTAGCCCCGCCCACCGATTCTGTATCACTGCCTGTTTAGCCCCGCCCAACGATTCTACATCACTGCCTGTTTAGCCTTAGTCCCGCCCACCGATTCATGCGTGTAGTGTAAATAACGAGAGAGGCAAATGCAGGTCTATACAGAAATCAAACTATAAGGATGCTCTGAAGCCAACAAGACGCTATGCAGTGCCAAGTCTTTGCATTGCCTTCCTTCTGATCCCAACATTAGGAAAGAGTGGATGAACTTTATTTTTAATGAAGATCCAGCCCGCGTCAGTAAGAACTTGGTCCTTTGTTCATTTCATTTCACTGTGGATTCGTTTACAAACAAGGCAAAATTTTCCAGGAAAAGCATTGAAACTAAAAAGGCGATGGCAAGGTCATATCAGTGGGTGTTTACTTCGAGGTCACAATCATCAACCCTATTCAAACAGAGCGTGCAGATGAGGGACAGAAAATAGCCTATTCTAAATTATGATGTTTTTTTTTTAGTTTATTTATTTTTTATGTTTTTATGTAAAAATCTTGATAACATTATAAGTCGACCTCAGAGAACAGTATAAAATTATTAAAAAAGGCTGTTCATGACCCCTTTAAATGAAAAAACAAAAGTCTTAAATACCATTTAAGAGTTTTTTTGGGGACAGAATACAGTGGTACATCCTTATGTGGTTATTAAACTTAAAATGGCAATTATTTAATTTTATAATTGTAAACACCAGCATGCTTCAAGTCCAAACTCTGTGCATTTATGCCAAACCTATGATCTACTTTTGATGATTTATGAGTTGTTTAGTTGATGGTGTTTATATTGCAATATGTTGTAGATGGATATAAGAGTGCATATTTCAGCTCTCTCATCTTTTTGCATGAGATAGGAGTAATAATAAGAGTGCAGGTGTATTGCAGGCTTGTTTCTTTCATTCTTTTTTGGTTATACAATAAACTGTAGCTATATTCATTTTATTTGTGCAGTTTTTAAGTCTTAACTTTGATTTTTAAAACTCGGCAGAGGCCCTGTCATCATGAGGTTTGAGATAGGGGTGGGACAAAATATTGATATGGCAATATATGGTTGTCCTTCTCCGTGCGATACGAGAATCGATACGCTGGCACCAAATATCTGGACTAGGTTATCTTTCGCGTGCTGCATTGGCCGAGGAATGGACTGTCAAAAGCACACAAGGTTTACATAAACACAGTTGGTTATGTCTAAAGTGAAAGTAAACAGTTGAGAGAAAAACGGATGCGTGCAGCTCTTAAAGTGACAGCACACTAAAAGTACTGAACATGCTGTTGCTTGTCATTAAACCGATAGCTCACCCAAAAATTACAATTCTGTCATTATGTACTTGCTCTTATGTTGTCCCAAACCTGTATTAATTTCTTTAATACAGACTGAATGCAAAATAAGATATTTTGGGTAACCAAACATTTGGTGCTCACCATAAGGAAAAAAATAATATGGAAGCCACTTGGGGCCAGCAACTGTTTGGTTACCCACATTCTTCAAAATATGTTTTATGTTCAACAGAAGAAAGAAACTCATTCAGCTTTAAAACAACTCTAGAGTGAGTAAATGATGACAGAATTTTCAGCAGTTTGGACTTGAATGAAGAGAGAGAACCTGCACCTCTTCACAGGCATTTTGTTTTCATAATTCGACAGATATCGTCATTATAGGATTGTCAATTATCGCAGAATTGCTGTATGGTGATATTATCGGTATCGCATCGTGAGGTACCCTGTGATTCCCACCCCCTAGTTTGAGATTTGGTGTGCTGTGATGTGACTAGAAAAGCAAATAAAAAGAGATTTGTATGATTCTGTCTTTGTTTTTTATAGCTAGTGTTTCTGCATATAGACCGCTATGTGGAATTGGCCATTACTACAAAACCCGCATCCCGAAGTTTGGCCGAGATTTTTCCTACCACTACCCTTCCTCTGATCTCTACTTTGTGGGAGCCAGGTAAGAGGCCACACCGAAGATCTCGTGTTATCGAAGTCCATTCACACCAAGAGCAAACATTTACTGCCTACTGCTTTTATCATTTCATCTACTATTGTCATTTCAAATAAATGCTGTTCTTTCGAACTTTCTATTAATCAAAGAATCCTAAAACATGTATCACAGTTTCCACAAAAAAGTTGTTTCCAATAATGATAATAATCAGAAATGTTTGATGAGCAGCAAATCAGCATATTAGACTGATATCTGAAGATCATGTGACACTGAAGACTGGAGTAATGCTGCTGAAAATACATCTGCGCATCACAGAAATAAATTACATTTTACAATACATTCACATAGAACACAGTTATTTTAAATTGTAATAATATTTCACAAGATTAATGTTTTTACTGTATTTTTCACAAAACAAATGCAGCCTTGGTGAGCATAACAGCGCATTGAAAAATCTTACCGACCCCAAACTTTTCAACAGTTGTGTAATATTTTATATCCGTTCATTTACGTAGCTGTGTAATAAGCTTACATGTGATGTTATCAGTACATTAGTGCATTGAAATCTTTGTTGCACGGTGAGTTAGGCTGATTTGCTTTGGAATGAGTGACGTCTGTTTTTCTGTCCATCTGACATTGACTCAAGTGAATGCCAGGAGCGCTTTTTCAGTTCAGTCTTGGTGTGAGTAGACCTTTCATCTGCGATGCATTTTGATTTTAGGCCCGTCATAGTTGGTGCTGGTTATAACACTACGCGGGTGCAAACCCTGTTACTCCTCAACTATGTATGAGCTGCTTTGTTTTAAGTGAAGTGCAGTGTTTGTGTTTCCACTGTAGCTCAGAGGTCTTCAGACTGCATCTTGAACAAGGCAGGTTCCTGAGCTCCTTACAGACAGATGCAGCGCAAGTATCTGACAGCACAGGGCGCTAGTTCACCGTTGTGGCTGTGCTTGTGCAATAGAAGCCGGTCTTTCTGCTCCCTCTCTCCATACTGAAAACCCCACATCAGTGATGGCTGTATATACCTGTAAAACCCCACATCAGTGATGGCTGTATATACCTGTAAAACCCACATCAGTGATGGCTGTATATACCTGTAAAACCCCACATCAGTGATGGCTGTATATACCTGTAAAACCCACATCAGTGATGGCTGTATATACCTGTAAAACCCCACATCAGTGATGGCTGTATATACCTGTAAAACCCACATCAGTGATGGCTGTATATACCTGTAAAACCCACATCAGTGATGGCTGTATATACCTGTAAAACCCACATCAGTGATGGCTGTATATACCTGTAAAACCCACATCAGTGATGGCTGTATATACCTGTAAAACCCACATCAGTGATGGCTGTATATACCTGTAAAACCCACATCAGTGATGGCTGTATATACCTGTAAAACCCACATCAGTGATGGCTGTATATACCTGTAAAACCCACATCAGTGATGGCTGTATATACCTGTAAAACCCACATCAGTGATGGCTGTATATACCTGTAAAACCCACATCAGTGATGGCTGTATATACCTGTAAAACCCACATCAGTGATGGCTGTATATACCTGTAAAACCCACATCAGTGATGGCTGTATATACCTGTAAAACCCACATCAGTGATGGCTGTATATACCTGTAAAACCCCACATCAGTGATGGCTGTATATACCTGTAAAACCCCACATCAGTGATGGCTGTATATACCTGTAAAACCCACATCAGTGATGGCTGTATATACCTGTAAAACCCACATCAGTGATGGCTGTATATACCTGTAAAACCCACATCAGTGATGGCTGTATATACCTGTAAAACCCACATCAGTGATGGCTGTATATACCTGTAAAACCCACATCAGTGATGGCTGTATATACCTGTAAAACCCACATCAGTGATGGCTGTATATACCTGTAAAACCCACATCAGTGATGGCTGTATATACCTGTAAAACCCACATCAGTGATGGCTGTATATACCTGTAAAACCCACATCAGTGATGGCTGTATATACCTGTAAAACCCACATCAGTGATGGCTGTATATACCTGTAAAACCCACATCAGTGATGGCTGTATATACCTGTAAAACCCACATCAGTGATGGCTGTATATACCTGTAAAACCCCACATCAGTGATGGCTGTATATACCTGTAAAACCCCACATCAGTGATGGCTGTATATACCTGTAAAACCCACATCAGTGATGGCTGTATATACCTGTAAAACCCCACATCAGTGATGGCTGTATATACCTGTAAAACCCCACATCAGTGATGGCTGTATATACCTGTAAAACCCACATCAGTGATGGCTGTATATACCTGTAAAACCCACATCAGTGATGGCTGTATATACCTGTAAAACCCACATCAGTGATGGCTGTATATACCTGTAAAACCCACATCAGTGATGGCTGTATATACCTGTAAAACCCACATCAGTGATGGCTGTATATACCTGTAAAACCCACATCAGTGATGGCTGTATATACCTGTAAAACCCACATCAGTGATGGCTGTATATACCTGTAAAACCCCACATCAGTGATGGCTGTATATACCTGTAAAACCCACATCAGTGATGGCTGTATATACCTGTAAAACCCCACATCAGTGATGGCTGTATATCTGCTGGTTGAAACGTGTGTGTGTATACAGTGATGCAGATAATCGTCGAGTTTCCTTTCGATAGCTTTAAATGAAAAGGTAGCATTGGTTTAATTAACCCATTTAAAATGTATTTTATTCGCTACTTGCAAAGGGGGGGGGGGGGGGGGGGGAAAAAACAAAAAAAAACCCATTACACTCATTTTCGTTTAGTGTAACTACTAAAACAACTGAAACTTAACAAACGAAGACTAATAGATAAAAGACAAAAAATAATAAAAATGCCATACAACTAAATTTCAACAGAAAATATAAAAACAAAATCAAGAAAATTAACAAACTATAATAGTAAATTGATTTTATTAAAATGCTCTCAATCGTGTGCTTATTAACGCAATTATATAACAAGATACATGAGAAAGGAATAGCAAATGCTGTTTATAATAGTTTGAGATGCAAAATAGCACGTTTCTTTAGATGATACTGTTGGACAGGCAAGCATTGATCACAGATTTAGTTGTGTATGAATTGTAAAGATCTCATGTCTTCACAGAGAAATCAATGTGTGTGACATCAACCCTGTTCATCAGTTATTTGCTGCGGGAACATTAGAGGTAGGAGTGTAGGACTGCTGTTTGTGATAGTATCGTGTGTGCGTGGGTGTGGTGTGTAGGGCGTGTGTGCGTTAATTGTGTGCGTTAATGTGTGTGTGTGTGTTAGTGCGTGGGGGTGTGCTTATGTGTGTGTGTGTGTGTGTGTGTGTGTGGGTGTGTGTGAGTTAATGTGTGTGTGTTGTGTGTGTGTGTGGTGTGTGTGTGTGCGTGAATGGTGGTGTGTGGTGCGTTAATGTTGTGTTGTGTATGTTTAATGGGTGTGTGTGTGGGTGTGTGCGTCGTTTAATGGTGTTTGGGTGTGTGTGCGCGCCGTTAAGTGGTTGTGTGTGTGTGTGTGTGTGGTGTGTTGTAATGTGTGTGTGTGTGTGTGTGTGTGTGTGTGGTGTGTGTGTGTGTTAACGGTTAGTGTGCGCGCGTTAATGTGGGTTGTGGTGTGTGTGTGTGTGGTGTGTGTGGTACAGTTTTTTCCAAGTTGCTAACACAACTAAATGACATGCACAGCACAATTATTTAAACTGACACACAGAGAGCAAAACTTCTTCTCAAGTCTCCAAAAGTCTAAACACATTTTCTGCTTTACACACATTTTGCATTTCAAAATGGCACTTTTTAAATGCACTGAACACAGTTCTCTGCATAAGACACAACAATCTGACAAAGTCACATGTTTGCCATTTCAAAACACTGCCATTCAAAATAACACTACATGAGCTAATTGGCCAATTACATGTGCCACCTGGCCAAACACCAGTCATTAATGGTTAATTGTTAACACTTCAATCAGGATGTAAGCACTGTAAAAAGACCACAGGTGAGAACCTTTTTTTACAACCACAATGGAAGACACTGCAGAGAGAGGAAGAGGAAGAGGGAGGATGAGAATAAGAGGGGGAGGAAGAGTGAGAGCTAGGGGTAGAGGAGTTCATGGCCAAAGAAGACAAACACTTTCAAATGAAATCAGAGCAACCTTAGTAGATCATGTCATCAACCATGGGCTGGCAATGCGTGAGGCTGGACAGCGAGTGCAGCCAAACTTGAGCCGTTTTACTGTCGCCTCTGTCATCTGGACCTTTAGACCGGAGAACAGGTATGTAACCAAAATTTCATGTAGTACACATGTAGTATACCCCATGTCATAGTGTATCTGTTGGGTGACACCTGTAACATAGTGTATGACATCAGCATTCATGAACGGTTACAACGTTCCTGTACAAGTGTACTCTACTGGGGGGAAATATTAGGCTGCGTGTCCAAGCCCCTATATATATTATTTATTTTTTTTTCTGAAGGACTGAGAGACGACATCATGGTGGAGGAAGGGGCCAAATGTTCACCGGGGTACAGGAAGCTGCCATTGTAAACTTTGTTTTGGAAAATAATTAAATCAGATTACGAGAAATTCAAAGCCACATCATTCAAGACAACACCTTATTCAACAACATTCAACAAGTCAGTCTGTTCACATTGGCTCGCATTCTCAAGCGAAACAATCAGAATGAAACGACTTTATAAGGTGCCATTTGAGAGAAACTCTCAAAGAAACAAAGAGTTCAGACGAGCATATGTGGATGTAAGTACTATATTGACTGCAGTACACTACACGCAACATTGTTTCCCAGTGTACTGGATAACACCATATTGACTGATTTTTGTTCTTTGTTTTCAGGGAGTACTGGAAATGGATGCACATGCAATCCCACATGAGTTCATCTTCATAGATGAGGCTGGGTTCAACCTAGCAAAGACCAGAAGAAGGGGGAGAAACGTCATTGGCCACAGAGCCATTATAGATGTTCCTGGCCAACGTGGTGGGAACATCACACTGTGCGCTGCCATCCCCAGTATGCATGGTGTCCTCCACTGTCATGCCAACCTTGGACCATACAACACAGCCCATATTCTCACATTTCTGGACAGACTTCAAAACATTCTCATACCACCAGAGCGTATGAATGATGCAGACCATCAAAGAAACCGGTACGTTGTAGTATGGGACAACGTGAGCTTTCATCGTGCAGCCCCAGTCCAAAACTGGTTTGCTGACCACCCAACATTTCTTGTGCAATACCTCCCACCATACTCACCATTTCTGAACCCCATAGAAGAGTTCTTTCCGGCATGGCGGTGGAAGGTATACGACCGGCAGCCCTTTGTGCGCATGCCTCTTGTGCAGGCCATGGAAGAGGCATGTGATGAGATTGATGTGGGTGCAATTCAGGGATGGATAAGGCACTCAAGGCGCTTCTTCCCTCGATGTCTGGCAAGGGAAGATATTGCCTGTGATGCTGACGAGGCGTTGTGGCCAGACCCGGCTGTGCGGAAAGATGCTGCCTAATTATTTTTCTTGCCTCTTTGTTTTACTGTAATATATTTTTTCTGAAATTCTTTTTCAGTTTACTGTTTTTTTTTTGTAAGAATATTTTTGTTCAGTCCCATGTAAATATATCTGCTGTGCATATGTTGCACTGACTTGTTTACTGTAGTGAAAACAAATAAATAAATAAATGTTGCAACAGTGTGTGTGTATCTGCAAATATTTCTGTGCATTTGAACAATCTGGCAAAGCATACTAAAGATGGGGGTGCTTTCCATTATGCCCAACAGTGTGTAGTTGGTTAGGCAAAAATCTTGTAATATGAATGAAGTGTGTGCCATTTCATGCAAAAGTTTGCTTTTGATAATGCTATGTGTAGTTTCGGTTGCAGTGCTTCACTTTGCAGGATATATGAGGTATTTTGCAGTTTGGGTGTGTGGTTTTTGTGAATTGTTAAGTTTTTTGATAAAACCAGACTAGTTTGAAAAATTGTGTTAGCAATTGGAAAAAACTGTAATGTGTTAACGTGTGTGTGGTGTGTGTGTGTACCCCGCGTAATGTGTTTGTGTGTGTGTAGTGTGTAGTGGCCGCGCGCGGGTAAGGTGTGTGTGTGTAACGTTGGGGTGTGTGCGTTATGTGTCTGGGTTGTGGGAGTGGTTAATGGTGTGTGTGTGTGTGGGGTTGCGTTTAAAGCGTGTGTGTGTGCTGTGCGCGCGGTAATGTGTGTGTGCGTGTAACGTGTGCGTGTGTGTGTTAATGTGTTGTGTGGGTGTTGTGGGTGGTGTGTGTGTGTGTGTGTGTGCGTAATGTGGTGCGTTTGTAGTGTGTGTGTGTGTTACGTGTGCGTTGTAGTTGCGTTAATGTGTGTGCGGTAGTGTGGGCATGTGTGTGTGTGGTTAACGTGTGCGTGTGTGCTAGTGTGTGTGTGTGTGTTTAACGTGTGCGTGTGGGCGTTAATGTTGTGTGGCGGTTAGTGTGTGTGTGTGTGGTTCGTTTAAATGTGTGTTAGTGTGTGCATGTGTGGTGATTGGGCTTAATATGTGTGTTTAGTTGTGTGTAGTGTGTTGTGTGTGTGTGCGTGTGTGTAGGTGTGTGTGTGCGTTATGGTGTGTGTGTGTGTGTGCGCGCGTGTGTGAGGGCAGAGGGGGACTGCGGAAACTCGTGTACGGGAGTCGAGTGGGGTGTTTTGGGCTCTCAGCAGCATCCTAACGGACTGAGTAAGTTACATGATCTCGGTTATCTCATATAAGGTTAAATATTTCATTCATTCACAAGAATGAATAATCTGTCTTTTTTTTTACTCACCATTTTGTTTTATTATTCATAAGACTTTCTTTTTGCCATTAATACATGAGAAATGTTCCGCTCTTTCCCTGTGCAATGAAAGTGAATGGTGACCACAGCTGTTAAACTAGATTTTCTGTGAATAATTTAAGTTTCAGACTTTTTGTCCTTCAAAGCTATCATATGGCTTCAGAAGACCTGAGATATTGCAGTAAATATAAATATCCAGGCTTATAATAACGGTGTCATAAAAAATTTCAATCATTGGATTATGATTAAAACCTGTAAACATGGACAGAAAAAAACTCTTTTTTTTTTTTGAAATGAACAATTGAGACTTTAGACACAATCTTCAAAAAAATAATTATAAAAAAAAAAAAAAATAGGTAAGACTTTACAATAATGTATTAACTAACATGAACAAACAATGAACAATACATTTATTACAGTATTTATTCATCTTTGTTCATGTTACTTCACAGTGCATTAACGTTAATGTTAACAAATACAATGTTTGATTTTAATAATGCATTAATAAATGTTGAAATTAACATTGGCTAAGATTAATAAATGCTGTAGAAGTGTTGTTCATGCTTAGTTCATGTTAACTAAAGTAGTTAACTAATGTTAACTAATGAACCTTGTTGTAAAGTGTTACCAAAAATATATAAATGTTTGCATACGAGTATCATATTTGATGCATCCAGCTTTTTGGCTCATATAGTATCAAAGAAATAGAAAGGGCAGTTTTATTCAGAGACCAAAACTGAGCAAAAATTTGCAATTTGGTACAGATACTAATATTTATATGGACAAAAAGCCAGATTGAAATCTACTGCTTGTATGTAAATCCAGTGAGATCTTAAACGTACAGCAGATGAGATACTGACTTAAATGGCTATAAATATCAGTCGTCACTCTAATTCCAATAAAGATGGTAATAAGATGAGATTTAAATGCTTAGTTTGATGATCCAAACATATAATGCAATGCAATATAATGATGACTGAGAGATGAACAAATAAACGCTCCTCAAAAGATAAAAAAATAATATAAATAATAAAATCTAAACTATCAATCAGACAACAGAAGTCATGTAGTAGATTGTGTGTGAAACAGGTTTTTTTCAGTAGCACAACTGTGATCATGTTGATCATTTAGAGATTGCGTATCAAATATAATATAGCATCTTAATACACTAGCGATCAAAAGGTCAGGGTCTGTAAAAGTTTTACTTGAGTTGTACTAAAGTTTTTGTTTTTTTTAAGTTTCTTCTGCTCGTAATGTTGTGAAATATTATTTTAAATGAAAAGAAGAATGTAATTTATTCCTGTGATCCAAAGCTGAATTTTCAGCAGCATTACTCCAGTCTAATACTGTTATCAGTCAAAGAACGTGAGTAATAGCCTCATCCTGCGGTGCTTTTCTCCTGTCTGAAGGGTGGAAGGTCTGCCGTCTGTCAGCGCGCTGAAGTTTAATGGCTCTCTGGGCATGGCAGTGGGCACCAGTACGGGACAGGTTCAGTTTTATTTCTCACATTGAGGAGATTCCTCAGTTTCAAATCAGTAAGCTCTTCACATTTACTCTGCTGAACGACTAGCAGTGCTCATTTGTGACGTGTCCTCAGGTTCTCGTCTATGATCTTCGTTCTTCACGTCCTCTGCTGGTTAAAGATCATTACTATGGGCTGCCCATCAAATCCCTTCACTTCCACAACCCGCTGGACCTGGTGCTCTCCGCCGACTCCAAAATCATCAAGATGTGGAATAAAGACAATGTAAGACCGGCTTTGATCCAGACGTCCAGCAATGAACCCCTTCAAAGGAAAAACATCAAATGTGTAACTTTTTTTTTTTATGTCTTAATTTCAGGGTAAAGTATTTTCCTCCATCGAACCGCAGGCCAACATCAATGATGTGTGTCTCTACCCCGGCTCCGGTTAGTTCACGCAAATAGAACTGAAGTTTAACCACAAGAAGATACTAGTTTGTTTCTAACTGACCCCATGACATCCAAATTGGCTTTTCGTGGCATACATACTGAAAGATGCCAACATAAACTTTGTAGCATATTTAGAAGCGATAATCCTTCTCTTACTGGAAAGCAGACCAAAATGATTGATCTCATCTCATTTTTTAGGATGTGACCGTCTCTTACAATAGCAAATTGCTAGTCATGGTTTGGCAGCACGTCTTAAACGAGACACTAAAAACCCCTTTAAAATGAAAGACTAATATAATATTCATTTTATTAGGTAATTAAGGTAGTTTAACTCTAAAGTAAGCTAGATTATGTGAATGTGCCAGACTTCCGATTATTAGCTCTAGGTAAAAAAACGGTAAAACTATTTTCAATACAAACCTGTGTGTTTATAATTATGACAATACATTAACATAAAATAAGAAATACCAGTCTGCAGAATCAAGCAGCATAACAAGCTAAAATGGAAGTGAATGACACCGAAAGCTCAGGGTTAGCAGGTGAAATAACTATTATATTATAACCTTTTTTTTTAAAGGATTGAAGAAAATGATTTGATTTGTCACATTGCGTCACATATCACAAAGTGATAATGTGCAGTCAGCCTGTCATTATCCAATTAAAGAGTCCTTTGAAAAATCCAACATTGATAATAATCAGAAATGTTTCTTGAGCAGCTAATCAGCATATTAGCATGATTTCTGAAGATCACGTGACACTGAAGACTGGAGTCATGATGCTGAAAATTCAGCTGCGCATTTCAAAATACATTACAATAGAAAACGGTTATTTTAAATTGTAATAATTCCACAGTATTGCTGATTTTACTGTATTTTTTATCAAATAAACGTCATTCAAAAACATAAAAAAGCATCACAGCACCAAACTTTTGAATCGTAGTGACAAATTCTATTAATAATCATTCATTTTTATTGCTATTTTCTATGTCAAACATAACTAAATAAGTATTTATAAAATAGAAAATGCATGTATAAAATCGGTTTTAATTATACAATTAAACTTCTTACAACGCTACGATAACACCTATACAAAATCTTTTATTTGAATATTTCACAGACCATTTTATACAATTTTCAGCTCTTAATGAAATTTGTAAGAAGTCAATGTCAACTGTATTTCTATAGCACCATTAGAAACAACAACTGTTCAAAAGCAATCAATAAAAACAAATACTACATAACAGATGACACACATAAAATCAATAACTACACAAGTTAGTGTGAATGAATGATAAAAATGCAATAGAATTTTTTTTATTAAAATGACAAGACTTTTTTTTTATGTGTTTTTTATCAAACAAATGCAGCCTTGGTGAACGTGAGAGACTTAACAGACCAAAATCTTGCCAACCTCAAACTTTTGAATGGTAGTAAACGGAGTTCTGTGTTATAGACTGTTTATTGTTTATGAGGAGTACGTTATATTTACACCGCTCGGATGTGACCCATTGGGAGAGCGTGACTCACTCTATACACATCAGCTGACTCACTGTATATGGGGGTTTTATGTCCCATGAGTGGTGTGTTTGTTTTCTGATTGCTGTTCTGTGACCCGATTTACAGGTATGCTCTTCACTGCCAATGAAGACCCCAAACTGAACACCTTTTACATCCCTGTAAGTACCAGATGGTATGCTGCAAAAATCAGCCGATGCTTTGAGCGCATTTTGTTCCTCGTTTCTTGATTAGTCATGGCTCATCTGTGTACGCCTTGTTCCACCAACTACACCTTTTCCTGTCTTTCTAAGTAAAAGCAAGACCTCCCGGTGCTTTTACAGTGTTTATAGTTAACAGGGCAATGGTAGTTAAGGGCGGCTGAAACATTTCTGAGAAACTACGTTCTGATCCAGACCTGCACATGATATTACTCTGTGTGTTTGGCAATAAGAGAGTGTTTACTCTGTGTGTGTGTGTGTGTGTGTGTGTGTGTGTGTGTACTCAACTCAAGCACGCACACGCGCACACACACACACACACACACGCCCACAATTACCAAACACACTCGAGATCTCAAAAAATATAAACATGCTTCTCAAACAAAACATGGTTCAGTGAAACTGGTCACATTTCACAACAATCTCAAAAGAAAATGATGTAAATAATGCAAAATGAAGGCCCTTTTTAAGGACCATTAAGATTTTTGCATTGTGACAATATTTTCATCACATTTCAAACTCAAACACAAAATTAGGGCTGGGCGATATGGCCAAAAATGTTATCACTATATGTTTTCCATTATCATTTGATATTGATATTTATCACAATATTCATAATATAAAATTCATGGGAAAGGAGATGCAGTCCACGTGTTCGTTAGAGCTCAAGCATGAATGCAAACGACTCCACGGAACAAGCTTCGTTTTAATTTAGGGTGTCATGAAAACATTAATTCATTAATCTTTACATATTTAATTAAAATTTAAAATACAATCAAATAAAATGACAGTTCATTTACAAGTGAAATGAAAACAATTAATAACTTTAACAATTTAATTATTTAAAATGTAATCAAATTAACAAATGACAATTAATTTACTAATGAATTCATAACTAATATCTCATGAAATGAGATTTGGTGGTTTGTAGTGAAGAGCTTTGAGGGTTTTCTTTTTTTGTTGTTCATTTTTAAATCAGCATAGATTATTGCCAGTTACAACAGATACTGCCACATTAACTGGCAATGCGCTTAATTGTCATGAAAATGTCACAATACAGTCGTTCATAAATATAGCTCATGAATATAGTCTTTGTTCAGGCAACTACATTCTATTGATTTCTCTGTGAAGTCTGACCAGTTATCACAACAGTTTTTTAATGAGATTCATCCTAAAATGTTAAAGATCTTCTTCAGAATGCCATGCCATGTTTGGAGAAGATCTACATCTGTCTTTAGGCTCTTGGTCCGGCTCCACGCTGGTGCTCCTTCCTGGATAACCTGACGGAGGAGCTCGAGGAGAACCCAGAGAGCACCATCTATGACGACTACAAGTTTGTCACCCGCAAAGACCTGGAGAACCTGGGTAAGTGTCTTTCTGCCTGACTGTCCTAAGATCACCAATAAGATACACTCAAAAAATATGTGTCTACATTTTAGATTTATGTATTTGAATTGCATAGGAATTTCCATACAATAAAAAGTTAACGTAATTTTTTTTTAAATTTGAGGCATATTTGTCAGTCATTCACAAATAATACAAGTAAGGATAGTTTATTATTAACTATTTGATTTTATTTTGTTTAATTAATAATATTTTCGTAATGTATCTATTCAAAATGCTTAGGATCAGCATAAATCTGTTCTTTGTGAAAACACTCAAATGTATTTAGTGTAAAAGTATGATCATGGTTCAAATATGACTAGCTGTGAAACAAGCAAATGTATAATTCAAATGAATGAGATTGAAACAAATTAGATTTAGTGATGATAAATCTATAAACCTGGCTATTGTGTAGTTAAAACACAGTTTATTAGTACTATCACAGAAAACTGACCTGTTTCATTTATGTATGACTGACAAATATGCATCACGTTAAGCTTATTAAAAACTGTTTATCCAAAAAATGGATTTATATATATATATATATATATTATATATATAATATATATATATATAAATATATAGACACATTTAAAATATTATAACATCCACTGCTGTGTGTGTGGTCATACTCACTGTGTGTGTTGTGGTGTGTGTGTGTGTGTGTGTGTGTGTTCACTACTCAATGCTGTGCGTTGTATGTGTGTTGTGTGTTCAATACTAACTGCTGTGTGTGTGTGTGTGGTGGTGGTGTGTGGGTGTGTGTGTGTGTTTGAGTGAGTGTGTGCGTGTGTGTGTGTGTGTGTCTGTGTGTCTGTGTGTGTTTCTGTGTGTGTGTGTCTACATATCCATGCTTGTGTGTGTGGTGGGTGTGTGTTCACTACTAATGTGTGATGTGTGTGTGTGTGGTGTGTGTTCACTACTCAATGTGTGAGTTTGTATGTGTGTGGGTGTGTGTGTGTGGTGTGTGTTCATACTCACTGCGGTGTGTGTGTGTGTAGTGTGTGTTCACTATTCACTGCCTGTGTGTGTGTGTGTGTGTGTTCACTACACTGGTGTTGTGTGGGTGTGTGTTGTGTGTTCACTAATCACTGCTGTGCGTGTGTGTGTGGGATGTTGTGTGTGTGTGTGTGTGTGTGTGTGTGTGTATGGGTTCACTACTGTCACTGTGTGTGTGTGTGTGTTGGGTGGGTGTGTGTGTTAACTATTACTGCATGGTGTGTGTGATGTGTGGTCCTATCACTGGGTGTGTGTGTTCAATACTCACTGCTGTGTGTGTGTGTTGGGTGTGTGTGTGTTGTGTGCATACTCACTGCTGTGGGTGTGTTCACTACTCACTGTGTGGTGTGTGTGTGTGGGTGTGTGTGTGTGTGCACTACTCAATGCTGTGTGTGTGTCACTACCACTGCGGTGTGGGGTGTGTATGTTCATACTCCCACTGTGTGTGTGTGTTGTTCACTACTCACTGCTGTTGTGGGTGTGTGTGTGTGTTGTGTGTTCACGCAGGCGTGGGGTTTGTGTGTGTGTGTGTGGTGTTTTGTTTTTTTTTTTTTGTTGTTTGTTGTGTGCGCCGTTTTGTGACAAATGAGGACGTAAATTTGTATAATGACAAAGGTATGACGTAGGTATTACAAGGAGAAGGTGACTTTTCAGGGCATTACCCCACGTCCCCACTTTTCAAAACGCTTATAAATCAAACAGAATGGAGTGTATTGAAAATCTGAAATAGTAGAATGTTTCCTGTAAGGGGTAGGTTTAGGTAGGGTTGGTGTAGGGCAATAGAAAAAACGGTTTGTACAGAATAAAAACCATTACGCCTATGGAGAGTCCCCACTTTGTGTGTGTGTGTGTGTACACTTGGATGGGGAAAAATGCAGAGCACAAATTCCGAGTATGACACGCCGTATTTGGCCTCACATCACAAATGAATTTCTAATTAATGAAAACTATAAGTATTATAATTTTTTCTTTTGTTTTCCTATGTTTTAATTTGAGCATAAATGGTAGCCTGTGAGAATCTGTGTCTTAAGAGAAAGACAGAAATCGCTGAATCCTGCAACTGCAGTCAGACCAGGCCTAGTTATAGTTGTATCACTCAAGAGCATGTTTTGACATGCTGTGTACAAAGTTTGAGGTGCATCTGCTTATAAAGTATTTACTATGAGAACATTCCAGTAGGTGCACAAGTCAGTCGCAGATGTGCTTGCAGGTGCTGATCCACAGAGAGTCCTCAAACTTGAGTGATCTCAGTCGATCAAAGAATGATGCATTGTAGCAAAGTATTACAGAGGACACTGTTAGTGGACAGAGTCAGGCCTACAGCGATGATAAGGTCCAGTTCAGTGGGAGGATGATGGGAAAACAGCAGAGGAATGCCGGCGTCAGCAGAAAGTGGCTCATGTAATGCAGTGGGTTGTGTGACGTGGAGAGACGGACGGAGTTCAGCAGGGCTACAGAATGGCTAGAGTATATAACAGGGCTAGAGTCTAGCGAGCGCTCTGTCTCCTGTCAGCCATAAAATACAAGAAAAAATAAAAAAACATTTGAACCGAACATGCACATGAGAACCAATGAAATTAAAAACCTAACACAAAACACGAGAACCTAAACAAATAAGATGGTAACTCAATAAGGTTGTATACATTAGCATTCATTTAATACATTAGTTAATATGAACTATACTTTTACAGCATTGTACAGCATCTATTAATCTTATTAAAGATTAGTTCACTAAAAAATTAATAATGGGTAACACTTTACAGTAATGCATTAACTAAGAACAATCCATTTATTACAATATTGACCACTATTTAACTCACAACTGTTCCTTCTTAGTTCAAGTCAGCTCAGCTTCATTAAATAATATTAACAGATACGACGTTTGTAAATGTTGAAATTTACATTAACTAAGAGATTAATAAATGGTTTAGAAATATTTTTATTGTTGGTTCATGTTAACAAATGAAACCTTAATGTAAAGTGTTCTGTCATAATTGTCTCTCCATCACTTTCATCTCGTTCCAAACCCATAAGACTGACTGACTACATTTTTTATATTTTCTTATCATTTTTGTTCATCCAATGAAAGTTGATCACACAATGGCTTTATATGATGAACAGTTTTTAATTTATGTGCATATAAGCATTGATGAATACACGTACGTAAAGCACATGTGTATGGAAAACCACTGAGGTTTGTTTCTCATGTCATGCAAGTACAGTATATTTACCATATTTGATAAGCTCTGTGAACGTGCGCTGATCAGTGTTTGTGAATAAAATATTCAATCTGTTCATCATGTGAAGCGATTGTGTCTCTTCAGAAGACTTGGATTAAACCACGTTTAAAGCTTAAAAATGTTGGTTACGTGGACTTTCAATGGATGGACAAAAATAATGAGAATATAAAAAATACATTTTGCGTTTCGAAGAAAAATGAAAGTCTGATGGGTTCGGAAATTCTGTGTTGTTCATTTTTGGCTAACTGTCACTTTAATGTGTCTGTATACACACATTAACTACCTTTTTATCATTAACAGAAACATAATCATTAATGCATTGTGAAATTAATTTAATTTATAATTTTTTTTATTAATTTATAAAAATTGTGCACTGTTGATTTATGATACCTAATGTCCACTTCTTCTGATAGTTTGTTATAGCATTATGACATTTGTGCATTAAATCTGGTTTAAAGGGATAGTTCCCCTCAAAAATTGGCTTCTTCATGGACATCAGGCTCTACCACAAGGTGCAGATCTGCGTCTGAGCATTTGTGCACGTTATGCTGTTTGTTTGAACATTTTTGCTTTTTAAATGATGATTCATGTTTAATTCCTGTGCACTGGTGCAGGTGAAGACCATGGCGAACCCGTTTGCCTATGAAGAGTACCGTAAGGACAGAATCCGGCAGAAGATCGAGGAGTCGAGAGCTCAGAGAGTGCAGCTCAAGGTAGTGCTTGTTGACACATTCAGCCTGTGTGTGTGTGTGTGTGTGTGTCTGTGTGTTTGTGTGTGTGTGTGTGTGTGACAGTGTGCTTATCTCAGCTGTGCGTAAACCTGGCAGATGAAGACCACAGAGTGATTGGTGAAAAGAATCTTGTTACAAACTCACACGTTTTTCCATTGAAAAAAATAAAATTTCATAATTCTTTTTTTCAGAAGTTTTTTAGTTAGTATGTAGTTTAGTTTTTTAGTGTTTGTGTTGGGGGTCCCAATGAACGGTTTTTTTTTATTTATTTATTTCCAGTTAAAATTTTCTGGATTCTATTTAGTAAATTTAGTAATCAAAAAGCATGTGTAATTAATTGAAATTACGAAACTTACATAATTTAACAACACTTTATTAAAAGGTGAACCATATGGACCCTGTATGGACCCCATTCCTTAATTTCATTTTATTTTTCCCAGATTCCATGTTTTCCATTTCATTCTATTTTTATAGTTGAATTAAATTGTAATAATCCATTGAAATCATAAAACGTAACAAATTCACTAGTAGGGCTGGGCGATTTAGCAAAAAAAATAAAAATCTAGATTTTTTTCAGAATGTTTGACCGATTCTCAATTTTTTTTACGATTTTTAACTAGTCAACTTAATGTAACTACAACATGATTCAAATGACCTTTTTCTTTATTAACCCTCTAGTCAGAAAATTCTATTCCAAGTGCGCACACATGAAGTTGTCACATGGGGTCAATGTTAAACTACAACTACATATGTACAAACTTGTCTTATACATATTATGTGTTCAGAAATAATACGAGGAAAATTCTTTTAGAAAATCTCAAAAGTCAGGTAATTCAAATTCAAAATGACTCAAGTTATAACACAAGTAGACTATTATTAACTATAAATGTTCTGTAAAACAATGAAACAGCAGCTTTCAGCCTGTCATCATGATGCAAACATGAAATATCTGACATACAGCAGTAGTTCTTTACAGGTTTTTTATTCGATTGTGCTGCTTTTCCATAGTTTTTCTGTGTAAACATGGATGTGTTTGACTGTTGCGTTCATGAGTGTCTCATGCATGAAACGCCATTCTAAAAACACTGCGCTCAAGTTAAAAGAAGTTCACTCCCATCTTCTTGCATGTTTTATCTATTCCACTGCCTGCATCGCATCTTTATCAACACAAAAGCGCATTTTGTGTGAATGGCGCTTAGCGCTATATTAATGGTCCTTCAAAGAGCGTGTCACACATGAGGATTTAATCACGTGCGCCGACATGCGGTTGGATCATTCTTTTCTCTGTACTGTTATCACCGGCATATTGCCAAAGTGTCTTATTCTAACATTTGGTAATATTTCTATTCAAAATCGCGATTCCTCGATTTCTAAAAAATAAAATCGTGGCAAAATAATACATTCGAATTTATCGATTAAATCGGGAAAATCGCCCAGCCCCATTTACTAGTTGTAGCGACTCAGCTCATGGGGAAATATGAATAATTAATCATAACTAGTTATAATTAATTATAAATATTTAGATCCGCTGTAGATATTTACTTGACCTCTCAGTGTCAACAGTCTGTCAATTCTAAGAACGTTAATTACCTGGTTAAAGGAAATAACCTTCTTACTGTACAATTCTACAAAGAGCTTGTAGCATAAATCTGCATGATTAAGTGACTCCAGTTATGAGCAAACAACGAACAACGTCAAGTGTGATACAAGTAAGGCTTTATTAACTACATAAACACTTAAACTAGTCTAACATACACATAAACACTTAAACTGGTCTAACATACATAGTAGTCTGTTAAAATGCTTTCAAAATCTTTGTGTTGTATGTTTTCAAAGACAGTGGTATTCACATGAATTCATAAAACATGAAATTTTGTCCGATTTATTTTTATCGTTTTATTATTATTATAATTTTTACTTTGAGAAGTACATTGTACTGTGTCAATAGTATTATTGAGTCTTGATTTGTGTTTGTTTTGTTTTGCTTTTGTGAACAGAAAGGTTCTTCAGATGTTTTAAAGGTTCTTTATGGAACCAGTTAGACAAAAAGGTTCTTCTATGGCATCGTGAAGCACCTTTATTTTTAAGAGTGTGGATGGACTGCAGAAATATTTTAGACAATTCTTTTGTCTCTCTCACTCATTTTCGCATTCTGCTCTTATCTGTTTTCCTCTCAAGGCCGTAGCCAATCTCCTGATGGACGACCGCTTCAAGGTGATGTTCGAGAACACTGATTACCAGGTGGACGAGCAAAGCGAGGAGTTCCGGCTGCTCAACCCCATCGTCTCTAAAGTGGGTGACAAGACGAGGCAGAAACTCAGCCAACTTGTTCAGCAAGAGGAGCAGGTACACAACAACATCACTTTAATTCAGCTCTTTGCACTTTTTACAGCCGTTTCAAACCCGATGATCCATTTTAAGGCTTCATAGGCATCCTCTCAACACAAAATCATAATTATGCTGCCATATAATATAATATATAATTTATATAATATATAATATTTGTTCCTGTGGCTCAGTGGTAGAGCATTGCGTTAGCCGCGCAAAGGTCATGGGTTCAGGAAGCACGTAGTTCGCTTTGGATCAAAGCATCTGGCTAAATGCTCTTTAATTTAATATAAGATCATTTTGGGCAAATTCAGGCAGTATAGTTGAATCACAGTTGAAAAAATACCTGACTATAATTTTAATGAAGATGACTATTATAAGCATTTTTAAGTACTGAAAAATGTGGAGTAAAATAGTTATGTCAAATTAAAATTAGGACTACAACCTACCTATTATTTTGATTATTATTATTTAAACAATTAATAACCCAATAATAATAATAATCCCCAAATAGCTCATATCAGTGATTGCAACATAAGTATTAATTTAGTGCTTAGTAATGTAGAGCTGCATGATTATTTCCATTGCAATATATGTATGTAATTGTATGTCTGAAAGTAGTGAATGGAATCAAGGTCTTTATAACAAATTATATGGCAACCCTTTATATGTGAAAGATATGAAAATGTTCATACTGTGGGCAAAATGTCTTATTTGTAATTTAAGAAAATTTTTATTGAAAGATGAATTGTCACCATATTGTGACTCACTTTTTCTCTCTCTCTTTCGGTTATATCTCTGACGATTAAGCAAATTTTACCTGACTGCACTCTTTTTGCCATAGGTTTTATTTATAAAATACCAATAACAATTCTTAATGGTGATTAATAGAATTTGCACTACCATTCAAACGTTTGGGGTCTGTAAGGTTTTTGAAAGAAGTATCTTATGCTCACCAAGGCTGCATTTATTTAATTGCAAAAAAAAAAAAAAATTGTGAAATATATTCAGATAGAAAATAGTTATTTTAAATTGTCATAATATATTTTCAAATGTAATTTATTTCTGTGATGCGCAGCTGTATTTTCAGCATCATTGCTCCAGTCTTCAGTGTCACATGATCTTCATAAATCATTATAATATGCTGCTCGAGAAACATTTCTGATTATTATCAATGTTGAAAACAGTTGTGCTGCAGAATATTTTTGTGGAAACCGTGGTACATTTCTTTTCAGGATTCTTTAATGAATAGAAAGTTACAAAGAACGGTAAATAATTTTTTTCAATGTCTTTGGTGTCACTTTTGATTTAATTAAATGCGTCCTTGCTGAGTAGAAGTATGATTGCAGACTTTTGAATGGTGGTGTATATTAAAATACTTGTTTTGTGTGGAGAAATTGCAGGCCATATTCTTTATGTAAGATACACATGCAAAACAAGCTGATTTAGGGCTCTCGCTTTATCGTGACTGATCAGATGAACTGAATAATGACGCTGTTGTTCAGTGTGAGCTCACTGACTGTCACGGCTGTGCTCCCTCACAAACTCTCTCATTATAGTCAGTGAATCATACTGCTGCACAATAAACTGCGTCTACCCCCTGTGGATTATAATGACAGGGACAATCAGTTTGTGCTGAACAAAACGCTGGCGTTTCTTCAGCAGTCATTTTTCATGTGAAACATAAAACATGCATATTATTTGCCTTAGACTGCATAAACTTTCCTCATTGGGGCTGTTTCAGATGCCTTTGTAGACCAGTGTTATTGCAGTTATTAAAACTAAAATCATAAACTTTCATTTCTTGAAATAAAATAAACCAAATCAAATATAAAAGAAACATAACGTTTTTTTTAAGCTAGTTGCCAGTGCAGCTTTTCAAATTTTTATTTCTTTTTTATTTGTTCCCAACCCAGGGGTCATGACCCCCGCTAGGGGTCGCTAAAGATTTATGAGGGGTCGCCAAGTTCATTCTGGTTTGAGGGTTACAAATAGGGATGAAACGGTTTGGCGATAAACCAAGATGAAATTCCCAACTGTTAGTATTGCCGTTTAATATTTTCAAATATAATTAAAACCCGATTTGTTTATCTGGATTTGAAAAAAACGCACGTAAATACTGTTAATTTTATTTTCTTTTTTAAACTTTATTTTAATATGTAATACATGTTAGTAGATAACATGCTTTGTTGTAGTCTAGGGATGTAACGATTAACCGCGAGCCGGTCGAAAATCGATTCAACTATGTGACGATTCAAATCGGTTGAGATGCCGAACAAATCATGAAAGAATTGGAGCAGGAGTTTATATGAATGTATCTCTGAGGGGAACTGACTATCTTTAGAAAAGTTTACGTGGTATTTTCTTTTCATCTTGCCTCTGAACAATGCATATTGAAGCAGTGTTTCAGCGCAGCTCTGCTGTGTTTACAGCGATAACCAAGGAAACACTGTATCATTGCAGTTCATAAGCGCAGCGCTGCTTTGTTCACAGCAGTAACCAAGGAAAAGCTGGATCTGCTGTTCTATAAGCGCCGCGCTGATTGTTTACAGCGGAAACAAAGGAGGAAACACTGTATGTGATGTTCAATAAGGGCAGCGCTGCTTTGTACACGCGGTAAACAGGAAGCACTGTATATTGCTGTTCATAATGGGCAGAGCTGACTGTTTACAGCCCAGGGTAACCAATGGAAACACTGTATAGTTTGCTGTTCATAAGGGCACGCGATGCTTTGTTACACGGTAACCAAGGAAACACTGGAAGTGGGGGTTTCATAAGGCAGCGCTGCTTTGTTTTTACAGCGGTAACCAAGGAAACACTGTATCGTTGCTGTTCATAAGTGCAGCGCTGCTTTGTTTACAGCGGTAACCAAGGAAACACTGTATCATTGCTGTTCATGAGGGCAGCGCTGCTTTGTGTACAGCGGTAACCAAGGAAACACTGTATCGTTGCTGCTCATAAGTGCAGCGCTGCTTTGTTTACAACGGTAACCAAGGAAACACTGTATCATTGCTGTTAATAAGTGCGGCTCTGCTTTGTTTACAGTGGTAACCAAGGAAACACTGTATCGTTGCTGTTCATAAGGGCGGCTCTGCTGTGTTTACAGCGGTAACCAAGGAAACACTGTATCATTGCTGTTCATAAGTGCGGCTTGCGTTGTTTACAGCGGTAACCAAGGAAACACTGTATCGTTGCTGTTCATAAGGGCGGCTCTGCTGTGTTTACAGCGGTAACCAAGGAAACACTTATCCTTGGCTGTTCATAAAAAAAAAAAAAAAAAAAAAAAAAAAAAAAAAAAAAAAAAAAAAAAAAAAAAAAAAAAAATGGGCGGCTTCGCTGGGTTATACAGCGTAACCAAGGAAAACACTGTGATCGTTGCTGGTCCATAAGGGCGGCTCTGCTGTGTAGTACAACGGTAACACGGGAAACCTGTATCATTGCGGTTCTGCAGAGCGACACGGGAATCGCGAAAAGATATTTTTTTTTTTACTGGGTTGCCAGCAGGGAAAACCAAGGAAACACTGTATTGTTGCTGTTCATGAGCGCCTCCTGCTGGCAGAGAGAGAATCTGCGTCTCATTCAGAGCTTCTGCTGTTTGTTCAGATATGTTTTATGTAGTATAGTTTCACAAAACTAATGTCAGACCATTCTGTTTTTTGCTTCAAATTTTGAAATTATACAGTTTAATTTAGATTAAAAACTGCTCATGCCGCATGTATGCTGCATCTTTGTTTGGATCATGATTAAATGCAGTGGTTGACTTATATTAGAACTTGAAGAGCACAGACAAAGCCTATTTTTATTTCATATTAAGAGATTGCTTATTGTGTACACTTGTTTGATTTGGGTTTTATTTTTAGTTTTGTTTATATTCATTTCACAAAGAAAGAAAGGAAACCGTGCTAGCAATAGACTAAAAAATAAAAAAACGCGAACACCTGGTTCGAATTAGGCTACTGTATAATGTGCTTCAATTCCTTTTGTTAAAACATCGGGTGAGAAAATAACCAACGTGAAAGCGAATCGTGGTTGAGTGCATCGTCTCCCCTAGTACGCGTAGATGGGCGGCTCACGTGCGGCAGCAATTTTGTTCGGTTGAGGCATCCGCTGGTCATTGTTCGAATTCTCTGGAGTGTGTGAAGTGGTGGGGTCGGGCTAGATGTTGTGCTTATACAAAACTACCAACTTTTTCTTTATCGCTTTTCTTTAAATGGAGAGAGCGTTAAAAAATAGTAATGTTTTAAAATAGTAAGTCCACCTGGAAAAAATGTTTGAGGGAACCACTAATTTATATTTTTGAAGATATTAATCCATAATTATTGTATTTTACTACTGCAGTGTAAAGTCAAATAATATACTTACTATGAAATATTCATTTTTTTACAATGCACTTGTAATACAGTTGTAAAATATTTCTGTCTTCTAAATGATAATATATAATAATAATAAAGAGATGTATTATTATAATTTTCTTATACTATGTATTCCCACTCATGCTGTCTGGCTTGAAGAATGTCAGACAGCAGTTTTAGTTAAGAAAATACTTTGATTGTAGTCAAAAGTAAATTAACTTGGATACTGATCAAATTTGACTAATTCAGAAGTATTAATAAAATCTGTAGTATTTCACTGATACTAAAATAGCGCTGATGAAGACGGCAAGGTTTTGTGAACAGAGCTAAAGTCGTCGGATGGTTTTTTTTTTTTTTTTTTTTTTTTCATCTTGTTTTTTTTTTTTTTGGAATTATGAAAATAAAACGAAACTTTGGTGACAAGTAGTGGATGTCACATTGAGATTTCTCTTGATCTCACTAGCAGGATGAGGAAGAGGAGGAGGGGGAAGGCCGTGGCAGCTCAGAGGAAGAGGAGAGCTCTGATGATGATGATAAGAGCTGGGTGCAGGAAGTGAGGGAGCAGCGCCGTCTTATACGGGCGGAGGAGCGGGAGCGCACGTTCAACCAGAGGAAAGAGAGGAGGCAACAGGACCGAGAGACCAGCTTACAGAGCTCCGATCCAGTCAGGAACCGCCAGCAGGAGCCTCTGAACCAGAGCCAGAACCAGCCCAGATTCTACCAGATCAAAGCAGGAGAGGCGTTTCGCAGCTTCGGTGACGCGGCCCGCAAGCAGAAGATGCAGAAGTAAGTGACTCTTCTCAAAGATCATTTTAAAACCTTTTATACAGGCTTTCTGTGGGTCTTAAAAGTCTTAATTCACCCTTCCACAATTTAAGGTCTTAAATTGGAGCAGAAAATTATGAAGTTATGGCATTGAATGTTTCATGCACTGCAAAAAAAATGAATCATTCTCATTGTTTATCTTTTTTTTAACCAATATAAATATCTGAACATCCTTAAGTTGAGAAGTTTACTTGAGATGCAAATTGAAGATATGAAGTAGAAAACTTGTTTTCTCTATAAATTAAGTGGATTTTTCTGAGCACATTGGCAGATTTGTTCTTGTTTTTCAGAAAACAAGACTTTTTGTTTTAATTATAAACTCATTTTGAGTTTATATCTTAAATCACTTAAATCATTTTGCGTCTCAAGTTAATGTATCTTTAAGAATCTTTATTCATTTGCACTGGAAAACACACACAACAGTTACCGTTATTTCCATATTCTAGTGATTGGGAATATGCATTCAAGCCTTAAGCTGGTTTGTTTTTTTGTTTTGTTTTTTGTTAAAATTAATTCAAAAGTAACGGAGATCTGTTAGGCTGGGCGTACACGGTGCGGTTTTATTATTTTTTTATGTAGTAGTGCGAGCTCGTACATGACTTTTTCCCATTTGGAGAAACCGTGTAGAAATCGTTGATGTTCGTATGGTCGTGGCTCGCATCCTGTGAGGAATTTACGAGCTGAGCGTCTCTCGAGCTCCCGATCGTTTTTAAGCATGCTTAAAAAATTCGGGGAGTCGGCCCGATTTTGCCCAGTGTATAGGCTCTCCCATATTACAACCACACATATGCTAGATCTATGTATATTATAAGAACTCAGTGGCTACTAGGCGACCCCATATTGTGCGGATACACAGACACACACACAAATCTCTAGTGGTTTTTGTTGAAAGGAAAGGCTATGCTGTGCTCTGCTGAATGTCAGTCCCTCCAGGATTTCACAGGACTTTTTTCAGATTTTTGCGGCCTACAATGACTGATTTTGTTTGGTGGCGTTTCTTGTTTTGCAGTGAAAATAAACCGCAGACGACATTTGTTCTAACATTTTTATTACCGTTTTGACCTCAAGAGTCATTGGGCTCTGCAGTATTTCATAAAAAAGAGAACACTGAAAGAAATAAAAGAGAAAATTGTCCTCTTAACCATATAAAACTATCATATTTAATGCATGAATGTCTAAGGACTCTAAATTATCAACATGAGCAAAACTTTGTTAAAAAATCTCTACATCATGATCAAAGTCATTAGAAAAATCATATTAAAATTAGTGCTGTCAAACGATTAATCGCATCCAAAATAAAAGTTTTTGTTCACATAATATATGTATGTGTGCTGTGTATATTTATTATGTATGTATAAATACAAACACATGCATGTATATATTTAAGAAAAAAATATTAAATATATTTATATATAAATTATATGAATATAAATATATGCATGTAAATACGTGTAGATATTTTCAAAAATATATACTGTATGTTTGTGTCTGTATGTATAACTAAGAATGTACACAGCACACATACATATATTATGTGAACAAAAACGTTATTTTGGATGTGATTAATCACAGTTAAATCAAATAATTTGTATCAAATAATGATACAACAGTGTTTTGAGGAACATTTATTTGTTCATCTCGCAATCATTGTAGGCATACTGAATTGCATACTGTTAAAAAATCACATTCATTTATATTTTTGGCCATATAAATAGTAAATGCACCAAATAGCTGTTTTTGTTCAGTTTGGGCTTCTGAATAAAATTGAGCTGTTTTTTCCTCCATATTCTCACTATATCAGACCATAGGGAAACCCTGGACCACAAAACCTTGTGGGTTTAAGTCGCTGGGGTATATTTGTAGCAAAAACCAAAAATACATTGTATGGGTCAAATTATCGATTTTTATTTTATGCCAAAAATCATTAGGATATTAAGTAAAGATCATGTTCCATGAAGATATTTTATAAATTTCCTACTGTAAATATATATAAAAACATTTTTGATTAGAAATATGCATTGCAAAGAACATCATTTGGACAACTTTAAAAGCGATTTTTTTGCACCCTCAGATTCCAAATTTTCATATAGTTTCAATAGTTGTATCTCAGCCAAATATTAAACTATCATAACAAGCCATACATAAATGGAAAGCTAATGGATTCAGCTTTCAGATGATGCCTAAAGGGTCAATTTCGAAAATGTAACTTATGATGGGTTTTGTTGGTCCAGGGCACATGGGCATAAAACCCCCTGGGTATCCCTGACCAAAACAAAAAACATGATTTATTTTCGTTTAGATTTATTTAAAGGTTAAAAAAAAGGATCCATAAAAATGAGTTTCAAAAATTTATGAATTATTTCAAACATTACGGAGCTTATAACAAGTTAGGATAACAACGACTTTAAACATTAAAGCTCGTACACAATGGGGCGATTATGGCCGCACGATGATCGCCGACGTTTGTCGCGCGTCTTTAGTGTCATGCCCAAGCCATTTTCGCTGGCGATCGAGCCGAGTGAATGTGCAAATTCAATCCCTGAAATTAGATGGCGCTTAGAAAACAGAAATACCCCGGTACCATCGGAATCATATTGATCTGCAATTCCTCCCAAACAACTCCCTCGGGTCTACCGGTTTGTCAATAAACCTTTGTGTGATCAATAGGAGGTAAAACTGAAAATGAGACCAGCAGCTCTACATTCTTCTTGCCTCGATGCATCTTCTTGGTCTACTTACTTCCTCTTTGTCGTTAGGTATCAAAGTGTGCTCGGCAAGACCGTTTTGTGCACCAAGTCGTGTTTTACTGTAACTTCAGCAGCTCCAGGCACGTGAACAAAAGCATCAATCTCATTGGTCGGCCAGTTTTTAAACGCGGCACGTCAAACCAAAAAAACGAGCCCAAGGCGTTTTTTAAAAAAATGACGCTTTTACGCCTCGCACACTCACATTGGCGCCCTTTGTTTAGTCACGAGGTGTTACGTTGGCGATAATCGCGTGCGATATTCGTCCCGGTGTGAACAAGCCTTAACAGTACTTTTGAAGAATACACAAAATGTATAAAGTCTTTGGTGGTTTGATACACCAGAGCGAATACGAAAATCTGTGGCCAGCACGGGAACCTATGTTTGAAACTACGAGGTATATAAACTGGTCTGACTTCTAGTCTCCATGATCGGTCTGCCAGAAACAGAAAGTAGTGCAGTCTGCTGTGTTTACAGCAGTAACCCAGAAAACCGCCTCTACTGAATGTGATGTGAAATGAGCTGAAGGGCTCTAGCCTTAATGCACATCTATTTTCACATTACGTTTTGTGACATTCATTGCTATGGCGCAAAGAGCGCTCCTTTTATGATCACTCACACATCTTAGTTCATCGCGATCTCACAAACTTCCGTTATAATCGCTGAAGCTCTCTACACTGCACAATGAATCTCTCTGTTGACTATTGACTCTCTATGCTTAACAGAATCAAGTAGTTTGAGTCATTGGATCTGTTGCTATTCTTTGCCGATCACTGTGCATGTAAACGTGAGGCGTAACAATGTTTTGACCTCCACACAGCAGAGACTTCACTTTCACTCTCAAGAAGGTAAGCATGATGATGGCGCGATGGCTGAGGCTTTATGCCACTCGTTTGAGCTCTACTGATGGTTCATAATTTTCAGTGGGTTCAGATGATAATGAGTATGCATGCAGTTGTGATGATGTAAACCTAGAAATATATACAGAGTTAGGTAGATTACTTACAAATGTTAGTCCATTACTGATTACATGATGAAAACTGTAGTTAGTAACGTAATGTAGGTTACTCATTTTAGGTAATGTATTCTGACTACTTCTACCATATTGATATTAAAAAGCAAAGAGAAAGAAAATATATTCTGTTTTTTTACATCAACATCATAAAATGCATTAAACCAGGGTTTCTCAAACTGGGCTTAATGTGAGAACTGCAGTGGGTTTGTAAATTGATAAAGTTAATATTTAATAAAAAAAATTAAAAACATTCATATTTAATTTGTTTACCTGTATGTCAGTGTGACCATTAGGCGACATCGAACTGTAAACATGCGAATGTGGTGGTAAAGTAACTTAAGAGATAGTAACTTACATAATCATTTGTTTCATACATGGCCTAATTGCATGAGGGGTGTTTTTTCCCCCCAAATTCAGAAGCATGGCTTGCAGGTTGATTTACACGACATTTGTGAGTATAGTAAAAGCTAAATGTATGACACGCAGTAGGATTTTTAGAGAGGAAAATTTAAAATATGAAAAAGAGGAATTAGGGAGAATCAATAGATTATTAATAATTTAGTGCTATTGTGTGAATAGTATGTAATCATGTAATCCATAAAAAAAAGTCACTGTAATCTGATTTTGAGCATTATAAAATGTAATATACTGTAATTACGAGTACTTGATTTTTGGATATATATACTGTATATATATATTGTGTGTGTGTGATAGATGGATGGATGGATGGATAGGATTGATAGCTGGAAGAAAGATAAGATAGATGGATAGATGATAGATAGATGGATAGATAAGATAGATTAGATTGATGAATGGATGGATGGATATATATATAGAGATAGATGGATGAATGGATGGATCTATAGATATATGGATGATGGATGGATGGGTGGATGGATGGACGGACGGATGGATGATAGATAGCTAGATAGATAGATAGATAGATAGATAGATAGATAGATAGATAGATAGATAGATAGATAGATAGATAGATTTAATTAATAATAAAGTCATCACTTGTTCCGTCTTCACGTCTCGCCCTTTGTTTGTTTGAATGAAGAAGGTTATGGTGTGGTAAGATTGGGTCAGACTCATTCCCAGCTCAGATTTCTGCTGACTCACAGCAAACACTGAAGAATGGCTTCTGTATGCCCTGAATTCTCACCGTTGTTTTCTGTCCTTTGACCCGCTCGCACGCCCATTTAATTCCCATACTCCTCCTGTCTGTCATACACATCATCGAGGGAAATCACTTCGCTGCTTTGTTTTTAAACGATCCATTTTAATACCTGGATAGTTTGAGGTTCTTCCGCTCCTTCCAAAGTCTAAACAAATACATGGTGGACCTTAATGTTTTTTGCATTCAAGGAATGAAAAACGAAATCTGTGTGAAGTATCTTTACACAGATCTTTTCCATTCATGGCCATTCAAGCACCATTAAAAATAAATGAAAATTAAGAATTAAAGTAGTCCATCTGACTCATGCGCTATAATCCATAAAGTCTTATGAAAGCCATTTAATAGCTTGTGTAATAGTTCAGTGATGATCTACCCGTTCTGCTGTAGTTCTCAATGAGTTATGACGCTTTTAATCTCAAGGAAGTATGACACAATTAATGTTTAAAGTTTTGGCTCACTACATTTTTTAAAGAAATTAATACTGCTGTTTAGCAAGGATGCATTAAATTAAAAATCACAGTAAAGGCTTTTATGATTATAATAAATGTTTCATATAAATGCTGTTATTTTGAACTTCCTGTTGGTCAGAGAATCCTGAAAAAAAAAAAACATTTTCCATAAAAATATTAAATATAAAAGAAATTTCGCAACATAAAAGAAACCGTTATTAATAACCGAGCATGAATAATAATTGATTGCATATTAGAATGATTTCTGAAGGATCATGTGACACTGAAGACTGGCGTAATGATGCTGAAAATTCAGCTTAGATCACGGAATTAAATGACATTTTAACAGATATTCACATAGAAAACAGTTCTTTTCAATTGTAATAATACTTTACAGTAATGCTGTTTTACTGTATTTTTGATCAATCTTGGTGAACATCAGATGCTTATTTTTTTTAAAACATTAAAAACAAAATCATAGTGACCTTTTCATTGGCAGTATAAAACCTCATTTGTTCTGGACTGTCTCAACCATTCTGTTTGTGGAAAAACAACAACATGCAAGTTAGAAATAAAGTACACTTGGAGAATTGTTTGGATGAACTATTCCTTTTCCAGATGTGTTATTCTCATGAAAACACCTGCTTGTTCTCTGTGGTTGTGCTGCTACATTCACAATAGAGCAAAGAATTCAACACAAAGTGTTGTAATAGTGGATTAGTTTGGAGCACTTTGAATAGTTCAAGCAGTAGTTGATTTTCTATCCATTTTAGTTAAGATGATCTCATTAAACTTGAATAGATAAATTACACTATACCACCAACAAAACGGAGAATGGAGTAAAAATATACTGATGAACAGCTGTATTTCACTATAAATAATGTAAAATGCCATGCAAGGACCTTTTTCCGAACTGGTTTATTTAACAGTCCAAGCAAACCAAAGTATGACTAAAGAAAGCTGATGAATCGCTAAAATGAATCAAGCTTCCCAGTACTTCTTGAAAGAGCGAGAACGAGCGCATTTGATTGCAGCTGAGTGAGTTGTGTGACCACTACTCTGTTAGTGGAAAAGCCACACTATTTTTAAAACAGCTGAGCTAATTGTTGTGCTACTGTAAGTCTACTGTGTCACTGCATTTAGTTAGTCAAAACTCAACGCTGCTAAGATGCAGCCAAGTCTTTTTTTAACCTTTTGGAACAAATTCAAAAAAATAAAGTTGTGGATCATTTTGCCTTTGCCATTAATTGTTTGGTATACTTGTACTTTCATCAGACAGAGAGGCAACGATTTCAACAGCAGGCTGAACGTGACCATCATGAGGAGAGGAGGAAGATCAGACGGGCGGCTGGACACTTACATTCTCACAGGGGAGGACGAGGAAGAGGCGGAGGAAGAGGAAGAGGAAGGAGACCCTTTTAAACTCAGAACTAATCGTGCTCATGGACGTTGACATGCAGGGCTTTTTATACAGCCTTAAACCTGATCACAGACATCTGCAGGAATTACTTTTGTGCTTCAAGAAACTGTTGTTACAGTTCCAGATGCTGTCAATGATTCATATTAAGAGACTTGTGTGTGTGTGCGCGCGCTTGTGTGTGTGTGCGCGCGCGTCAGACCTCCCTTTTTCCACAACATCTCTCAGTACAGTCTAAACAGGACCTTGAGTTTTTTGAAGAACCTAAATACATTTTTTATCAACATCTGCTCTGTCCTGTTCTGATTTACACACACAAATCAATTCTCGTTCAGCATCGATTCTCTTTTAGTGCTAATCATTTGTGAAATGCTTTTGATTCTTTATATGAGTTTACAACTAAATCATGGGTTTGACTCGTACAAAACTACTTAAACGCGGCAAAATCAAACATGGCCATGTCCCATTTTACACACACTATATAGACAAAAGTATTGGGACACAGCTCTTCAGAATTCAATCAGACCTGTTGCCACAGGTGAATAAAATCAAGCTCCTAGCCATACAGTCTGCATTAACAAACATATGTGCAAAAAAGAAAGGGTTGTTCTGAAGAGCTCAGTGAAGTGTGATACGATGCCACCGTTGCAGTTTGTGAAATTTCACTCCTGTTAGATAATCCATCTTTAACTGTAAGTGGTGTTATTGGAAATGTAAGTTATTTTACATTTTTATTATATTTACATTACCATATAAATGTAAATTTATAAAAAAAAAACTATTGTTATTAAACATGTAAAGTCACTGAGTGCTGAGGCACATGGTACGTAAAAGTCACCAATGCTCTGCCGATTCCGGAGCTGAAGAGATACAATCTTCCACTGACATTAATATCAACACAAACTGTGTGGCGGGAGCTTCATTGAATGGGTTTCAATGGCCGAGTGGCTACATGCAAGCCTCACATCACCAAATACAATACCAAGCATTGGACAGAGTGGAGTAAAGCACACAGATACTGGACTCTGGAGCAGTGGAAACCTGCTCTGTCACCTCTCAGACTGTTTGGCAGTCTGATGGTGAGTCTGGGTTTGGCAGATGCCAGGAGAACGTTACCTGCCTGACTGCATTGTGCCATCTGTAAAGTTTGGTGGAGGAGGGATAATGCTATGGGGCTCTTTGTCAGGCCTAGGCATCTTTCTTCCAGTGAAGGCAAATCTTAATGCTTCAGCATCACAAGACATTTTGGACAATGCTATGTTTCAACTTTGTGAACAGTTCTATTCCAGCATGACTGAAGATGTTTAATATTGTATCACAGTCTTGCAGCTTTCAGGAGGCATGCTGACGTAGTATATACTGCATATGTATTATGTTTGCCTGTAGCCTTTAGTATCTAAATTAATTTGCTGTATTACTACTTATATGTTCATACATTTAAAAACTGCTCTCAAAACTTTTTTTTTCATATTTTGTTTGTGACAAAAGTATTCGGAAACTGGGCCGCAGGGCAGTATTTCAACATGATAACGACCCCAAACACACCTCCAAGACGACCACTGCCGTAAAGAAGCTGAGGGTAGCTGAGGGTAAAGGTGATGGATTGGCCAAGCATGTCTCACTTCTGTGAGATACTGTATGCATACTGTGGAAAAAGTACCAAAAATGGTTATTTTTCAAACTACTATGATTTTAGAGACATAATTCTAATATTGTACACTATTTAGGACAGATGCAAATTGGGACACAGACATAGACTTATAAACATGTAACAGACACACTCCATCCGCTGATGTTTTCCATTCTCTTGATTTTAACTAACCTCACATTGCATAAACTAACACCCTCAGTATACTATAATTTAGACCGTTAAAAGTCAGATGTTCACCACGTTTTCTAGACTTTCAAATAACATCTGCTATAATGGAAAATGAAACTGTCTGCTGCTGATATTTGAATGTTGAGAGAAATTTTGAGAAGTGAAAGCACAAGATTGACCATCTGATATGAGATTTGCTTATAGTCACTTCCTCCTGCCCTCAGTGTCAGACTTCCTCTGATATCAGATCACATAAACATCTCGCCGCTGTTGTAGCGGTGGGTATTTTCATCTTTGGGGCAGGGTTACTATAGTTAACTAAAACTAAAACCATAGAAATGTGCTTACGTGAAATAAAGTAAAATGTAACTGAAATCAAATATTATTTTATTTCGATAGCTGCCAAACCAACAATTCTCATTTTCATTTACTTTAACTTGAAGTACTAAAATAACTAAAACTATAGCTGAACTAAAAAAACTAATCTTATATAGATATATATATATATATATTATATATTATATATATATATATATATATTATATATATAAAGCTATAAAAACACACAAAAAAAATTCTAAAACTTAATTAAAATTAAAAATAAAGATCGTATAAAATAATACTATTTCACTGATGCTAAAATACACTTCTATGGCAGAACCTGGAGGACAATGGCATTATTTACTTGAAAATAACTTGTTACATAAAATAGAAAAAAGTGAAACTGATATAATACAGAATACTGATAAAAAATGCTGGTTAAATACAACCAGTGGTGGGTAAAATGGGGACAAACCGCTGGGTCAAAACAGCCCAGTTGCTGGGTTTGTCCCTATTTTACCCAGCACTGGGTTGTATTTAACCCAGCATTTTTTTTATTGTATACTACACTTATTTTATTTCAGAATTTTTGTTTTAAATTGTCATTAGTTTAACGTACTAAAATAACTAAAACCAAAAGGTAAAAACTTATTTAATAAAAACAAAAATACACAATAAATTTACTAAAACTTAAAAAAAAACTCATTTAAAATATTAATGGATAGTATAATAGTAGTTCAACGATACTATAATAGCATTGTTTCTCATCGTCTTTCCCTCGTCAGTTCCTGAAAAACATTAGAAGATGGTACATGAAATCATACTATATACATTCTGAATATAGTCACAACGAAAGGCCGTAATTTGCCAGTAAACACAGCCTTGAGTGCCTTTTATTAAATGGATACAACTAAAAATATTAAGAACAAATAAAACATTATTTAAATAATCAAATTAGAAGATCTAGCTGTGACGTGCACTAAAGTCTGTCCACTGCACTAATGTGCAGTTAGATGCATAGCTGCTGCTCAGTAGTCGTTTCGTTGACCTCACCCAGGGCTGAGCACAAATATGGGCTTAAATGTTATAATGTATTTCTCATTTATTGGCAAAGACAGAGCACTTTACAGCTGGAGCTCTTCCATGAAAAGATGCTTTTACAGTAATTGCGACTGATACAAGGCTCGTGTCCAGTGATCGAAGAACATAAAGGGCTATTAAGCGATCATTTCAGGTGTTGTGCTTCCAAAACATGCTCCTAGGGTAATCAATAGAGTTTTATGACCTGCAAGACTTTATAAAGAGCTAATGCAATGACAGAATGACGCTGATGCACTCAGAGTGTCCTGTCCTATAAAAACTCTTCCCTCATGCAAAACAAATACACAGTTGGACATTTGAAATGTAATTGATATTCAAAATATCAAACCAAGTGGCATTTACTGTAAAGAAAAGCACAAGAACACTTTTCCAAGCAAAACATTTCACAAAAAAAGGTTTGAAATAGGAGTAATGAAGACCGGCTGTATTAGAACACGATTGCCAAAAGTAGAAGTAGTTTTTTTTCTTTCATCATATTTTGGAGAAATGTAGCATCACATCAGGCTTCAAAATCCATAAACTTGGGTTCAGTTGTGAAGATTATCAGGATGAAAAAACCCAGAATCTCACTTCTGGCGACACAGAGCTTATTTTCTACAATAATCCAAAAGCCAATGGAAAAACAGCTGATAAAAACATCACAATAATACCACAATAATTCCGGCCACACAGTCCATCAATTAACGTCTTGAGAAGCAAAAAGCTGTGTGTTGGTAGAAAATAAATCCCTCATTAAGACATTAAGTTTAAACCATTGCTTCCATCTAAAATAGTCCATAATCCATAATAACTCTTCCTCCAGTGAAAAAGTCATCTTGTCTGAATCAGGAGAGAAATATGCACAGATGAATGAAGTTGAAAACATCTTGGATTATTGTGATGTTTTTATCAGCTGTTTGGTCTCTTATTCTGACGGCACCCATTTGCTGCAGAGGATCTATTGGTGAGTAAGTGATGCAGTGCTACATTTCTTCCAGATCTGTTTTTTTTCTGTCATTATGCCATATGGAGTGAAAAGTGACTTTAGCTTCACCCTGGTTCCCTTAAAAAAAAAAACAATATATGATTTTTTTTCCATTGGCTTTTGGATTATTGTAGAAAATAAGCTCTGTGTCCAACACAAGTTTATGGATTTTGAAGCCTAAATACAATCTGAAAGAAATAAAAAATCTACAATTAGACTAATTAATCTTCTGTCAGTTTCTTTCTTCCTTTCAAGGAGCCATAATGACCGCTTTTTACCATAATAATTAAGTCGCTTGGTGTCCAAATGTGGCTCGTGAAGTTTCAGCTCAAATACCCCACAGATCATTTATTATCTCTTTGAAAATGCCTATTTTTGATGGAAGCAGAAACACGCTGTTTTTCGGGCTGTCTCTTTAAATGCAAATGAGCTGCTGCGCCTTTACAGCTGTGCCTTTACAGCTCGTACCTGCAAAAAACATCTGTTTTGGTTCTGATTATCATGTTTATCGTGCTGAAATCATGCGTTTTTAAACCATATTAGTTTAAACTTCTGATATAATGTTTTCTGAGAGCACACATATGCTAAGCACACGCACAGACACGCTGTCGCGCATGTGGAGCACTCAACTATCTCATTCACACACATTCTACGTTTAAAACACCCCGAGTAACAAAACATGGTTTATGTCTTTAGTTTTAACACTTAGGGGAAATAATTCACATGTTTATTTTAGATCTGTGTGGCAGCAGATATATACAGTAAATAAATCAATAAATCCTCTGCTCTGTTGTCTCTGAGGCTGTGACTCTAAACAGTGTGCTGTGCTCGTTTGTGCAGCCAAAGACAGAAGAGTTAGCGTGTTTTACTCAGACTTTTGTCATGGCATTAGATCTGGTACACCGTTGTCGCTTGCGAAATCACAATGACGGCGTGGTGGGTGTATTACATTTACAGATTAAGGGGCGGTAATATTATAATGAGATCCCTTTGCCACGTCACCAAGGGAGCGAAATCAGACGCGCTGGTTTTCTCAGATGCTTGCAGAAAAAGGCTACCCAAAACAAAGTTACTGGGTTAATCTTTTTCACATTTCCTCGGTTGGTAGATGCACCGGGGACCTGATTATAGCACTTACAACCTGAAAAAGTGTCAGATTTTCATGATATGTCACCTTTAAACATGTTCCCTTAAAGGCTGAGTTAGAATAGTTTCAAGAGTACGATTTTAAACACAAATGAGGCTGTAAAAGCAACTAAACACCTGATGAATTAATTTGTTCGGTTTTGTGACGTTCAATGTCCCGACAGCCTCTGTAGTCTCCTTAAAACACTTTATAGCAACAGCCTTTTTCAAGACAGGTAAAAAAAAAATTCAAATCAGAAGAGGGTATTACTGATGTATTATGTAATAGGTTAAAACGTTATCTTGAACTTGTGTTCACCTTATTTTAGACATTTAATCACAAAACCCCAATCAAAAAATCCATTGATTTCAAGACAATGGAATCTGACATTTCTGGGTTTTGTCTTATAAAAATATGTAATCCCTGCAGCACTCTATAGGTTGGTCAGCTTTCTTCACAGTGCAATGGCAAAAAAAAAAAAGGCATGCAAATGTTTCTCGGTCTTAAGATCAAATTAAAATGTTTATTGCACTGAAATTTTGTGCCAAATATTTGTCTTGGTGTGAACAGTCTGCAAAATAACAAAATGTGAAGAAAAAAAATGAAGCCGTCCGGGGTAAGTGTTCAGACTAATTCTGGGGAAACTATATGTGAGCTCAATATTTAGCAGAAAATATTACTAAAATTAATGTTTTACTTTTACTTCAGTGTAAGTTATCTTTGGTGTCCAGTGGATGATATGAAAGAAGAGAAGAGCTTTGGTTGGTTTCACAGAGCCAGACAAAAGAGGGTGTGCTTATTCAGAGTAATCCCCCCTCAGCGATCCGGGTCAAAAAGCCGCCCCTCTACACGTCACTGTCTGAGCCCGGGACCGTCTCAGGGCCGCGCTGGGATTTACAGGCTCAGTGCTGGAGAGTCCAGAGGGAAGCTGGGAATTTCTCTCCACTTCATCACACTTTTCATCTCATATTTGTTGTAGTTTGTGTGCAGATAGATCAAGCGACGCTAGAGAACACTAGCAACATGAAATCAAAGCTCACCCTATTTACTTCCTTAATACATGCTTATTAAGGATGTCTTATTGTGAGGCTTTTTTTTTAGTACACTTAATTCCAAAGAAAATATTTATCTTCGTAATCTTCCATGAAATTGTAATGATTAGCTCTGACATAACCTTCAAAAGCCTAGCCAGTATCATTCTGGTATATAATGCTCATTTTTAACGTTCCAATGCATCAATGCATGCACTGAAAAAAAAAAACTTTATACCAACTGAAAAAAAAAGAAAAACCAGTTACAGACAAATGTGTTCGTTTTTTATCATATTCATAGTTTGATTGTTTTAATATTTGTCACACATTTCTTTTTCCCACATTCATAAAAAGTATAAAGATTGTTTATTATAAAGGCCTTATACATAATGAATATATTTTCTTAATTTAGCTTGCTTGTGTTTAGTTTAGTTTACTACTATAAATCAGTGGTTCCCAACACTGGTCCTTGAGGCACCCCAACACTGCACATTTTGCATGTCTCCTTTCTCTCCAATTTCAGGTCTTGGAGTCTCTACTCTTAAGATGAACCTGAAATTGGTGTGTCAGAGACAGGAGACATGCAAAACGTGCAGTGTTGGGGTGCCTCCCGGACCACTGCTATAAATAATGACATCATCAACGTTTATTGTGACGTATTTTTAAATTGAGCATCATATTTTCTGTTATGTAACGAAAAAGAAAAAAAAAACAATAGCTAACCATTTTTGGGCTCTTTATTCCCAGCTTTTTTTTTTATTGTAGCGGGGGGAAAATCCATTCAAAGTCACCTCATTATTGACTTTCTGGAGCTCAACCGTCCACCAACAGACTGTAAGCACACCCTCAACAGGTACTTGACATCCTTCTGAAATGTTTATAAAATTTCAAATTGTAATTGGCTTCCTAACAATCTTTTTTTTTCAGAGCATGTAAGTGTGTCCAACTCTGTTCCACAAAACAAGTGAAAGAAAATTTGAATTTATACGTTGTTTTTTTTGTTTTGTTTTTTACTTGGCTACTACTACATTTTTCATTACGGTTACATTATCTGCAAGTACAGTTTTTAAAAATATACTATATATTTGAGTACCCCTCCAGTTCGACATTCAATACTGTTAGCTCGCAACTTTCTTCATGCTGTTGTTCTCTGAAGTGTCCTTTCATGTGTGTAAAAAAGTGGTCTCAATCGTGGCGAGCTTCTCTTTGCTTTCTTTTCTTTGCACTCCGTCTGGCCTCGTTTATCCTCTTTTGATCCTGCTCTCATTTGCGCTTTCCTTCTGATCTCCCTCTTTTGTCTGCCTGGTTTTCTGCGGGAGGTACTGAAAAGAGAAATGCGCTGACTCGAGAAACCGAGAGATCTCACTACATCGGGTCTTGGCTCTCGTTCTGCCTGTCTGTCTAGTACGAAGGCACCTGACAGCCATCGCAATCTCAACAGCACATACATGAAATGTATTGAGATCAGCGCCATCGCTTTGTTGCAAAAGTCTGAAATAAATGGTGTATACTTTGCAGTCCGCTTTCACCTGCTAAAGCTATAGCCGAGAAAGATCAAAAGCAGGGGAATGTGTAATCTAATGCATTTTGTCTTGAACTGAGGCTTAAATACGGCCGCAGAAGATTGTGCTCACAAACACACTACTATAGAGAGCGAGGGAGTGACCAAGCGAAGTAGAGAAAGAAGGCACATTCCAATCACATAACCATATCAATTTGGGCGCGTGTCGAGAAGTGGATAAAGTGGGGGAGCATTAATTCCACCAAAAATGAAATGAATCCCAAATAATACTCACCCTCACCTATGTGTATATGACTTCCTTGCTTTCAACGAATCCCTCTGATGTATATTAAAAAGTGTCTTTGTCTTTCAACTGTTTATGCCACCAGCGGGTGTTTTGCAGTGCTTCAGTCCAAAAGAAGTTACATAAAATGCACCCATCCATTAAAAATAAGTGTCTCACACGGCTCCGGCGGGTGAACAAAGGCCTCCTGTAGCGAATCGATGCGTTTTTGTAAGAAAAATATCCATATTCAAAACATAATAATCACTTAAATCTAGCTTGCGCTCACTGTTGTAAACGGAAGCAGCTCCGGGCGGATGATGTATGAGGTCAGATTTGCACATGCGCCGCTCAGAAGTGACAAACACGGAAGTTCAGCGGAGAGATCAAAACAGAACAACGGTCACTAATTAGAAGTACAAAACGAGTATTTGTAAAGAAAAATGTCAGAGGATTTTTTCGTAAATCACGATATACTGGTTCCTTTGTTAAAGTAAGAACTTTGCTTCCTTTGCTCCTTTAACAACCGTTTGGTTTTCACGAAGACTCACCGCGCACGCGCACGCTGACTCATACGTCATTCCTCCGGAACTGCTTCCGTGTAGGACTGCTGGCGCAAGCTAGATTAAAGTGATTATTAGGTTTTGAATATGGATATTTTTCTTACAAAAACACATCGATTCGCTACAGGAGGCCTTTGTTCACCCCCCGGAACCGTGTGAGACACTTTTTTTAATGGATGGAAGCCTTTTATTTAACTTCTTTCGGACGGACGCATGCAACACCCGCTGAGTGCCATGAAACAGCTTGAAAGATCAAAGAAAGTTTTATATAACTCCGACTGGATTCGTCTGAAAGAAGAAAGTCCCATACACCTAGGATGCCTTGAGGTGATAATTTTTATGGCTGAATTTTTGGGTGAACTAACCCTTTAATAACACTGATTGTTAAAGTCATTACGCTTTTAACTCATTAAACAGAGCAGGCTGGTCATCAAAAGTGGAATTATCTTAGAATAGCCAAAATAGTGGTTTATTTGTTCAATTATTTGCTTCTACTTCTTAAATGAAAAGATAAACAATAGACATTATTTAATAGATTACTTAAACTCCAACCTCCAGAGCTCCAGAAAAGCTTTAAATCATTTCAAACGTAATGCAGTTTTTAATCACTGTTTTGTCACAAGTAAGTGGTACACATGCAAAACTTCAGAATTCACCAAATGCATCATCAAAAGGGCTGGGTTTTGATGTTTAAACATCCGTATCTCTCCATTAATTTAATACTGAGTATATCGCACAATCAAACCTCTACACATGATTCAGAATGCAGCGGCACGACTGGTCTTCAACGAGCCCAAAAGATCCCATGTTACACCTCTCTTCATCTCCGTGCACTGGCTACCGGTTGCGGCCCGAATCAAGTTCAAGACATTGATGCTTGCATATAGAGCAGCCACAGGCTCAGCACCCGCCTACTTCCACTCACTACTACGAATTTACATCCCCTTCAGAAGTCTGAGATCTGCTAGTGAGCGATGCCTCGTGGTACCATCACAGAGAGGCTCAAAATCACTTTCCAGAACATTCTCGTTCACCACTCCTGGCTGGTGGAAGGATCTTCCCACCCCTTTCCGGAATGCTGAATCCCTGACAATTTTCAAGCGACAGCTGAAAACTCATCTCTTTCGAAGCTACTTGACTTCATCATAAAAAAAAATTCTCTCTTTATTTATTCCTTCTCTTTCTAGCTTGTACTTATTTGAACAATGTCTAAGAACTTGGTATTACAACCACTTCTTGTGTCTGTTTGCCTCTTTTAAGAAGAATCGCTTTATGTATCCCCCAATTGTAAGTCGCTTTGGATAAAAGCGTCTGCTAAATGACTAAATGTAAATGTAAATGTAAATGTACTACAAATGCAGTTAAAAGTATTTTCGCTGCTCGATAAAGCTCATTTGATGGCAACTTCAAGCCAAATGACAACGTCCTCCTTCACACATCCTGACATGACCTTGAAATATTCTACAGAAGGACTACTCACATTCCCACAGCCAGCGGAAGCACCAAATACAGAAAGAAAGATTCATTCCGATGTAAACCATGACTCCTTTCTTCAATCTTTAAAAACTAAATGTGTATAAAATTACATTGTTACAAAAGATTTCAAATAAATGCTGTTCCTTTGAACTTTCTATTCATCAAAGAATCTTTTAAACTGTATCATGTTTCTTGAGCAGCAAATCAGCATATCAGAATGATTTCTGAAGATCATGTGACAATGAAGACTGGAGTTATGATGCTGAAAACACAGATTTGATCACAGAAATAAATGACATTTTACAATAGAAAACAATTATTTAAAAATGTTAATATTTCATTGATCTAATAAATCCAGCCTTTCTGAGACTTCTTTCGAAAATATGTTACCAACTGTTTGACCGGTAGCGGATGTGGGCCAGAAGATTTGAGGGAGGATAGGAATCAGTGGATTTATGTCACTTGACCTATAATTTCAGCATTGAGTGAATAATGACTCATATCTGTCTGTAAGGCAATATTAAACGGCTTACTACATGTTTGCACGCATCCATGTACACCTATTACATAATCTTGTGATATTGCTGCCAAAAAAGTTTCCACTTAAGAATGTTCGATGTTTCATGAGAAATACAGAACATGTTTGAAAATAGAATTGTGTGTTTGTTGTAACGTCTATAGAGTAATTAGACTCTCCCATGTGCTGGAAAGATGAAACTGAACGCACAATGACCCTCTGATATCAAGTTCCCTGTAAGTTTACTCATTTTATGTACTCAACTGAATTTGTGACCTGTTGTTGTGTAATCATTGTTGTTGTAATGTAGAAAGAATTTTCACAGTAAGAAATTTCGCAATGCATACTTCTGATTAATTCTTTTTAGTATAAGAGTAGCACCTACAGAATTAAAAATCTGCTCCATATTCTAACAGGCCATTTAACCCTCATGTTGTGTTCCGGTCATCTTGATTTTCTTTTTTTTAGAGAAAAACTAATGTTATCACATTAGACTAACTATAAGTTTTGTACTTTTTGGGGATTTTTTATTGCGGTGTTCAGATTCAAATGACTGGCCTACAAAAAAAATGCTTACAAATGTTTTATTAATATTGGATTCAGTCTTTGAATTAACTTGTTTTCTTTCAATTAGCACAGGTTTTGTATTTCCTTTTGGAACTGGTTGGTTGTAAGCCTCATTGATCTGAGCTTATACACCTCCACCCAAAATTATCCACAAAGAATGCATAAGCTCAGATCAGTGAGGCCAACGAATAACCAGTTCCAAAAATAAATACAAAACCTGTGCTAACATTCATTTTTGACAGGGAACACCACATTAGGTAAATTAATAATTCTGGCACAGCACACGCATTAAAGCATGTTTTCATCTTCATAAATAATTAAAAAAACTGATTTGACCCTTCAATGCTGTCTTATACCATTTCCATTTGATAGCTTCAGTATTAGAGACCATTACCTACCTGTAAGTGCGTCATGATCTGATGCTGCCTACCTGGAAATGCCGTCATGTGTGAGGTTCTGCAGCTTAACTAAAGCAATGTTCATGTTTCAGTTTCTAGAGAATGCACTTAATAAAGTGTAATGTTTGAACATACTATAAGTCACTTAGGAAAAAAGTGCCTGCCAGATGAATCATGTAAACGTTTTAGGTAACAGTCATCACATGCATAATGAGTGAGCATGCTCTAAAAGCACTTTACACATTGTTTATGTGTGAGTCGTAACAGGATCAAGAACGAGTTTAATCCAGACTCTGCTGGCTCAAAGAGGAGAGAATCTCTTTACCCAGGTTTACACATCCTGCGTGAGGATTACACTGTGACCTGTGCTGACATATTGCCCCTTGTGTCAAAAATACATTTGGATGTGAGAATAACTATACTGTAAAAAAAAAATGGCAGAAAATGTATAGTATATTTTCTGTTAGGCTTGCGGACATTTTCTTTAACCGTGAACCATAATTCAAAGTATGGTAAAACACCTGTAAAAACTGAAAAATCATTCATAATAAAGGGATAGTTCACCCTCATTTACTCACCCTCGTGTTGTTCCAAACCTGAATACATTTCTTTCTTCTGCTGAATACAAAGGAAGATATTTTGAAGAATGTAGCCATTGACTTCCATAGTATTTAGTTTTTTCCATACTATGGAGGTCAATGGCTACCAGCAATTTAGTTTCCCACATTCTTCAAAATATCCTCTTTTGTATGCAGCAGAAGAAAGAAATGTTCATTTTTGGGTGAACTATACCTTTTACATTGTATTTTGGGACACATTTTCATGTACTTATGGATTTTTTTACAAGGCAAGTTACAAAATGTAAAAATTAAAAGAACTGTATCAAAAAATAGACCTAAATTTAAAATGTACGTATGTATTTGAACCACAAATGAAATTTCCATCCTTTTCAATTGCACAGTTTTAACATAAACTAATCAACCTAATATGATGCATACACTCTTAAAAATAAAGGTGCTTCAAAAGGTTCTTCAAGCGATGCCATAGAAGAACCATTTTTGGTTCCACAAAGAACCATTCAGTCAAAGGTTCTTTAAAGAACCATCTCTTTCTTACCTTTTTGTAATCTGAAGAACCTTCTTTCGCCACAAATAACCTTTTGTGATACAGAAAGGTTCTTCAGATGTTAAAGAACCATTTAGACAAAAAGGTTCTTCTATGGCATCGTGAAGCACCTTTATTTTTAAGAGTGTATTTGTCAACCATACATTAGTGAAACAGGTAAGATTTCTGTTTGCGTGCGCCAGAATGCATCATTCATGACGACACACATAATGTGTCTAAATGCTCTTAGGTCTGTATCCATCACAGATGCTGTCTCTGAATAACAGTGACCTGCTGAGTCCTGGTAAATACAGCAGCTTATAGGTGACCGTTACTGATGGCTGTGACATAGAAACCTCCTTCTTCTAATCACGGTCACTCCACACACATTATGCACTTTCAGGAAAAGTGTGAAAAATTGTATTTTTAGGGGGTGCAAGAGCTTGTCACTAGCTAAGTTTTCATTTAAAGTTGTGAATGAAATATGTGCAAAAATTTGGAATATCGGATCAAACATTTGCGTTTTCCATCTCATTTGGTCCAGAGAACATAATATTCAGTTCAATAATATAAAAGTATCAATAATGAAATATTAAAAAGTTGCAATCAGTAAAGCTTGTGACTCTTTTCTCTACTTTTTAAATGACCTGTGCCTCCGAGTACGTAGAAGTTATCATGTTATCTTGCATTTGGGTACATGATGTTTGGGAACACAGTCGTGTGAGACAGTTCTGGGAAGTGATTATACCAAATCATTTTTGGCTCAGGCATTTCAAAATGACTAAAACAGTGTTTGGGTTGCACATCGAATGTATAGGAATGTGTTCCATTAGTCTTGATGCTTTTTTATTGAATAAAATATAGTGCCTTAATTGAGCATGTTTTTGTGTGATATCCCAAAATTCTAGTTTTCAGCATGTGGCTAAGTGGTTGCTAGATGACTGCTTACTATATATAATAGACATTTTACCAAAACATTGTCTGAAGATTTTGTTTTGATGTTATGTTTGAGGACTCTTGAGATGTTTCTATCCTTGATAATATTGATAAGTGAAACAAAAACTCGTGTGCAACTGTGTCACTTACCCAATTATTTGCCCCTCACGTTCTCAGTGTTTATGTCAAGTGTTTGGGTTTGATGAAATAAGGCACATCCTTCAAACTGCTTAGACTCAAATCTATCCGTGTTGCTAGAAATAAAGCTTTAGAGGTCATAAGTTCAAGACTGTGTGTACTGTACACAGAACAGGTAGAATAGCCTGCGTGTCGTGTAGGGGTGGGAAGAAAAATCGATCCATCGGTGCATCGCAATTCTCTCTCCAACGATTCAGACACGATTCTGAGCTTAGTTTTTAACCACATGCGCTTTAGAAACACCCGTATTCTGCTTGCTTCCAATTCCTCACACACATACACCACTCGAACCTTCCATAAAATAATCTTTCAATAAGTTCGGAAAGGTTGAAGCCAATTACATTCATTCACCGGATGCGCTGTGAGAGACGCGCGCTTTGTTTGATGTTTCCCAGATAGCAAGAACGTTTGGGCCAAATGTGGCTGATAGCTGTCACATTTGGCCTAGGTATGGCATGGCTGAGCACATATGGGCCAAACTTTAACAGTATATGTTTTGTCATGGATTTAGAATTGGAGGGAATTTTCTTTTGGATGACAATTTTTTTGAGGTATATGGCCCAGATGATAGCACACAATTGAGAGCCATATTTGGCTTGGCTATGGCACACCATGGAACATGTTAACTTATGGTTAACATACACTTGAAGTGTGCGGTCTCGCCCGTCTGTATTTTCCTTACAAATGTTCTACGAAGTCATAATTTATGTGGTTTGGAATGCAGTGGACTTATATATTTAAAATATGAACCTAACTAACAGAAGGCTGCTTTCAATTTCAAATGCTGACGCGCTTTGTTTGTGAAGACTGCTCGCGCGTGCGACTGTGCACGACTCTCAAAATGGTTTTATGGTTTAGTTATGTCTTAAGGGATCAAAAGGACAGGACAAGCCACATTAAGTTACTTCTTATATTTCAAAAGAGATCCGTGCATGAATGCATCTTAATAGATCTCCCGCTGTCTATGATGTCATAGTAAAAAACAGTAGTAAAAAACAGTAAAGATGAAGAAAAATCACTCACAGTTCTTGAACGGAAAACGTTCCGATAATCTTAAACACTGAAAGCACTCTTTGTTTGTTGTTTGTAATATGTTTCTATGCTCCTCTTTATTATTTGCTACTTGCTTGTATGTTTTGAAGTTATATTAGTTTAAAATTCTTAACATACAACTGTTTTAATTCTTTTTTTTCAGTTTGTAATTATTTTAAAAAGTACTTCATTACTTATGTAAGGATATGTAAATGTACGCATTTTAAGATTCTCAAGTCGGCAAACTAATTAATTAATAAGGGGGGGGGGAAGTAGATCAAGAATCGTTCTGGAACCGGATCGTGACTCCCAGAATCGGATCGGATCGTGACGGCGACTAAAGATTCCCAGCCCTAGTGTCGTGTATATCTTATTTCGGAAACATGAATACATAGATGATATAGTGCACGTGTCATTTTTTCTCTCTATCCAAACAAACACACAGCTGCAAACACCAGTGTATTACAATAATTGTCAACTGCACATCCGACATTGTTTTAAATAGAGGAAAAGAGCTTTATTGAAAAGAGAGACATCATGAAGTAGCCCAATCTTTCATTCCTTTCCATGATGTCTCACTTCTGAGGAAAATGCATGATTGACAGATTAGGAAATCCGACTGACATCTCAACATCTTGACAAGGGTGGAAAATGTTGCCATATTAAAAGTGTTGCATGGAGCCTTAAAATAGTAAAGGAAGGGAAAACTGACATAGGAACCTTCTTACCCATTAAATAGGCCTATTATTGCGTTCATGAAAAAGTGATGTGGCTTGTGGTGTTTGAGGAGAGTCATAAACAATGACCTCATGGTCTAGTTGACCTCTGAAGGAAAAGTCAAGAGTTCTGGAAAGGTCTGTCTGGATTCTGCAAGACGATGAATTAGAAAAGCTCCGGGCTCATTTGCATCTGGGAAACGTATTCCCGACCACAGCAATGCAGTCGTCATGGATCACAGAGTTTCTCGAGATCAGGGCAAAAGCCACAGCGAGTATGTGAGAATATGGATGGAAATACAGAAGTGTATGGCTTTTCCAGTTCTAAACGTCTCTTAAACGATTTTTTAATGAAACATTTCTAACTTAAGTCCAATTCTGTATACATTCATAAACGTGACATGTGATTTTTCATTAACTGATTAGACGTGATGGACCGTTATTCAGATGGACTAGCGCTGGCCGCATTGCACTTCAAATAGATCAAATAAAAAGTGTGTGTTAATTGCTCTATTAACTTCTATATTATAAGATTTTACAAATGGGGACATTTCAAGACAGAGCACCACTCTGTGAATATTAAACCTGTAGATTCACAGAGACTTACATTTGCATATGTTGAGATAATTACCAATGTTATGACCCAGACTGTAGGTGAACTTATTTGACTACAGTTTATGGTAATTGCGGTGGCATGCGGCAGTAAAGATCATTTCATTGGTCTGTAGCCAACTGAAAGACTATGAAGAACTGAATTAACTATTCTCATTCAAAGATAGCAGCTGTCTGATAGTCGGCTGTTAAGATCAAATAATCATGAAGTGCTGGCAACTGATATGCTTCTGCAGTCTATACAGTGAAGTCTACAGCACTTGTAATGCCGTCAAATGCCTTAATGGATCAAATTTTCCTATTGTGTTTACAGTAAATAGAAGAGTGGAAAATGTATTTGTTTCCGGCCCCAGGTGCACAGGATATAACCATAATTAGTCCACTCCTTTGATTATGGGGAGTTTTAGGGCTGGTATATTTAGGTGTAGCGTCCACTCCTAATTTCATCACATCTGGCAGGATGACAACAAAGTGTGCAGAGCAGAGATAAAAGACGGAAGTGGACTTTTGTGCAAAAGGTGAGGAAACATCCATTTTGGCATCTTCAGCAAAGTGTTGCAGCATGTTGACTGAAAGCTGCTGTCCTGAAAGGGAGGTAACTGGAAACAGATGGCCCAATTACAAGGAAGAAAAAGTTACAAAGGCACAGAAACTCTCCTCCACATGACATCATCCGCATTGGCCCAATCCTAAAGCTTTAATTAAAGGGGTCATATGATGCGATTTCAAGTTTTCCTTTCTCTTTTTTTACAAGCTCTTGGTGCATAAAGAAATCTGTAAAGTTGCAAAGACTAAAGTCTCAAATCCAAAGAGATATTCCTAAGAGTCAGCCACGCCTACCTAAAACGGCTCATTCTAACACGCCCCCACATGTCTACCTCACTGTGTGGGAAGATTTGCATAACGCCGCCCAAATCTTCACGCAAAGAAAGAAGGCGTAACTTTTATTCTCGCTGTAGTATTGTTGCTGCCGCCGCCATGTCGTGAAGACGCTGTGTTTCGTTGTGAAAGCGAAACTACTTTGTTTGGTCTTCCAAAAGTGGACACGACTAGAACTCAGTGGTTAAGTTGTATTTACAACACGTTCCAGAACAGTTCAACCCAAAGATTCAGATGTGTGCAGCGCATTTTATGGAGGACTGTCTCCTGATCCTGGGAGAGTAGACTACAATGCCGGCTGTTCTGACTCACAGACTGTAAGTACGTTTTCATATTTAAAGAGTTTTTATATTTTATATATTTAACGAGAAGGTTTTGGGAAGTGTAGAGTAGGGCTTGTTGTTTATCATTTCTCCAATCACAAATGCATACATGATTTTATGTTTACGCTGCGCGATGCAAAGCAATGCGTAAAAAGACAGTAAGTCATTATAATCAGTAATTATGTCTCCACTGGATGCAACAAATGCCTCGTTTGTAATGGGTTTTAATGTTTTTGTCTCATCGCTCCGGCCGGACACGGCATCACAGTATGGTGAGGGGCGTAACATTTCCGTCACACGCTTGAGGTATTCAGCCAATCACAACACACTGGATAGCTGGCCAATCACAGCACACCTCGCTTTTCAGACCGATGAGCTTTGTAAAAATCTACACGTTTCAGAAAGGCGGGGCATATAGAGGAGAAACAATAATGTACAGTATGTGGAAAATAATGTGTTTTTGAACTTTAAACCGCATAAACACATTTCATTTCACCAAATACACAAAATAATGTTCTTTTTAGCAGCATCATATGACCCCTTTAAAAAAAAAAATCTTAATTTGAACTGAAAATGTAACTGTAATATAACTGCTTTTTCCTCAGTATTCCCCCAAAATAAATATAATAAATAATTTCAGTATGCATCTGAGGGATGTTCTTGTGTGCTGGTATGCGTGCACAGTTTGCTGAGGACAGAAGGCTATTGATGAGGAAGTGATCCAGCGCGGGGTGCTGCCTCCGCCCCTGTTGAGGTAGGTTTAAATATCATAATTATTATTAATCTTATACCAGTTGAGAATGTAACTTTGGCTCAGTCAGACGCGGGAAATCTGTTCTTTCTTCACTGCTTCAAACGCTCACGCGCGAAGCCGCTAACAAGAACAAACCGGTTCGCTCGCGCAGAGCAAGCCGGTTTCAGCTGGCGCGTCACCATGGAAACCACCGCACTATATATAGAGCTGCGCTCCGGCTCTGGCTGCACTCCGCTCGTAAACTACTACGATAAGTACGTTAGATCGCCACAGCCGGTCGTGTGCGGGTCAACGCCGACTTTCTTCATTTCCAGCACTCTGATCTAATGGGAACACTCTTTGTAAATGCGTTTTAAGGTAAGTTATGCGATATTACTAAGCGAAATCAAGGTCTTATCCGTTATGTCGGGATACGCACTTTCAGTACCGTCTGACGTTAATCAAAAATGAAGTCACTAGCCTCTGGGAAATCCGCTAAAAATGTTTTTCGACCCAGTTTAATATTAATGCGTGTGGCTCGTTTAGTTGCGTCGTGTGTTAGGACGCTGTTGGCCTCCGAGTCAACGTGGCCGGTGTGTCACGCGGATCTAACTTCGACTTTAAGTGCTGTAACGGATCTTTATTGTTGGAGCCAGCTGTGTTGACAAACGGGGAGTTGCTGAAATGTTTACTAGATTCGTTGGTTAATGCTATCAGTTATTTTTAAGATCAATGAATGAAGTCCGTCAGGAGCCTCACTAACGGTTGCCTGAATGAGCGCTTTCTATTGGCTGAGCCGAAAGCAGAAGCCGGCGCGATTGGCTGACAGAGATGCCTGTTATAGTTTGTCCACGCAGGGCTTTTCCTTATTGGGCAACTTGTGTAGCGCTCTCCGCAGGGGCGGGACTAACTTTACCGTCTTTGCGAAGTTGCTTCTCGGCATCATGTGTGTCCTAAAATGTGTGCTTCACTGGCAAACAATTTCCCAATTTTACACGTAATGGACTGTTACGATAAACAACAGCTTGTGTCTCGTTACTTTGACAATGCGAGTTACGGATGATTTGTTTCCTGTACTTTAGGCTGTGACGGGATCGACGTAATATTTTCGTGTCACTTTAATCCTTGCAGAATTCTTGCTTGGGAGAAGTACACACTGGCCCTGGCCTTGAGGCTTATCTGAAAGGATTCAACTTCACTGGTGAACCTCCTTGGCTGTCCGACATCTGTTAGCCACATTATACTCCCATCTCTTCCATTCATCCGGTGAGTCCTTCTGCCTTTGAGAGCATCCAGTGAAGTGACATGCAAAACTCAAACCCCTTTAAGGATCGGTGTAATTTTATACCTTTTTAAATTCAAGTTTTACCAGTGAGAGATTTAAAAGGATAGTTCACCCCAAAATGAAAATTCTGTCATTAATTACTCGCCCTCATGTCGTTCCAAACCCGTAAGACCTTCGTTCATCTTCACAACACAAATTACGATATTTTTGATGAAATCTGACCGCTGTCTGACTCTCCCATAGACGGCAAGGTAACTACCACGTTCAAGGTCCAGAAACATAGTAAAGGAGATCCCCCCCCGGTAAAAATAATCCTGTCCGTAGGGGTTTCAAACCGTATATTCCGGTTGAACCCCTGATGTCACACGGATTATTTGTCGATCATCTTGGTACTTTTCTGGTCCTTGAACATGGTAGTTACCTTGCTGACTATGGGAGGGTCAGACAGCTCTCAGATTCCATCAAAAATATATTATATTTGTGTTCAGAAGATGAAAGAAGGTCTTACGGGTTTGGAATGACATGAGGGTGAGTAATTAATGACAATCTTCATTTTGGGGTGAACTAACCCTTTAAAAATATACCGAATTGTGGAAATAATAACATCTTAAGTAGTAGGTCGGTATCGATATAAATGTTTTTAGTAAGTTTAGATCTAGAATATTAGCGAGTTTCATTGAGCTCTTTGCAGGTGAAATCGCCGTTCTAAAAAAAAGAGATCACAAAAATAAGAGAACCGGATGACTAGGTAAAATAAAGATTAAAAATCATTTTTAAGTTTATGTGAATGCTTTATTATTATTTTTATGATTATTTAGTTGGCGAAAAAAGCACTTTTAATAAAACAGAAATATAAAGTAATAATATATAGATTTATTTAAAACTAATGCAAATTTAGAAGTTAAAACAATTAAAATGACAGTGGAAAACATAAATTAAACAAACTAAATTTAATACCTATAATAGTATCTCAATAATACTAAATGAACACGGATTTGTCATTGAGATCAATTTGTAGCATGTGTAATGCACAGTAGCTGCAGTTCCCCGTGAGTGCAGTCAGTGTGTTGCCTTTGTACGCTCTCTAATCTGTCATTGATGCAACGATAAGGCACTACTTTGTGTACACAGACAGATAGTCTTTCCTGGTCCTGAACAGCCACTGAGTGGAGTTTATCTTGGTGGTGACATGTTATAACACTCCTGTCATTTTCTTTAACAGTTTCTTGACACCATGACCACTTTGACTGGATCAGACTTTGACTTCACCTTCCTGGAGGAGGGGTTCTGTGCCCGTGATATCGTGGAGCAGAAGATCAACGAGTCATCACTATCAGTAAGTGAACATTTTGTCATACCTACATGCTTTTTTTTTTTTTTTTTTTTTTTTTTTTGTAATTTAGATTATTGCTTTGGTAATTCATAACTTTCCCTAAATGGGTCTGCATATGCCATTCACCATTCTGATCCCATCTCCTCTTCTTTTAGGATGACAAAGATGCCTTCTATGTGGCCGACCTGGGTGACGTCCTGAAGAAGCACCTCCGTTGGTTGCGCGTTTTACCCCGTATTGCACCGTTCTATGCAGTGAAGTGCAATGACAGCAGGGCTGTCGTCACGACACTGGCGTCTCTGGGAGCCGGGTTCGACTGTGCGAGCAAGGTATGTGGAAGATCTTTCAAGTTCCTTAAATCACGAATGTGGCTTCTCCATGTGTCTCAATGAGCACACGACATCAGCACTGAACTGCAAAAATGTTTAGCAGCGTGAATCCTGTATTAACCTGACCTCTAATCCTCGTCTCCTCTGCTAGACCGAGATCCAGATCGTGCAGTCTGTGGGTGTGGAGCCAAGCAGGATCATCTACGCCAATCCCTGCAAGCAGGTGTCTCAGATCAAATACGCCTCTGCTCATGGAGTGCAGATGATGACGTTTGACAGTGAAGTGGAGCTCATGAAGGTGGCACGATGCCATGACAATGCCAAGTGAGTAACTTCACTAGAAAACCAGCTCTCACTTCATATAGTGGTCTACTCGTATGGATGTTTTTGATGGTCGAGAACAGGGTGGCCGATGACCGATATAAAGCAGATTATATGTGATCTCTGACCATTTAAATTGGCATTAGTCAATAAAACGAGTATAATAATTACTGCAATTATTTGTTTTTGGCGCATTTTGCTAGAATAACTATTTGAAAATGCATCAGTTTTAAAAAACATTGCTTAAAAGTGTAAACCATATATAAACAAAATGATTTTGTGCATTGTGGGGATTTTCCTGTCAATGAAACACATTTTCTTTGGCTGTAGACTGGTTCTCCGTATCGCCACTGACGACTCAAAGGCCGTGTGCAGGTTAAGTGTGAAGTTTGGCGCCACGTTAAAGTGCAGTCGGCTGTTGCTGGAGAGGGCGAAGGAGCTCGGACTGGACGTGATTGGAGTCAGTTTCCATGTGGGCAGCGGTTGCACTGATCCGGAGACGTACAGCCAGGCAATCTCAGATGCGCGCTATGTTTTTGACATGGGGGTGAGTGGCCTTATACTGTAAAAATTCAAAATACATTAATTTATTCAATAGAATATACTTAACCTGAAAAATGCGTTGTCCACCAGGCGGAGCTGGGATATAACATGACCCTGCTTGATATTGGCGGAGGCTTTCCAGGCTCGGAAAACACCAAACTGAAATTTGAAGAGGTATTTATTTTTAATCACCATCTTAACTTCAAGTGACCAAAGATGTTTAGGTTATACCAAACTTAACTTGTGGGGTTTTTGCTTGACAGATCGCTGCTGTGATTAACCCTGCACTAGATAAATATTTCCCTGTTGACTGCGGCGTGAGGATCATTGCTGAACCTGGCCGCTATTATATAGCGTCTGCTTACACGCTGGCTGTCAGCATCATTGCCAAAAAGGTCATCATGAAGGAGCAATCGTCCTCAGATGGTAAAAGCAAACATTCAAAACCATGTTTGTTTCTAATGTGCTCTTAAAATGTTCATTCTCAAACTTTAAATCAAAGGACTATATTCAGTAACGAGACAGTAATATTATCAATTTAACGGCAATGCATAACACCGTTATTGTCCCGTTTACACCTGAGGTGCTGCTTTGAAGCCATCTGTAGTGTGTAAAGCATTACATAAAAATCTGATTTAACCAACTTGATTTTTTTTTTCCAGAAGAAGAGGATTGGGCCAATGACAGAACCCTGATGTACTACGTGAACGATGGTGTTTATGGTTCCTTCAACTGCATTCTGTATGACCATGCGCATGTCCTGCCAACTCTGCACAAGGTATGGAAATGAGTCCATCAGATTCCTGTTTGTGTTCGATGGTGTTTCTTCCCTAAAACCAACCTGTAACCCATAATCTCTTGCAGAAACCCAAGCCTGACGAGCGCATGTACCCATGCAGTATTTGGGGCCCGACCTGTGATGGGCTGGACCGGATCGTGGAGCAGTGCAGCCTGCCTGACATGCAGGTGGGCGACTGGCTGCTGTTTGAGAACATGGGTGCCTACACTGTAGCCGCATCTTCCACCTTCAATGGCTTCCAGAAACCTGATATCCATTACATCATGTCCCGCACAGCCTGGTAAGTAGGATTTGGGAGCCCATTTTCAACACGGAGGGCGAAGGGGAGGAAAGTCAGGTAACATACCCAAACCCATTCCCTGGACTGTCAAATACCGGCATTTAATCTGAGATGTACCTAGAAGGATCAACAAAGATACTAAAATGACCAACAACACAATATTACTTCAATAAACGTCACATTAGATTAAAATGAAGACGCGGCCAAAACATAAAAATGGGATAAATAAAAAACTATTTACAATGAATTTGTGTCCAAAAGTGTGTAACCCGTCAGTAAAATAGTGGCTTAAAAATAGCAAGAAATATTTTAATTTAAAAACACCACCAAACAAAAATCTTGTAACTTCGCCAAGAATGGTGAAGGAACAATGTAGTAGTTGACTGATGGTCATTACTTTACATTGCAGGCAGGTGCGGCGAAGCAGAGCACAGTGCTCGGGGGTGGAAGGAGCGCGGGGAGAAGCCATCCCACTGGGGACACGAGAGCACAGGCCGAGTTTGCAGCAAGACCCCGTGCCCCTTCTATTGTGTGAAGTGCTGTGATGGCTCTTCAACGATGATCCCGAGACGCAGATTGTTATCTTCCTGTTTTTTTTGAGTAGGATATGTGCAGTCAGATACCCCCCGCGGTTATCATGGTTCTCCAACTCGATTACACACAAAACCCGCCTACCCTCTCCGGTGTGACACTCTATTTCATCCAAATATGTGCTGTTGAATAACAATAGCTACATATCTGTTCTAAATGCAGCTGTTTTTCCAAATGCTCAAACCTGAAAGACGCACAAAAATACGCTCCACAGTCCTGTGCTGTATTCTTTTTTTTTTGTTTTTTTTTTTTTTTTTGCAGACTTGTAAATGACGGCCAGATTCTTAACCAAAATGGCTGCTTTTCAATCTTTGAAGACTCGTACAGACTTCTTCCTCGGTGACCATTTCCATTTTATACTTGATTAGTAAGTTAATTTTATTATTATTGACCTGAAGTGTATGCCACTGATGCTTTTGAAATGGATATGAAAGAGATGGGATTGCAGCTGTATTGCTTTCCTATGGAAACTTTTTTTTTTTTTTTTTTTTTTTGTAGTTTGTATGTTTTATTAAAAATACAAAGGTAGCGGTAAAAAAAATAGGAAATGATTTTCTTTTAATTTCCCTTCCCAATAGCAGTATTTTACCGCTTGTGAATGTATTAAACTGCTCAAATTTGCACAAATCTAAATTATATTTATAGAACACAATGGGGAAAAGCTCTTTAAATGAGCTTTCTGTAAGTTCTAAGATTAATCATGGTGCACCTGTACAAAAATGACACCGTAAACAACTTTACATTAAACATGAATATAGTGCAATCTAGTGGCCATTTTGATTCATTTCACTAAATAAATTGTTGTGGACACGTCATTTCAATTGAACCGATGAAAAAGCTTTAAAAATAATTCTGTGTTCCTCAATGTTACATGTATTCTACTTGTGCTGTTCAGAATGGAGAACTAGCCTACCATTATGACCTTTAAATTAGCATTTTTATAGCTTTTTTTGTTTTCTTGTAAAACCATCTCCTATTTTGACAGTTTGATCATGAATATCATGATCATACTGGAAATAAAAGTTGGAGCTCTTGGCATTGTGGGATACCCAGTGGGCAATTGGTAAAAAAAAACAGGGAAAATGCACAAATCCATCTGTCGTCAAAAACGTGACATTCAATTTACATGAAATCAACATCATGTCAAACATACTGGCCTACATATACATTAAACCAATTTCAATTACCACTGGATGAAATTGCCGTCCAAACTGAATTTATAATGTTACAGCATCTTGATCAAGTCTTGAATAATATTTGATCAAGGTGCCTGTTAATGTGGCTCAAATTGAAAGTTTTATTTAAATCTGTACAGGCCCATACTTAAGAAAAGACCCCGTTTATAGCGTTGCATTGGAAACGCATGTACATACCCTAATAAAAATAATTCTTAAAATTTATTTTAAATTTGAGTAATTTGTATGTTACAAAGTCGACAGGGTTTATGAGTCTAACATCTTTCCAGTAATAGGCCTATTTGTTGTCTTACCTATAGTTTTGCTGCAAATCATAGGAAAAAATATAAAACACAAAATAATGGATTATTTCTCAATGTATTAAATATTGATCAAAAGCATTTAATCTTTTTTCTTCTGCAAAAATCAGAACATGCACTAAGGCAACTGAATAATGTGTTAAAGATCACATGTAAGGAATTTGGACATTTTCTGAAATTTGGCTGATTTGACATTCGACAGCTGATCCTGCAGGCAATAAAGAAAAGTGACGGTCCCACTGATCTATATAATGACTATTCTCTATTATAGATCAGTGCTTGCTCCTTAAATTATTTGCATAAGTTGTTAAACCTCGACAGCGCTAAGCAGCTTCTGGTAACATTCTTGTTGATGACGACAGTATTTTGCAAACTCTCGGAAGACCCAGAGAACAGGGGCCGCTGAAAAACTTTACTGAGTCTGAAATTGAGGTCCTGCTGGTGGAGGTAGAGGTTCGTGCGGGGACGCTTTTTATTTCATAATGTGTAATTATTCTGTGGACAAACTGTTATATTTTTTCAATTGACTTATCAAAATTACTACTAGAAAAACAGAAATAATTATAAACCAATTAGGTTTCCAAATGTAAGAATAAACTACGAATTCAAGTAAAATTTTCAGTCATCTTATAAAAAGTGACAACTAATAAAAAGTTTAATATCAAAAATTCTTGCAAAACTTTAAAAAAAACAATATTGAAAGAAAAATTTGATGTTTCATATAAAATAAAATAAATTACACGATTATGGTCTCCGGTCTGCAAAAACCTGCCATGTGATTTGGCATTTCTTTATATTTACAGTTTACTAATGCTGCTCAAACGTGCCATTAACGTACTGACACAAAAATATATAGTGTATTTTATACAAATATAACTGATGTAAATGACGAAAACAAAGTATAAAGCTGATTGTCTCTATTCATTTTCACAGAAGCAAAGCTACAGATGTTATAAATAAAAAGAGTTAACAATGTTATTAAATAGAATATATTAAAACCGTTATTGCACGACATAGGCCTACAGTCGGAGATGCGTTTATGCATTTGTTTTCTATTTTACGCATTAGTAGTAGGCTAAAGCAGGACTTCGCAAGTTCTCTTGTAAAATTATTTAAAAAAAACATGGAATAAACCGTGTACAGAAAGCGAGTAAAGAACTCAACATTAGGCTACTAGGTCAGTTTAATCTCGCAAAAATCTGACTACACTGCACAATTAATCTCTTACAATGCATCTTAGCATTAATGATGCAATCAAGTTCATAATGAATTCAGTGCTTGCACGTACACCGCTTTTATTATTTTTGCAGCTTAGATGTTCAAATAGCTGCAGTACTCCGACTTCGCCACAAGGAAAAGTGCGCACGCCTGCTCAGACCCTGACGTGGCGGTAAGTACTTTTCCACATCAAAGACCATTTTTATACATATGAACGTTGCCGTGGATTTTAGCGTACGCACACTCTAAGATCAAATCTGTACATACGCACATTTTATAAACTCGAAGCGGTGCTGCGCAGACCGATCGGTGTTTGACATCCAAGTACTGCGAGAGCTATGGAGAGCAGACAGTTCTGTAAGCTTTCGAATCGTTCTCACATACTTTGATGTCAAACACCGATCAATCTGCACAGCACTGCTTCAAGTCGAACACACCTAATAGCGAGTGAAAGCAGGTGAGGTAATTAATCTGCTATCTAAGCTAAGAGGCTCACTCATTTAATTGCGTCATACTGCCTTTGTGTTGTAACAATAGGTTACTGTTCGTAACCCCGGTTCTCTAAAACATAGAGTGGAGAGATCCACCTATGGGAAGGGCATCCGTGCCTGACCTCTAAGCATCTAACTGCACCAAGTCTGGCGTGACAGACAGGAGAGTGTGCCCAATGGCAGGTAAGGGGCCGCCCCTTAACCGAGTGCATAAAACCCCTGCACGCACTACCTTTCCTCAGTGAGTATATTCACTTCTCGTGCAGCAAGTGGGGCAAACTTGGTGGAACTCTCCACTCAATTTTTCAGAGAACCGGGGTTATGAACAGTAAGCTATTGTTCTCTTTCAGCATCTTGTGTTTGAGATCCACCTATGGGAGATATGGACAGCTTCCCGGTTGCCCAGTACACTTGCAGTGAGGCCCTGTAAGCCAGAGGACAGTCACCTGGAAGGCGGTGCTTGACATGTCACCAAGTATCAGATCCCCCACAAAGTGAGAATGCAATACCAGCCATAAAAGAATTGACGTGGTAACATGCATACAAAACCTGACAACACGCATCATGCTGGAAGCATATATACAGTGGGTACGGAAAGTATTCAGACCCCCTTAAATTTTTCACTCTTTGTTATATTGCAGCCATTTGCTAAAATCGTTTGTTAATTTTTTTCCCTCATTAATGTACACACAGCACCCCATATTGACAGAAAAACACAATTGTTTACATTTTTGCAGATTTATAAAAAAAAACTGAAATCAATGGTCCTAAGTATTCAGTCCCTTTGCTCAGTATTTAGTAGAAGCACCCTTTGGATCTAATACAGCCATGAGTCTTTTTGGGAAAGATTCAACAAGTTTTTCACACCTGGATTTGGGGATACTATGGCCATTCCTACTTGCAGATCCTCTCCAGTTCTGTCAGGTTGGATGGTAAACGTTGGTGGACAGCCATTTTTAGGTCTCTCCAGAGATGCTCAATTGGGTTTAAGTCAGGGCTCTGGCTGGGCCATTCAAGAACAGTCACAGAGTTGTTGTGAAGCCACTCCTTCGTTATTTTAGCTGTGTGCTTAGGGTCATTGTCTTGTTGGAAGGTAAACCTTCGGCCCAGTCTGAGGTCCTGAGCACTCTGGAGAAGGTTTTCGTCCAGGATATCCTGTACTTGGCCGCATTCATCTTTCCCTCGATTGCAACAGTCGTCCTGTCCCTGCAGCTGAAAAAAAAAAACACAGCATGATGCTGCCACCACCATGATTCACTGTTGGGACAGGTGAGAGCAGTGCCTGGTTTTCGCCACACATACGCTTAGAATTAAGGCCAAAAAGTTCTGTCTTGGTTTCATCAGACCAGAGAATCTTATTTCTCGCAATCTTGGAGTCCTTCAGGTGTTTTTTAAACAAACTCCATGTGGGCTTTCATGTGTATTGCACTGAGGAGAGGCTTCCGTCAGACCACTCTGCCATAAAACCCCGACTGGTGGAGGGCTGCAGTGATGGTTGACTTTCTATAACTTTCTCCCATTTCCCGACTGCATCTCTGGAGCTCAGCCTTAGTGATCTTTGGGTTCTTCTTTACCTATTTCACCAAGGCTCTTCTCCCCCGATATCTCAGTTTGGCCAGACGGCCAGCTCTTAGGAAGGGTTCTGGTCGTCCCAAACAACTTCCATTTAAGGATTATGGAGGCCACTGTGATCTTAGGAACCTTAAGTGCAGCAGAAATTTTTTTGTAACCGTGGCCAGATCTGTGCCTTGCCACAATTCTGTCACTGAGATCTTCAGGCAGTTCCTTTGACCTCATGATCTCATTTGCTCTGACATGCACTGTGAGCTGTAAGGTCTTTTATATAGACAGGTGTGTGGCTTTCCAATCAAGTCCAATCAGTATAATCAAAAACAGCTGGACTCAAATGAAGGTGTAGAAACACCTCAAGGATGATCAGAAGAAATGGACAAAACCTGAGTTAAATATGTGAGTGTCACAGCAAAGTGTCTGAATACTTAGGACCATGTGATATTTCAGTTTTTCTTTGTTAATAAATCTGCAAAATGTCAACAATTCTGTTTTTCTGCCAATATGGGGTGCTGTGTGTACATTAAAAAGGAAAAAAAATTAACTTAAATGATTTTAAGCAAATGGCTGCAATATAACAAAGAGTGAAAAATTTAGGGGTCTGAAACTTTCCCGTACCCACTGTATATATATATATAAAAAAAAAAAAAAAAAAAAATCTATATATATATATATATATATATATAATATATATATATATATAGTTATGATTCCCGCAGAGGAGAAAGGAGGAGGGTGAAAAGCAGAAAGCCCAAGCACCTCACAAGTGAATGCTGGGAAGCATTTTTGCATAAAGGCCAAGTTAGGCCTGAGAAAAACCTTATCTCCACTGAGAGAGAATTTAGTGCACGAGGGATGAACAGAGAGTGCGTGCAAATCACTGACACGTTTGGCTGATGCCAAGGCCAGGAGCAGAGCTGCCTTGAATGACAGAAGCTGAATGGAGATATCTACCAGGGGCTCAAAAGGCTGAGACAAGGCCTCCAACACCATGGAGAGGTCACATTCTGGAACTGCTCTTCTAGAGACTGGAAGGGAACGGTGAGTGCCCTTCTTAAATCTACGAATAAGGGGGAGTTTCCCCACTGTAGTGCCATTAATCCCAACATGACATACAGCGATAGCCGCTAAATAGACCTTAATAATGGAAAAAGATTTACCACCATCGATAAGGTCTTCAAACAAAAAACCCAAAATGTCAACTATTGAGCACTGATATGAGATCAGCTTGCGCCCCTCGCACCACTCCTCAAACACATGCCACTTGCAATCATAAAGGGAGCATTTAGAAGAGGCTCTAGCATTCTGAATAGTAGCAACAATATATGGGGGGATCCCCAATGTGTTTAAGTTTGCCCTCTCACGGGCCAGGCCCAGAGGGCCACCCTGTCTGGGTAAGGATTGTAGATTTCCCCGTTCACTTGGGACAGGAGGTCCATGTGTAATGGCAGGGGCCATGGCTGGACATACAGAAGAGGAATTATCTCTGTCAGCCATGGAGATTTGGGCCACCTGGGTGCTATCAAAATCAGAGACAGTCTCTGTTCTTTCACCCTGACCAGAGTAGGAAAAATTAGGCAGAGTGGAGGAATATGCGTAGAGCAGCACATTGGGCCATGGGTGGGCCAGTGTATCCACGCTGAGGGGAACATCCTTGTCCCGTAGCAAAAAGAGCATAGACAATAGCCGTTTTCGTGCGAGGCAAAGAGATTGATGGCTGCCCGACTGAACCTCTTCCATAGCAGACCTACTATCTGAGGGTGGAGGCGCCACTCTCTGTAGAGTGGGTTCCCCCTCAACAAAAGGTCTGTGCCCCTGTTCAGAATTCCCGAGACATGGGTTGCCCGTAACGACAGAAAGTGACGCCTGCTCCATACTAATAGCTTGTGAGCTAGAGCATTAAGCTTGGATGAGCGCATCCCCCCCGGCGGTTAATGTGTCCCACGGCAAAGCAACAACACGTGATGCCCCTGCAGGTGGGGCAGAAAATGTTTCAGAATCTTCCAAACAGTGAGGAGTTCCAAATTATTTATGTGGGCTGAATGGAGTTTGCTCGGCCACACACCATTCACTGTTCTGCCCTCCTGGGTGGCTCTCCATTCTGTTAAGGACGCATCTGTCATTACCACTTTACGCAACTTGATGGCCCCAAGCGGGGTCCCATGAGTGTATAACTCTGCATTCCTCCAGTAGCGCAGCATGAGCGAGTCACTGTGACATAACGGCAGAGATTGTGTAATGGCCTGAAATGAAGAGATAAAACCCACTTCATGAACGCCCTCATTCTCAGAAGGCCCAGAGGCAGGACATGGACAGCCAAAGACATAAGACCCTGTAGTCTGAGACATGTGCAATACTGTACCCTCGCTCCTTCACTGACTTGCGAGAGGCCAGACCCAGAAATATCATATTCTGGGAAGGAGTGAGTTTACATTCACTCTGAAGCCGAGCGCCATGATGTGAGAAAGCATATGGGCAGTGTATTGCATTACTTTCTCTCTTAAATTGGCTATAATCAGCCAATTGTCTATGTATGTGTTCCTGTGGCTCAGTGGTAGAGCATTGCGTTAGCAGTGCAAAAGGTTGTGGGTTCATTTCCCAGGGAACACACATACTGGTAAAAAAAATGTGTAGCCTGAATGGACTGTAAGACGCTTTGGATAATTCAGCGGGGTGGTCCTGTTGCCTACAATGCATACATTTTATGTGTAAGTTTTTATTTTTTCGTTCAAGGTACATTTTCCAACGCGGGAACCCGCTTATTTCTGGAAAAAAAACGAGCAAAATTGATGGAAATGAAGGAATTTCCTGTGCGGAGGATACATGCTTATGTGGAAAAAAAGCATATCTGAAATCGATCGATGTGAACCAATCGTTCTGATTTAATGAACATAAGAGAGAACTGTGTTTAAACATTCTAAAATAGTATTTCCTCAAATGTTTGTTCAACACTCTGAGATCCAAAATAGGACAGAGAGAACCGTCCTTCTATGGAATTAGTAAATAATGGGAGTAAAACCCCTGACTGCTTAAGTGCAAGAGTACCACTCGAACTGCCCCCTTCTTGAGGAGGGAGGAGATTTCATCTTTCAGAATGTGAGCGGAGCTCTCTTCCGTTTGAGAAGAGATAACTCTGTTGAAACGTGGGGGTCTGTTGGCAAACTGAAGTCTGTACCCCTTCATTATTGTGTGAATCATCCAGTCAGGAGCTGACACAGACAGCCAGGCTGTTACATGATTCGCGAGTGTCCCCACGCAAACCAGGGAACTGCTTAGGGCTGCTAATTTGGCCGGTTCACTCATTTGTGATGCAATGGCACAATCTAGTGGACAGACTAGGGACAACATGTAGGGATTTAGAGAGATATTCTCTCTCTGAAACAAATTCATTTGATTTGTTTGTTTTAATGTGTTTTTTTGTTTTGTGCGAGTTTTGTTTTGGGGAACACATGGGCTGAAGCCTTTATTATTTGGGTGAGGGGAAGTATGTGCAGTGTGATGACACTGCTTGTGCACTTTTCCTCACAACAGACCCCCTAAATGTGGGGGGAGAACACACAACGTTCGCTGAACACATGGGCTGGGCAGCCTCGGGAGGGGGGTGGCCGACCCCTCCATGAGTGACCCTCCGTCTTTTGGACTCGCAGGAAGCGAGTCTGAAGAGCTTGTGGCCTGTGAACGCAGAATCGTGCCCTTATCATCTGGCCAGCTTCTTGCGTTTCGAGTTGGTGGGGGTAGGATTTGAGGGTTTTCCAGCCATGACCTTGGCAGGAGTCGTCCTTCCCCAGGGCTTCGCAGAGGGAGGGTTACTCTGCCGTGGAGGGGGGTTAGGCAAACGTGCAGGGGGCACCTGGCGTGGAGCCGCCTTCCTGGGGAAGGCATAACTTGAAAGCCTCTTCCTCCTTTTTGTCGTTGCTGCATCAAATGACGGCGGGCCAAAGAGAGCCTGGCTAGGCTCTACCGGGACGCCCACGATGCACCAGTTCTCACTGTCAGGGAGGCGCGACAGGTTAAGCCAGAGTGCACACTCTCTCATCGTGCACCTCACACAAGGTCGTTAACCGTGAGAATCTCTTTCCATAGGGTTGGCGAAGGCCATCCCTTATTCTGCTGTTGTTCTAAGTTGTCCAAAAGCTCCGCCTGGTAAGCGGAGAGGAGACGTTAAGTGCCCTGACAACCAAGGCCAAGGAATTGTAGGTAGCCTGGTGAACTGAGGCAGAAAAACGATCCACTTTGTATGGCAAGACCGGCTTCGGGGGGTGAGCAGCCCACTCTGGACGGGACTAAGGTGCCTAGCGATCGATGGCTCGATAACGGCGGGGATCACCCATGCCGAGTGCTGCCATATCCTTCACATCGAGGCCTGCGAGTCCGTGTTTGAGGTTGAGCAGATTGCCCCAGTAATGTGCTTTGCGCACACTGGGAGGATGGGGAAGAGTTGATTCCTCGGGCCGGGAGGGGATCCCAGCAGCTTCCTGTCTTAAACATTCTTATCCTGGTCGGTGGTGCTCTGTGGAGAAGGCGACTCGATGTTGAGGTGAGCGGCCACTCGTTTACACACGTCCAGGAGGATGGACTGGGGTAATGCCGCGGGGGCATTAGTCTGGGGAAAGCGGGTGGGATGGTCTCCTCATCCTCTGAGACCCCAAGAAGGCCCGCGTTGTCATCGTCGCCGGAACCAGCTGGTTCATCGGCAAACGGGAGGTCGCCCACAAAGATATCCTCTTTGGGGAATGCAGGATTGGGCTGGTCAGCCCAGTCAAGAGACACTGCCAAAGCAGACCGGGTGAGGGTCCTTAGCTGCGCCACACACTGCCAGGCGGACCTGTGATAAGCTATCCCCGGGAGAAGCAGCAGTTTTAGAGAGCGACATACCGGCAAAAAACTGAGAAAGATCTGTGGCGGGCAGCCGTGGAAAGGGGAGCATGTGAGATAATGGAAAAAAGGCGGGCAGCCTGAAGACATTAGAGAGCTTGGGTAGCTCAGGATACGAAGCACAACTAACCTAAGGCTGAATAAAAAGACTGTCACATCTGGTCTGATCTGGCGATATGTCCTTCGGAAGACACGCAAGTGAGCAGGTTTAAATCCAACCAAGCTGTGTAAGTGCAGAGATCGCGAGTAGCGAATGTCAACTGAGGAAAGGTAGTGCGTGCAGGAGTTTTATGCACTCGGTTAAGGGGCGGCCCCTTACCTGCCATTGGGCACACTCTCCTGTCTGTCAAGCCAGACTTGGTGCAATTGGATGCTTCTGCAGAGGTCAGGCACGAATGCCCTTCCCATAGGTGGATCTCGAACACGAGATGATGAAAGACAACTATGTGAAGTGCAATAAAGCATTACAATACCACACAGTCACATGCCCAAATTAATATCAAGCTAAAAAAGTCGCCATAGGATTGATTGCTGGATGTTTCCCTCACCAAAATTTGGAATTTTAGTTTGAAGAAAAGTAATCAAACTATCATACAATATCTACAACCTTAAAACTACTGCTAGAGAAACAAACATTTGTATAATTAAACTCAAATCCTTTACTGGGATTTTGCTCTTTGTCAATTTCCAATTTGTCAATAGGGACTAGCCCAGGTTTACATTTTATTGCTATGTATTTTATCATGCTGCCCTTTACACAGTTAGGAATCTAATATGCGATAATGATCAATTACAGTTTTTCTGAATTGCTAAAACACATTTCTTGAAACCATCACTCATTTTCTCAAAACACAAATCCAAATACTCAAAACTAAATTCACGAAACCTCTGACTCTTGCATCAAAATCAAACAATCACTGCAAAACCATTTCACTTGCACTCAAAATCAAACGGTGCTCAGATCACACACACACACACACACACACCCACAAACACACACACACACACACACACACACACGAGTCAATAAAATAAACACTACAGAGCATTCATTAGACACTACAGAGAAAAATGGAGAACACAGCATCCAGAACATTACAGAAAAAAACTTATATTGTACTGAGTAAACAATTTTGCAATTCTGTAAAGAAGTATAGTAATTGCAACTAAGGTGAATATATTGTATAGGCCTACTGTATGTACTGCAAGAATAGTATTGTGCTGAATATTGAATAGTATTGAATGTTTGTATATATTCAGCACTTGGATACTGCAGTCCAACTGCAAAGGCCAAAAAGGTCAAATAAAACTCTAAATGAATAGCAGTACAGTACCCTCAAATAATTGTGCAATTGTTAAAATAGGTGTCAAGGAGAGATTCATTCTGTCTCAGCTTCATGTCTTTGTGCTTATGTCCGGCCTGAGGATTGGTTCAACATTAAACAGTAATGTCTTTTTTGCAAGACAAAGAGAAAAACACCCTCTGGTCTGACAGATCCAGCCTTGATAACACTCTCAAAGCCTTACTCTTCCTCCTCATCCTCCACTTCTTACATGTACGCTTCCTCCTCTCCTTCTCAGATTGTTTCCATCTATTGTTCATATCATCATTCAGTCACCTGTGCCACTTGTGCACTCTGAACTGGCTCATATTTTGTACAGTTGGTTTGATCACATCATTAGAAACAAGTGTGAACAATTTTGAATCGTTGTGTGTAAATGATGACAACTGTGCTTTAGTTGTGTTTAACTTTTGCCGCTTGTGTTTAGCATTTTGCAGCACAAATGCATCACAGTGTGATAAGTGTTTAAGTGAACGAGAATGTGTTTAGAGTTTAGCAAAAAGAGTGCATGAGATTTGCAAATAGAGCTTAACTGCCTGAACATGTTTAAGGTTTAGCAGAACGTGTGCTTTATTCGACAAATTGGTTTAAGCTAGTGAGAATTTGGTTCAGAGATTGGGGTTTAGTGTTTTAGCAATTCAGAAAAACTGTAATATTAAAGGAATAGTTTACCCCCAAAAAAAATCAAAATTGGCTCAAAAATGAAAACCCTCAGTCCACTATGATGGTGCACACAGATGGCCAAATTTCCAAAGATCGACTCACCAATACTCTTCACACTTTACATTAAACATGTCGCATACAACAAAGTACCAAAAAGGACAGTGGTGTTCTGAACATGAACCAGAGTACCATGTAAATATCCTGTATGTAAATTACAACAAAGCCAGTATGCTACCAGTTTCTCTAGTAATGATATTATACTTGTATTTCCTCACGTAAACAATGCATTATATGCTAATAAAAGACTCAAGTTGTCGATGGAGTTTATGACTATAAACACAGGCACACATTAGGCATCATTGTCAGCAGTTTTGGCAAAAGTTATTTTTAAAAGTAATGAATTACAATATTGTGTTACTCCCTAAAAAGTATCTAATTGCATTTTTTAGTTATCGTTTATGGAAAGTAATGCTTTACATTACTTTTGCATTGCTTTTTATCATCTGGGCTGGTCTTGCTTGTTTGTTTTTAATATAAAAAAGCTCTATTTTTTGTCAATTTAAAAGACCTCTCGCACCTAAAGTGAAACGAATAAGCCTCAGGCTGAAGGAAATGTAAATTCACAACTGTATAGTAGAGGGCGCAGCTCAAACACACCTTTCAATAGGACAGAGAAGAAAGTTCAACACTCTTCAGCAATTTAAAGGGAACCCTGGGTATTAAGACTTGAACGGCTTAATATAACGTAAATGATAAACCCATGAAAGATTTATGTTATTTTAAAAATCCATATCATTTTATACATATTTTGGACTATAGGGGGGCGCCATTATTTCGATTGTTGTGAAATGGTTGCACTAAATTCAATCTAAAAGTCGAATCTTTTCCTAAAAGTTTCCATGGGTTTTCCATCAGAATTTATTAAAAAAATTATATTTAAAGAAAGTTTGAACGAAGTTTACCACAAAAATATATATATATATGTGTGTGTGTGTGTGTGGTGTGTGTGTATATATATATATATATATATATATATCTATGTATATGTATATATATAATATCTTATAGAAACATTTTGACAATGAACTCTTGGACACTGCTGTCAACTATGACCCTATAATATGGGGCGTGGTTTGTAAAATAAAATGTGTGAATTCTGTCAGGTTTCAACTACCAAAATTAATACATTTGGCAAGATTTACCTAAACAAACTGCATGCATTTTTTTTAATATATCAAAATAAAAAACCAGAGTTAAATCTAAATGTTGAATGAAAATGACATCTTGTATTTAAATCGAATGTTAAACAAAAAAAATCCAAATCTTATATCTAAATATAATATATATTTCGCCGGTTCCCGCCTCCTTCTTCCCGATCTACTAACTTTGTTACAAATAGATAGATAGCTATTGATATGATTTACATTTAGATATAAGATTTACATACAGGATTCGCATTTATATTTAGGATTTGGATTTAACATTTACACAAGGGGCAAGGGGTGTAAAAAAGTCAGGGCTCTAGCTCTGATCTAGCACACAGAAAACGATTTGACTGAAAATGAATCAGAAGAGATGAAAGAAAGATAGTGGTCATCTACACAATTCAGAAAAAGAGGCAGCTTTTCTGCATTAGGCAGGCTATGTTTTATTGTACATCAGTTATTGTTCATTCTAAATGTATTTGTAATGTAGAATGTGTGCTACATAAATACATGAGATAAAATATAAAAAAGTGCTGGTTTGCCACTGGGTGCCCCACCAGCCATAAAAGTGAAACTCCGCCTATGACATTTAGATTTAACATTTAAATGTAACATTCAGATTTATATGTAGCTATATTTAACATTTAGATTGAAATATATGGTTTCGATTTAGATGAAACATTTAGATTTAGCTTTGGTCTTTTATTTTGATATAGTAATATAGTATTGCTTATTTAGGTAAATCCTGTAAAAAATTTTGGTAGTAAGAATATGACCAAAACATCACCCCATTATCCGAGCAGAATAGCCTATATTGTTAAAAAGAGAGTATGATATTCGATTGGCCTTTTCTGATCTGTCCAGATCTGTCAAGGTCAATATTACCATAATGCACAGTGTTTCCAAATTCCTCAAAGCATGTGAAAAACAGCGCGCGCGTCTGTGAAGGTCCTCCATTGGGCTCCAGACTGAAGAGCAGCACATCCACACGCGCTTTCTGAGTCTTCTGCCTCCGTGTGTGTCACCCACCCGCACGGAGCCCGGCTCCCCCTCCTCACTGAGCGTGTGGGTACGGATGGATGGCGCACAGGCCCGTCTGAAAGGACAATAAAGCACAAAGACGCGGGTGAGTTCTTCTTTCTCCTCTGCGAAACACCGCATTAGAATCTGCGCGTTATAGCGCGGCACAGGAGATATGACGGGATACATGTGCAGCTGTGCGCTCAGGTGAAGAGCTTTTGTGTCCGCATCAGCTCCTGCGAGCCGCGTCCTGCGCAGCATCCCTTTACAGCTCCACTGTTTCCGGCTCACACCGAGACGCAAACGTGACCGTCCATGCGATTTCTGGGTATGAACAGCTAAATGTAGGAGTCGTGTCTAAAACAGCCTGTAATTATTATATTAAATGTCCAGTGTGTGCAGCGATAATGCGGATGTAGGTAAAGAAAACATATCTTTGCAGGAGATCTAAGTGTCCTCCGCTTAAAGTCAAAGCGAGAGACAAAATAAGGGAGCATTTTTAATTAGAGCTGGATTTCGACCGAGGCAGAGGTGTCGATTTGCACCCTGCGCAATGAACGGATACTGAACATGCGAAGGCATGCGGTTCATGATGCGCATTTGACCACAATCCATGCGTGCTGTACATTAAATCTTCTGGTGACATTTCTTAATGCATCATTTTTTACAATTTTAAATATGCAATTATAGTATTGGAGTCTGTATAAATTGTATAAAATATACATTGGCTATAAAGAAACTGTTGCACTGTAAACCAATAGATATAATTGAAAATTGATTGAAAATCTTATCTATCTGCAAATTAAGTGGCATTTCAAGTTGACAGAATGCCACGGAATAATATTGAATTGCTGTCTTTAATATATTTCAGGATAGTAAAATCTAGCACCCAAGCTGGTTTGTACATAGTTGGTATTTGTTTTAGGGTTAGGACATAGCAGTGTGCAACATTATAAATATGATTCAGCTTTTTCAGCCAGCCCATTTACTTTTAGAATTGAATTTGTAGTTGAAATGTAACATTATTATTGGCCACATTGCAGGAAGGACGCTAATCTTACTTTTAAAAACTACTTGCATTGCTGCAATATATTCAGGCTGATTCAGTCATATTCAATAAATGAACAGGTCATTTAGGCGTCATTTTTTTTAATCATTTTGTAAATTATTTGACCAGAAATTGACAGAACTGTGAGATTATGAGATTTCACACGTAAAGCACGATTGCCCGTTTCCAGTCAAGCCATTTCATTTTTTTAACATCCATACACTTCCAACGATTATTTAATAACTTTTTGTACACCTCATGTTTACCTTCTCAGATCTCGCAGGACTCAAGGATGTCCCCGATCAAAAGCATGTGTCAAAATGTCTGGTTTTCTCACAGACAGTCCTTGAAATCCAGTCAATGAAGTACACAGAAACTCTCTCGCGCTGCTCTGAATGGAGCCACCCTAATAAAAGGTTAGGTTAACTTCACAAAACCCAGATTATTACATATGAACCATGTGGTTTTATCTGCAATAATAGTGATTTGGCACCATAATATTGTATACATTAAGTGGATTTGAGTTAATTTATATAGGCTAGTAGTGTACATTAAAAACACAGTATTGACACATTAGATTTAATATCAAATAATGAATGGATATTGTCATAAGCATAATTTAAGTTGTTAGAAGTTTTATCATAACTTTGTAATTCCAATCCAACTTCTTTCTTGTTTAGTTGAAATGGAGGATGAAGATGGTACTTGTTTACTTGATGTTTTATGGTAAATGTTGTTACATACAATAAATTGAATTTTCTTAGTTTGTATGTATTATATTTAATGCAGTCACACCAGAAGATTTGCTCATATGTTAATTTCTAAATGCTTACTTTAAAACAGTGACCCTCAAGCCCTGAACGACTTTCTTCATGGGACAAACGAGGTATGGAGGAATCATAATATTACAGCGTGGCTTTAATCTTTAACGTTAGTAACATTAGTGACTAGCTGTTACAGTATTTTCTCCAAAAATTGTTTCAGTTGTGGTAATTTTGGAACCTTAGCGCACTTTAAAAGGTCATATGTAAAGAGATCTAACATGGATAACTTAGAAGAACCTTAACAGAAGAAAATCTCATGTTTGTGGATACATTTTTGTGTGCAAATACAAATTCTACAAAATTACCACATGCGATTAACGGTCCCTCCTCCCGTCTGTTCAAACAGCTGCCAAGTGGAGACTTACTCATTAATTCATCCTCTGGAGAGCCGTCACTCTTCACAGACACTCCAGTGAGTCTAGACCTCTCTCCCCATGGAAGAGGGAGCTTATAGATTTGTTTCAGCTGGGACCTCCCAGAACATGCCTGTCTGTCTAACAAACCCCACTTTTTTAGTATCAAAAGAATGGATTTGTGACTTTAAGCTTTAAAATAGTGTTTTAAGCTTTAAATAGTGTTTGAATTCTTTTAACAGTTTAACAAACCTTTAACATGACTGTTGTGACCGTTCTGCAGAGCCCTGCGTCTCTGTTAGCAGATGATGTTAGTTCTCAGGACACTCCTGTCTCTGGCTGTGTGGATCTCTCCTTTCTGGAGGAGGCACTGCTGGCATCCTCACTAGGAAGTGGAGGTCCAGAGGCGCAAGAACATCCCAATGTCCAACTAGTGAAACAGCAGAAAGAGTCCGAAGAGATCTGTGACATTCTCCAGCAGAGTCTCCAGGAGGCTGACATCACAGAAGACACACTCGCATTAGAAGCAGGACTTGCCCAGACGGTAGAAACTCTCCAGCTTGGTTTGTCTGGCACATCCCTTCCTTTGCCTGCAATGCCATATTTCTCCAAACCATTGTCAGCTCCTGGATTGATCTCTTTACCAAAGGACACTCAAACAGCAGTGGAGCCTCCTCAGCCATCTTTGTTAGCTGTTGGCCCAGGCTGCCCCTCACTCAAACCACCAGGAACCCAGTTAATGAGTCTACTTCCTGGGAATGTATTCCCCACACCTCCACTCGAGGCATCCTTTTCTATTAATTCAGCACAAAGCACCAGCATGATTATCCAAAAGACCCTACCAAGCCTCACAAGCCACCAGATGTTGGCCTCCACCGTTAGAACAATTACCCCATCAGGGGTCATGTTACAAAAAACTCTTCTACCCATTCAACCTAAGTTACCAGTCAACATCCAGCCCAGGCTTCTACAGCTCAGTCCCAGGCCAGGATTTGCCTTCATCTCAACAAATACACCACAGAGTGTCTTGTTATCCCCTTCTGTTGGCTCAAAGCAGTCCTTACAAGCACAGTCCACACCAAGTGTCAGTAAACCTGTTAGCTTCAATCTGGTTGGTCAGCGAGGACCAATTGTCATTCAGCCCCAGGATCCTTTTCAAGGCCAGAGACAATTCTTTCTGCCGAGCCAAACACCTGCAACTATGTCCCAATCTACCAGCATACCAAGGTCTATTCTTAGTACACCAAGCAATCAGGTGTCTAACAAACCCAATGTCGACAGTTCTCATATTGTGACTGTACAGCCAAGGCAAATCAACTTCAGCCCTATTTTCACCTCCTCAACTACACAACTCACCCTCAAACAAGGGGCTCTTCTGTCGGGATCCTTACCAATTCGGTCAACACTTCCTACAGTCTTCCAGATGCCAACACAGCTAGCAGGGACCTATGCACCTCAATTGCAGGGGCAGCATGATGCGGTAGTTCAAAACACTGTTGGAAACCAGATCACATTGATTAATAATGCCAATATGCTTATTCCTGATATGACCACCATACCAATAGTAAATGGTCAGTCAGTGATACAAAGTCTGCCTTTGGTGCCTCAAGCCCAAAATGCTCTAATAGGGGGACCTGAGGGAAAGGTGCGTCTAACCCAGAATTCAGTGCTTCTCCTGCCCAAGAGAACAATAGATCAGCAGGAGAATGTCAACAAACCATTTCAAGTGAGTTTCTGTCACTTTGTTGTAACAAAATTTAGGAATGGTCTTTATGTTAAATAACATGTTTCAGAACCGTATTTGTCTTATTTATCAATCAATTTTGAAAGCACTGTTTCTGTTATCTCATAACAGATTTGTAGTTTAATACATTTGTTCACTGTTTTTATTCACTTCAGGAGAGCAGATTGCTTCCTCCAGCTTCAGTGGAATCACCCGTTGCAGAGACTCACACTCTGCCCTCTCCAGTATCAACTTTACTACAGTCAGCACCAGATATCAGCTGTGACCCTGAGACAGTTTTGTCATTATCCCCACAACTGATCACTCAGACAGGAGAGCAACAATTTACTGAAGGAGAACGTAACCTATTTCATCACAATCAGGATTTAGTATGTCCAGTACCGTCAGCCAGCCAAGATTTGTTAGCTGCAACTCTGCTTGTGCAAATGGACAACCACATCTCTTCTGCTGTAGGTGAAGCTGAGGATTCACTCACATCGTTGACTACATCCGAGACTTTCTCTTCATTGTGTGAGAGTGAAGAGATTCTGATGCCAGCATACCATGGTTCAGAGCACCCTGATATTCTATTGCAAACTCCTATTGGCCAGTGCTCTGTAAAGACCTCAGACACAGACGACACGAAGGGCTCAGCAGCCCCAGTTTCAGATGAGCAGGATTCCTCTGTGTTGATTGCTCTTGATGCTGACCCCAAGTGTCAAGAGGGGCTAGTAACGAGTAAGAGACCTTCCTCTTCCTCAGAGAAGTTGTTTATGTATCCAGAGCAATTGGGCCAAAGTCATGTGTTAACTGAGCTCAGCAGAAACTCAGAGTCAACAGCCCATGTGTACAAGCAGCAATACAATGAACATGACACAGGTACATTTTTAAACTAGACTATTTTTTTCCATCGGTAACAATATTATTGCTGTAGCTATGAAAGGAGGACTAAACACGGTCTTTGTTAGAAGGCATTTTAAACTTCCCAGAAACAGTAGATAAACTTATGCAATAGAAGACGGTGTTTCGTGACATTTTCTCTTTGTATTTGCTGTACATACAAATATAGGCCTATTCTTTATAACAAACAAATTGTTAATCATTCTATCATCCTTTTTGGCTTCAAATTTTTATCTCCCCTGATTAGAGCTCACAGTCCCTAGGAACACTGGGATAATCTCTTTGGATCAGCATCAGTTACAGGAGAAGGTATATCTCGGGCCCAGTCTGCTTGCCCAGGACAAGACCTACTCAGCACTTCAGAACAACCAGGTCCAGGTGCAAATATTATAAATGAAACGTGAAATCTTAGTCAAATCACGCTAGATTTCAGGAAGATGGGATATTTCAAAGAGATTCTGAAAACAGAGTAAAGTAATTCTAGATTCAAAGTATTCTGTTATGAAAATTCCTTCTGTGTCACAGACTTCAACTGCAAGCGTGGATCCAAAAGAGGAGAAGCTGAGACTAGCAAAGAGGCAACACAGGTAAGTAAAAATAGATTTATTCAGTAGCATACTAAATCTATGTAGAGATCAGTATGAATTTCAAAATATTTAAGATGGAAAATGAAGTAGGCAGGGCTGTAGCTAGGGTATGCAGGAAACTGTGTCATTTGAAATCGCGTTCCGTTTGAAATTGGGGGACTGTGGACTAGATATTGGCACTCTGGAACAGACCAGCTGATTGGGGAATAAAAGACAATACATTTCAAGGCACCTTACGTTAAGAATGCCCAATCCCATTCCCAGATAGCTACCTTTCCGCAGAATTCTCAAGTGTTCCTGAAGATCTAATTCAGGTGTTTTTGATTAGGGTTGGTGCTGAACTTTGCAGGCAGGCCAATCTCAAGGAACAGGTGTAAAGACTCCTGGTACAAAAGCAGGTTTTGGTTGCAGTGTAACCCTTTTGCACCCAGGCACAATGGGCAGAGGTTAAAACAAGGCTCTCAAATAAAGGCTTTGTACTGCTTTCCAGGACAGGAATACATTAAAGCAACACTTCTGATCACAAAAAATCAGGGTTCTCAACCCTGCTCTTGGAGAACTGTCATGTAGATTTCAACTTCAACCTCAAACACACCTGAACTAATCAAGGTGTTCAGGGTTACTTGATAATTACAGACAGGTGTGTTGGAGCAGGGTTATAACTGAATTCTGCAGGACAGTAGCTATGAGCAATGAGCTATCACTATTATGGTTACTCAAATATACTTTGTCACTTTGAATAGAAGTATCTGCTGAATACTTAAAGGGGTCATGAACTGGCTTTTTAAAATTATTTTATACTGTTGTCTGAGGTCCACTTACAATGTTATCAAGATTTGTACATCAATAATAGGCCATCTACACTGGTTGAGGCCGGTGTTCGAAACACTCTGTTTGAATAGGCGTGGTGGATTGTAGACTTTGAAGTAAACGCCCACTGCTGTGATTGGATAATAGTTTTGCATTGTAAACTACCTTTCTTTGTGTCTGTTTGACAAGCTACGTCCTACATATTTGGAGCCTTCTGTGACTTTGGTTAGACACTAACACATAATCAGAACATATCAAGCGATCTTTAACAAAGCAATAGTGACACATAATACAAATATTTTTTACTCATGTAAGTGTGCTGCACCATTCCTGTCAGATCCAATATAGACAGCACAGCATTGCTTTTTAATCTCATTCTCTCTGCAAATCCAGCATTGACCTGTGTCTTGTTTACAAAATGGGGTGAGATGAAGTGAACAAACGCTCAATGTTTATTAACGTGAGCGGAACTTCATTATAAATAAAGGTCAAGCATGCATTCTAATATTTGATTCCGAGCAAGGTTATGCAGCGACTGTGTTCTTCCACACCAGGCCACTCACATATTAGCAATCTACAACGGCATGTATTGCTTGTTCGGTTTAGCGACTTATGTTATTTCCCTAATATGTCAGCACAAATCAGTGGCGGGGCTTATAGCATTTAGGAGGCCCCCCCCCCCGTGTTAAACTAGATAGGCACATTCAGGATCGGGCATCGCTGCGCTGGTGTCAATAAAAGTTCATTTCAGTAAACAAGGCTGTTTTCAGTCTGAAACTACAGGATATTCTTTTAGTATGTGACCTCTTTAGTCTTACAAATGCCGGCAGAAGGAGAAAAGGTTGATTTCTCAAGATAAGATTTTAGATACGTAACTTTTAGGGCAAGGGTATTGTGGGAATATGAGCCCTCAATATCAATGGTTCAAACCTAGTCTTCAGAGTTACCCACCATGACATTAGACCTCATCGACTCTTTGGTAAAGACTCCAAGTTCTGTAATGGGTGTGTCAGACAAAGGTAAGCAGAGGAGTTGAATAAGGTGTTTGATTAGGAAAAGTTTGAAAATGTGTACTGTTGGTGTGCCTCCAGGAAAAGGTTGAGAAACACTGGATTAGAGTCTCTTACCTTTGTAAAAAAAAAAAAAAGTCCACCAAGTTCCCATGGAGAAGCTGACCACTGAATAATGAGCTAATCTACATACTCCAATAAGATTGAAAACTGCAATATTGGAGGGTTCTCACCAGTTTGAATGCTAGCTGGCCTGAATGTCTGTTGGGAAGGATAGCACCATCATCTTCATGTAAGGCGAGAGAGACTCCACTAGTGAAGTAAGAGCAAGATATGGCATTCTTTTGCTTTGTCTAGGACACCATAGTGAGATACCGAACAAATGTTTGAAAGACAAAACGAATACAATTTTAACAAATACAGCCATCCACAAAGTTATTTAATGTACACAAAAACTATTTTAACAGACATTCTTTGTGTGTGCATTTGCAGGTTCAAAAAGCAGAGGTTTTTGGACCACAGTGCTTTTCTCAACCCAAACATTGGTCATTGTTTCAGTGAGGATGCTTTGAGATTTGTTTTTTTTTTTTCCTTTTTTTTTTTTTTTGGTTTTTTTTTTTTGCCGCTACCATTCGTGCTAGAGCTCTACCCAGCCAGGCTGACTTTATCTCAGGTTTGACTCAATCAGGAAGTTCGAATTTGACAATATTTTTTAAATTGCTGTCCTGTAATGGACTCAACAGTAAACTAAACATGAGAAAATATCTGTCATTCTTTGTGCAGTCGACAAGCAGTTTGAGTGTGTTTCAGTCGTTCTGTTGAAACAAATCAAAGACATGCTGAACAAGTACAGGAAACAACTTCTGGCTGAATCCCAGGTAACAAATGGTGTCATTTATTGAATTACTAATTCAGAATCACTGACCAAAGTCATTTTCTGAAACTCTACACATCATTTTGGTTCTTTGGAATATAAGAGGTGGCAGGTCTGAGTTGTTATTGGTTTCTTCAGCAGGAGAGCCCATCAGCAGAGTTGGTGATGCTAGAGCGTTTGTTTCTCCAGTCAGAGAGAGTCTCACTGGCAGAGGACAGACGCAGAGCCAGAAGAGAACCAGGTAACAAGACACAAGATTATTTTATGCCTTTGTTTCTCACTAGTAAAGCAGGGTTCCTCAAATCCAACCCTGGAGGGCCACTGCCCTGCAGCATTTAGTTCAAACCCTTGTCAAACTCAGGAACCTGTAATTTTCTAATAACTCTGAAGATCTTGATTAGCTTGCTTCGGTGTCTTTGATTAGGGTTAGAGCTAAACTCTGCAGGTCAGTGGGCCTCCAGGGTCGGATTTGAGAAATTATGCAATAAAGAGGACAGAGGTACAGTAATTACAGCCACAGATTACATGCACTCTGACCTGAAACAGTGAAATGTGAACAGGTTTCATTATTTTGGTGGTTCAACAGAGTCCTTCCTCATGTCCCAGCCCAAGAACTTATCTCAGCACAGCCAAGCGTCGTCAGTCCACACTGGCCTTGCCAGTTGTCCTGCATCTCCACCATCGTGGACCTTGCAATCTGACAGACCTCCTGGCCTCAAGACATATCGCTCCAGCAGCAAAGGAGCAATACGCCTCACTATCAAACAAGAGTCAGGATCCCGCAAAGTTATCCACAACTCATGTGACGCCTCGCATGCCATCTCTGGGTTTAAACGAAACTACAGCGGGCAGTTAACTAAGGGAGGAGCCATTCACAGGAAAGATGAATCAAATGTTGCAGAGAACAAAAATGATCAAAGGCCAGATCAGCAGAACAAGCTAAAATTGGACCTTGACATGGAAACAATAAGGGCAGGTAGTGATTCGCAGAACCTCTCTGCTTCTGTGGCCAGTCAAGACTATGTCATTCCAAGGGTGCAAGGCTTGCTTCCAGAGCAGTGCACTCCAATGCTTAAAAGGAACAAGCTGGCTAATTCGGCAGCAGTGTCTCCCAGTTTGCCTGCATTAGTGGAAGACGGGGAACTGAGTGAACACCTGCAAAGTGCTTTAGACAGCATCCTGGAGCTGCAAAGGTTGCAGGGTTCTTAAACCCAAGATTCAACGGCCTCATCCACTGGATCAGGCCGTCAGCTGCATGCTAGAAGGGCAACTATGAGACAGAAGAGCTAGATGAAAGGAAAAGCCTCAAGATTAAGAATATTTGACTTTCACATCCAGCAGAGACTAACTTTTTATTTCTTTTTCCTGAGGAAGAAAGTCCTATTAATTATTATTTATTGTGTAAATAGAGTAAATAGAATCTGGGACGTTTCTTGAATCTTTGGAACCTTTTTGTGGAGATACATTATTCTAATTGATAGTCTTCTATCAGTTTAAGACCAATTCAAAAACACAAGTGCAGTTTGGCTATATGTATGTGCCATTTTGATGTGAATGTGTCTATAACAAGGTTATTGTTCTTTTGTTGGGAGCTTTGGTTCGCTTGACATTGTTTGGTTGTTTTTAATAGCTCTTTACCAAACTCTGGGGCTCCTGAGGAAGTAAACCAGAGTACATTTGAAAACGGCAGCTTGGGGTACAGTTCATATGGATGTAAACTGGCCTAACAGCCTTAACCTGTGAAAACTGCCTTATACAGCAATTGTGAGAATGTACCAAGGCAAATTGCTTGGTCCTAACACAAGTTCAGAAAACACCAGCCAAATAAACTAAACTGACATCAAGCAGACTTGTGTCTGCAGTATAAACTCTAGTGTGAAAGCAGCCCATACGCAGACAGTTCAGAGAATGATGTTGGTTCCCGCTTGTTTACCCCCAAAGAAAATACACCCTATTTCATTCTAAAGTCACCAGCAAAACCAATTTAAGCACCAGTGAGATTTCATAAACACGTTAACTTAACACAGACTGAAAATGTAAACGTAACAATCTCATTCGAACAACTGGCAGATGTAAAGTATGCCTTATTCTGTCACTGCAATGAACTGTACTATTCCAGTTGTGGTTTAAGACAAGATACAGAAATGCAAAAGCAATAAGCAGCAGATGGTTGAGAAAATATGGTTGCTTTTCCATTGCTATAGATCTTGCAGCTGTTTGAAAAGTATCTGAGTCACTCCTAATGTTCAACACACACTTAATATTGTTAACACTAAACATTCCAGCATCTGTTCACCAAAACCTAAAACAGTAACTATTGACATCCAGTCTATAGTTAGATATAGGACTATAGGCAATAGAATTATTTATTTTAATGTTTTTTCTTGACAATCTACTACCATGTCATGCTCACGTTATGCCAGCGATGATTACTTCATAATTATATAATGGAGTAGTATGGCAAGGAATTTTATAAGTGTTTCTTTGTCCTGTTAGTTGTGTCACTCGATATACATTACAAATATTGTGCTCAAGTTGTAAGTTCAAGTGAACATTTTATGTATTGCTTCCCTGACAACTGCTATGCACACTCTTACAGAATACTTAGCCACCAAACTAAATACTGTGACTGGCCCTAAATGTGACAAGAGGTTTGTAACAAACCATTTTGCTTGATTTAAAGGGATAGTTCACCCCAAAATGAAAATTTGATGTTTATCTGCTTACCCCCAGATGTAGGTGACCTTGTTTCTTCAGTAGAACACAAACAAAGATTTTTAACTCAAACCGTTAATCGTCACGAGCCGCAGGGTTTAATTTGGTTTTGTTTGTGTATGTTTTGTTTTGACTCTCAAAGCCGTGATTCCCATTCACTTCCATTATATGACTGACAGACTGCAACGGTTTGAGTTAAAAATCTTAATTTGTGTTCTACTGAAGACCCAAAGTCACCTACATCTTGGATGCTGGGAGTGAGCAGATAAACATTTTTGGGTGAACTATCCCTTTAAGCTCATGTACTATACTGTGAAATGTAGCATATTTGACACTGATCCAAAACTGACATTTGACAGATTGTTCAGATGCCGAGGCCTTAAAGCTGCTGTACAAGATTGTCAGAATCACTAGATAAGTCACTACTGATGTTAACCCCCACTTTAGACCCAATATAACTTGACAAAAACAAAGCTTTTTTCTTTTTTACATTTCTATAGACTATTTATTAAATCAGAATTTAAAAAAAAAAGTAATAAACAGTAAAACTGTATGAGTGTTGGACTGTTTTATGAACTGCTATTATTCAGGATGTAAAACAGCAGTATACTATACAGCATCTACAAGGTAAAAAAAAAGAAGAAAAAAAAAGAACCGCAAGAAAACTAATGCAGGATTAACATATGAAATTAAATTTTTTTATTGACATTAAGGAAACACACAAGCTTTTAATAGGTTACATCTGGACAAATGTAAATAAAAATGAAAGCTGTAGTGTTTCTTAAGTTAAATTATGTTAGGCTCAGACTTCAATGCCCTTGATTTGGCCATTTATATTTGTTTCCATCCATGGAGCTGAATCTCTCAGCCTGAAACTGCAAACACAACACAAACTAGCATTACAAAATCTTGATCGGGATGAGAATGAATTTCTCTACCATCATTTTAGCAGGTCTTGTCAGGAGTGTGTATGTATATAATCTATAGATATATACTAGAAAATATAACCTTAATACACACCACACCCACACACACACACACACACACACAAACCGAAGATGTTATGCTGGTGTGTTTTGGAGGTGTCCTGACTCTGAGAATGATCATTTCATAGTACAGACATGATGTGCTAAGCAGTGCTCTATTTGGTTCAGACTTACAAAGATAAATGGAGTTTTCCTCAAAACCCACAAAACAAAAAAACAGCCTGAAATTAAATAGAAATGATAGAGCTCCATTATAAGTAAAAATGGCCATTTTGTATAGCCTCAAAAGGCAAAGTGATTTAACACATAACAAAACAATTAATATGGCCTCAAACCTGCAAGAATTGTAAGCTATGAATCTTTTATTCAATTCATGATTAAGAATTAAGAGCAGGCTTGGACTGGTTAAAATACAGTAGATTCTACTTTTCACAGGGAAATGAGAATGCTTTTCAACATTTTAAACATTAAAAAGTGTGCACATTACGCTGTTTTGTTATTTTACCCATCACCATTTCTGTTCTTGCACCATCCTTGAGTTTAATGTTCTGCTGTTCACCACAGTGGCTTTCGATCGCCAAAGAGTCTCTTACCCGATCTCCATCTGGTCCCTTAGAGCCCAGTCAAACTGGGGCCACAGTCTAGTCTTAGGTTTTTTTTCTCATTTGAAAGTCAACACCAGGGCTTACCTGTAGCCAGGGCAAGTCGGTCTCTGGTACACACTCAAACGGCATAGGACGAGGACACCTCGCAGTGGAAACCTTCCTATCCCTGCAGTTGTTGCACAAAGTCTCTTTCTGTTTGTGTAACGAGTGGCTCAGTTGAGCTGGATTTGCAGATCCTCTCCGTACTTGCGCAGATATTTGTCATGGTTGTGGTTGACGGACCAGAGAGGGGGCAAATGGCGGGGCTGCATGCTGGTCAGGAAGTGTTGTCGCCAGCAGCGCTCCAGCTCCATCAGGCCGCGCAAACCACACACAGCATGCGCCTGCACTACCTTCAGTCCATGTGGCACATAACTCTCGTTTAAGATCCTGCAAAGGTAGAAAAAGATGTCAATCTTAACCTTACACAACTCAGAACTGCTGTACGTTAACATATGAACGCCAACATAAAGATGTCTATCAGCTGTTCAGTTCCTCTAATCATGCATACCAGTTACTTATATCAATTCTATTTCCTCAACCTGAGGGGATCTGAGAAAACCCCTAACTTTAAGTTTTATATTTTAACAAGAAACTTAAAGGGTTAGTTCACCCAAAAATGAATATTAGCCCATAAATTACTCACCCTCAAGTCATCCTAGGTGTATATGACTTTCTTCTTTCAGACGAATCCAGTCGGAGTTATACTAAAAATTGTCTTTGATCTTTCAAGCTGTTTAATGCCACTCTGCGGGTGTTGCATGCATCAGTCCAAAAGAAGTGAAATAAAAAGCGCCCATCCATAAAAAAAAAACAGTCTCACACGGCTCCGAAGGGGGGGGGGGGGTGTGAAGAAAGGCTTCTGTAGGCATCGATGCGTTTTTGTAAGAAAAATTATCCATATTCAAAACGTAATAATCACTTTAATGTAGATTGTGCCAACAGTTGTACACGGAAGCAGATCCGGGCGCATGACGTATGAGTTCAGCGTTGCGCAAGTGCCGGTGAGTCTCGTGAAAACCAAAGTTTGTCAACAGAGCAAAGGAAGCAAAGTTTCCTTATTTTAGCAAAGGAAAACCAGTCTCCTCTGGGCTTATATCAAAATCCTCTGACATTCTTCTTTACAAATCCTCGTTTTGTACTTCTAATTAGTGACCGTCATTTTGTTTTGATCTCTCCCCTTCGCTTACGCATTCGTGACTTCTGAGAGGCGCATGCACAACGCCGACCTCATACGTCATCAGCCCGGAGCTGCTTCCGTGTAAAACTGTTGGCGCAAGCTACATTAAAGTGATCATTACATTTTGAATATGGATATTTTCTATGGATGGACGGCTTTTTATTTCACTGCTTTGGACTAAGCATGCAAACCCGATGAGTGGATCAAAAGCTGAAAGATTAAAAACAATATATATATATACTGTAGGGTTTTTATTATTAGCTCTAAAAAGGGGAATATTTATGACGAATCATAACTGGTTATGATTCATAATAAATATTTAGATTATATCTTCGAATTAACTGTAGCAGAATCAATATTACAATTATTTGATCTGTCCGTCCACCGAGCAGACAATATAATCATGTATCAATTCAAGGAATATTTATTTTCTTGCCACGGAACAATAAACTGTCCTTCTGTGTACAGTGCTAGCAGTAATTCTTAGCCAAATGTAGCGAGGGTTCAAACATTCATTGACTTCGAACTGTGAGCAGTAAACAGAGACAATCCGTTGTGAATATAAATGATTTAATAAATGAAACTATATCTAAAATATAACTAACTAAAACATATATACAAAGAATGAAACAAAGTAAGGAAAAGATAAAGAATAGAAAAGAATGGCAGTATTTCAAATCACTTAACCACAACCTTTGAAAATAATCAAAGAATCCAAAAATCACCTTAAAAAAGGACTGAAACTTAAACACGCATCTAAATAATCTTAAGCAGTTACTTGCATTGGTTTCGACTGCTGAAGAAGAGTCCTTATGCGGTAGACACCAGAGGTCTTTTGATGAGTTCGTGAGGAGTCAGCTGGAAGTTTTTACTTCTGGTTCTTCTGAAGAAGAAGTCCACAGCGACTAACGTTACTTGAAAGTAAAAACTGCCGGAAAATAAAACTCAAGAGGAAGGTCTTGAGAGTCCTGAAAGGTGTTGTCTCAAACGAAGAAGAAGTTTTCTGAGCCCAGTTTATTTTGGGCTAATCGTTTTTGAGAGTTCCTATTCTGTGTGTTCTGACCAATGAGAGACATGGATTTTGAGCGGGAGAGTCTTCTTTGTCTCTTGTCTTATGGCTCATTTGCATGCTTTATGGCCGGTCTGGAACATCCGTAGTTTTAACCCAAAATATCGTGCGAGTCATATGATGCGTTTCACAATCACATACTGTACGTCATTGTCCGAGAAATGAAGAACGGGTGACATTGATACCAAGAAACAATAATCTGGAATAGATTAAACCAAAGATACACACATACACCTGAATATAAGTGTTTTATGGCTTTAACTAATACAAATAACGAGTGGTAACTCATCTAATCTAACCAGGGAATGTAAACACCCACATGCTATACCAGATACATTATAACATTAATTATAGTTAAAATAAAGAAATTCTTTATGTGTGTGTGTTGTGTTAGTTGGGTGTGTGTGTGTGTTAGTTTGGACAGTTCACAGCTCTAAGGGGAATGTTTTTGAACTCAGATTCCAGGATTCTCGTGGGGGCTGGTTCTAATCTTTTTTGACGGCGAAGAACCATTTGGCAATTTACAACCCCTATACAAGTAACATCTCTGACCAGAACTGTAATTTATATGCAAATGTCAAAAGGCTAAAAGGGTCTTTTAAGCCATAAACAGTCCAACACTCCAGCATGATCCTACGCAGACGCTACAGCCCCCCTTTTTGGCTGACGAAGTTCACCTGTACACTTCGTCAGACAACAGTTTTCATGATGGTCGGACAGCAGGTGGATCATGATGATCGGGTAGCAGGTGGATCATAATAGCTAGATGGCATGTGGATCAGGATTGACAGATGGCAGGTGGATCAGGATTGTCAGATGGCAGGTGGATCCTAATTTTCCTCAGCCTTCGGATCCTCAGCATGGGTGTTAACCTTGGTCAGGTTCAGCATTGTCTCTGCCTGGGTCCCTCTCTTCCGGTGGCTCTGTTTGAAGGTTCGAGGAAGGGCAGCTGTGCACCTGTTCATGGACCTTTGCACCCCGTTGACTCTGTTAAACAGGACAAAAGCAAGGCCGAGGGTTAGGGTATACCGGGTTGCTGTGGCAAGGCAAAGTGCCGTGTCGGCAGAGGTCCAGGATCGAGCGACGGGAAAGGTGTTCTGGACAGGCATCCGGGACAGTGCTTGGAGGGCTGTGTCGATTGGGGTGATGTCAATCATCTGGGACCCCCCTTTCTCAATGCTCAGTTCCAATTCAGGTTCCAGGGTGAGATTGTGGTCCCTGAAGAAGGCTGGCATTTCTACCTCGGATTGGTACTCTTCACTTGGAAGGTGGTACAGCGCCAGGTCACCGAGGTGGAGGATGGCACCTTTGGGCACTTGAATCCACATACTCTGGTTGGGCAGGCTGACACGGGTGGCGGTGTCGTGCTGGTCATAGGTCAGTGTGGTGGTACGGGTGGGCGTGTTGACGAGCCACCGATTTGCCACAATCTCTGCTTGTGTTTCAGTGACTTGTGAGCGAGACTTGGCCTCAGCGGGGCAGAGTGTCTCTCTTTGCATGGGTTGTAACCCGCAGATTCCTTCAGTGTTGTCTCGAAGGAAGGGCTTGCTGGGGAAGAGATAATGAATGTCTTTGGTCGAGATACAGAAATGAGCAGGTTTGGGGCAAGTAATAATGTGGGTTATCGGAGTGGTAGGCGACCATATTGGTGTGTGTAGTTCTGATCTGGGTGTTTTTTCACTGTCCACAAAATCAAACATTGACAATGTCTTTGAGTCTGTAAATGTTGGCGGATTCAATGATGGGTAGATTCAGAAGGAACGCCATCTCGCTCTGCTCGGGGTCAACATGTAGCAGGATGGACCCTCCCAGGGAGTAGGCAAGGTGGGCTTGAAGAGGGTCAGCTGGACGGGTAGTTACAGAGTATAACACTGTTTGTACTAGGCTCAGGTGCACCAGATACGGAGGAATTCTACCCAGGGCTAGGCTGTCAATGGAGGAGCTCACCTCACTGAGCATGTCAGACATCAGTGCGGTGACCAGCTGAGTTTGGGCAACATCATTCTGTATAACAGAGAATAACTGTTTCACGGAGTTCACAGTTTGGTTCAGCAGGACACTGTAGGTGTTCAGAACCACCAGGGTGCCCTTCAATGATTTGCCTATAGTCTGTAAGGTTTGGCCCTGTAGTGTGAGTTGTTCTCTCAGCTGGGGCATCTCAGTCTGGATCTCCCTTACATGTTGCTTCAGGGTAGATAGGCTCACGGAGTTGACACTGGTCACTCACAGGTTAAACAGGGTTCCAACAGCAGCAGCACCTCCGAGCAAGGCCCCTAGGAATCGTTCGTCACGCCTGTTATGTCCGCTTAGCTCTGATTGAGTGACAGTCATTTTCTGCAACTGAGAGAACATGTGTTTGATATCGGCTTCTGCGTGAACGAGGGTATTCTCAGTCCATTGGGCACCCGCCCAACTGTAGTGTGCAGCTGCCCGTGGATAATGTGTCCGGTAGACATTTCGAGGGTCGAGTCGGACGTACACCTTCTGTGTGTGAGTCCTACAGTTGGTCATAAGAATTCCAGGTTGGTCCCTCAGTGCAATGCATGATGCTGGACCTGGTGATGTGATATCAGGATGCGGCTGTCCTCTGTTTAGCTGGAGGAAGAGGATGGAGAGCCACAGCAGCATCATGGTTCAAAGAAAAAGGGAGAAAGGCAGTGGATCAATGAGGGAAGTTCTTGTGTGTTCAAGACAGTCTTTGTTTGAGGACTATAGCCAGGCCTAGTTAGCACTAGCCTCCC
>JADLZN010006454.1:0-159329 GCA_018155175.1 Sinocyclocheilus anophthalmus | reverse complement strand
TTAATAGTACTATCTTAATACATTAAGCCATTTTAAGTGTTTGTTTTTCTACAGGAGGAAAATGCTTAACGAGAGACTTTCATATTCTGCTGTTCTGTGGCCACAGATTTGCCGGTCTTGTCTTTTTCTTGCAGGACCCTGCATGTTATAGTACTAAATTAGTTTTAATAGTTTAATCACCACCACAGCGTCTTGTCTCCATTGGCAGCACGCACCATTTGTGTCGATTGCAAGTGATGTTGCAGGTAGCGGAGAGTGCAAGTGGCATTGTAATTTAGTTTCTTTTTTCTTCACCACCTGGCTACTGTTGTAAAGTGTTGAGCGATTCAAACAAAAAGTAATCAATAATATAGAACAAAATAAAAAAGACTGCAAGTGACGTCGCTAGCGGAAGCGCAAGTGTCTGAGAGTGCACGTCTGAGAATGCAAGTCTGAGAGTGCAAAGTGCGAGGCTGCCGCTTAGGACCTTCTTGCATCTCAACAGCAACAGCGATTCATTGTGAATTGATTCAGGGTTCTGAACGAATTGGCGAGTCAAGTTCAATTATATTTAATTAGCCCATGCATTAATAAGCCAGTTTGAACGATCGCTGATGAACCAAACTCAGTAATCACTAATTAAACGATCACCTATTGGCGTTTTAATTTAGTTTAAAAGTATACTTTTCACCATCTTTTCTTGTTTGTATATTCCAAAAAAATATTTAAAACAATCTCATAACATAATTCAATGCAGTTGTATTTTTTTTTTCAGTGTTAATGATTTCATTTGATAACGTAGAGATAAAAATAATCACATTATTATAATTGAATTTAAAGATCAAATGTAAGAATTTGAAATGAAAATGAAGTAAGTATAATAAGGTTAGGGGAGAAGGGGGAAAGTTCCCTATTATAAAGGTAAAAAAAATGCCCTGTTAAATATAAAAACATGCAGATATATGTCACAGATGATAGAAAAACCGATAAGAATATGCGCAGAATAAACTTCCCCCAAAAAATTAAAAATAATAAAAGAAAACTTGTATAATTAGCTATATTTATTATATAAAAAATAAAGACCGACACCATAGAGCCCCCGCACCCCACCCCACATATCAAATCCCAATTTAACCCGATTATAGGTATTGGTAATAGTAAACAAAATCCCACATGGTTGTGTTCAGTTGTTTACATAATAACTAAAGATGAATAGTAAGTATGAATGTGCTTGGAGTGAATGCTCATCATCAGCCATTGTCAGTGCTGGATTAGTGAGTTGTCGTCAATGAGACAAACTAATTGTTTGAGTCAAGTAATTGCTACTACAGCTTATTTAAAGCATTGATCGTTGTTTATAAATCACAGGGTTCATGCATATCATTTAAAGGCCTGAAATTTATATGCTCATGCATCATACTGAAGGGTTTAGAAAAAAACTATAAATGATCATAGTTTTGTGAGTCCACTACTGTTGTTGTTTTTTTTTAACATGAGAAAGCAAGAAAGAAAGGAAAGACAGATAGCAAGAAAGAAAGCTGTATTTTGGTGATGCAAGTTGACTTTCCTAGCTTTCAATGCATCATTTAAATCATCTTAACGTACCTCGAGAAATAAGGAAACAACTAAACTGTATTCATGAATATATGCACCTGTAAAAACAAGTGAAAATCAAAGAGGAAGGAAATATGAGAACAGGCGTCATAAGGGCAGTTAACAATGAGAGATTCAATATTGCTGTCAAGCCGCATTTTCTACTCGTGCCGGATAAACATCATGTGCGTCAGGCACATTTAGATGAATTACGTCTGTGTGTAACAAGTCACGGTACACTGAGTGTTTCAGATAATCAAGTCATGAGTTTGAGATGTTCTTGATCTGTCGTGATTAGGATATTAATCTGCCCACACAAATCTTAGGCCAGGTGAAGGTTTGATCTGATGATAAAATGAGAACATTAGACTCATTATAAAACAGAATTTAAATGTACACAAAAAGTTCATATATTCACACATACACTAGATCTTCATATCATATGATAGACCTTCTCATGCTGAACAACTTTGCCTCTGGGACTAATGTTGTCAATAAAATTGTTAATTAAATATTCAAGATTATTTAAAAAAGCTACTTTTGCGAACTAGTCCAAGGTTTTTCACCCGATCAGAACCAAACCAGTGCAGCAATACTCTATGGACAGTGCTTATGAATAATTATCAAAAAAAAGTTGAACTTTCAACTCACGGTCGCAAAGGGATGCCGAAACGTTTGAAAGAGGCGGGGACAATTTTACTAAAATGGAGATAACTCTTGAACGGAATGAGATATATTCACCAAACTCGGTACACATGTGTATGAGCTCAATATTTGGTCAAATAAAAAAAAATACGCAGCTCTACCACTTGGTGGCGCTATAAAATGGAAAAAACATAAGAACGAATATAACTTTGCAACAGTTTGTCCAATCGACTTGAAAATTGGTATGCAGTGTGTTTGTCCAGTGTGCCATAAGTGTCTATGAGGACATTTGCATATCTAAAAAAACATGGCCGCCATTGGCCAAACAACTTTAAGCACCTATTAGACAAGGTTAACGGAGGTCGATCGGAACGAAACTCGCTGGGCATGTTCGACCCATGGCCCTAAAGGTCTGTAAGAATTTTGAAAGAAATCGGCCACTAGTTGGCGCTAACGAGTTTTTTGGCTCTGTAATCACGTGGTGTTTCACACATCCAGACAATATGCATATCATTTGATAGATCTCCTCATAACGAGCAACTTTGCCTAAAGAAACATTGCTGTCAATCAAATTGTTCATTAAATATTCACAAATATGTTAAAAACCTACTTTTGCGAACTAGTCCTAGGTTTTTCGCTCAATCTCGATCAAACCACTGCAACGCAATTCTCTGGACTCTCTAGATCAATAAATATCAAAAAAAAAGTTGAATTTTCTTCTTTGGTTACCTTTAACGGGGTCATTTAGAAAAGGGGTGTGGCCAGATATACCCTAAAGCCTATAAAACCTAAACAAAAACTCAAAACTTTACGAAACTTGGTGAAAACATGTGACAGAAGACACTAAACAAGCATGCAAAGTTTCATGAAGATCGAACTGTAGGTGGCGCTATAACAGTTGAAAAGGCCTCAAAAATACAATATTTGTATTGAAAATGACCTCAAATTACAGAACATGGAATATATTCATATAACCACTAAATATTCATATCATATGATAGACCTCGTCATTCTGAACAACTTTGCCTCTGGGACCAATGCTGTCATTCAAATCGTTAATTAAATATTCACAAATATGTTAAAAACCTACTTTTGCGAACTAGTCCTAGGTTTTTAGCTCAATCTCGATCAAACCACTGCAGTAATATTCTCTGGACTCTCTAGATCAATAATTATAAAAAAAAATTTTGAATTTTGTCTTTGGTTAGCTATAATGGGGTAATTTTAAAAAGGGGCGTGGCCAAATATACCCAAATGCCTATAAAACCTAAAGAAAAACTCAAAACTTTACGAAACTTGATGAAAACATGTGACAGAAGACACTTAACAAGCATGCAAAGTTTCACAGAGATCTGACAGTAGGTGGCGCTATAACAGTCATAACTGTCAAAAATCATCATATTTCTTTGGTAAATTACCTGCTTTTGCCAAAAATGCTATTTTTAATCAAAGAATTAAGTGGTTACAGCCATGTTAACAAAATCTTTTTCCTTATGTGCTTAAATGCCTTAACTGCTTGAACCCCGGTAATCGCTGCTTGCAGCTATATTTTATTATTATTATTATTATATGCTTTTTTTTAAAATACGTTGTCCATGTTTTTCCATTAAAACTAAAAACAAACAAATAAAACACCTAAAAATTCTTCAAAAAAGACCATTTCACAAACATGCTAAGATATTTTGTTTCTCAGGTTTTTTTTTTTACCCATGGCAAATTATTATTATTATCATTAATAATAATAATATGTTTGCTGTTGTTGCGTCTTAAACATAAAGATTAATTACTTTTATTTACATAAAATAATTTGCCAAAGACGTAAGAAAAATAAACTTAACTCAAGACACATTATCTGAAAATAAATCATATCATCTAACACAATTTTACCAGCAGTTGCATTCCATGACTTGTAAACAGAAAACCACCATCACATCATAATATCAGTTTCAGAGGTTTTGATGTTTGTTGTTTACCCATTCATATTTGTTTCACCAAGTTACACATATAACCTTTCCTTTGACTGACACTGATACTGCTCTCTCTATCTCTAACATCAGACAAAGACAGCGAGACCGTTTCATCCTTCCAAACAACAGACCAGAGAACAATGCAGATGCATGTAGGGGGAGAGAAAACAATAATTATTTCCATGCATCGTTGAACAACTGAACAACTGTAGAAATCCACACACACACAAACACACACACACACACTGCAGGTATCCAAGACCTCTCAAATGACGGGTGGCAGACGCAATCCGCAGTCCATGGTTGTCGTGGCGACAGGCCTCAGGAAGTGGGGGGTCGGAGGGGGGTTAGATGTCCAAACACACGCTCGCCAATGAAGCAGGCGCAGTGATAATGGTCAGAAAACAAGAGGGACACTCACACAGCCCTGCGAGGAATGTCAGGCTCCACACACACTGTGCTGCGACGGTCGATACATCCTGAAACACACACACACACACAATAGACACAAACAGATCATGTCAAATCGCTTCAGAAACAACTTCAGAAAATCACCGTGCTAAATGCTATAGATGATTTACTGCTCTTCAGAACAACTGTGCAGGTTCTTCTCCTCTCTGTTTCTTATGTATCCTCTACAACCAACAAAGCTTGAAACCCTACACAGCAATAAAGGGTAGCTTCAGCAACATAATAATTCTGGAGTCTCAAACCACAACAGAAAGCAGTGCTCTATTACCGTTAAGGAGATCTGTGTTGCAGCTCGGACACTGACAGTTTTACAGTCCCGTATCGCACTGTGCATTATGCTGTCGGTTACTGCGGCCTCCTCTCGCCCCTTACCTTCCTTCTTACCCTCCTCTCCGCTCACTCACTCACTCAAGTCTCTTGCTCCCCCTTAATTTCTATCGAGTTAACTTTTCCGATTGCTTGTGTGGTCCATTGTCTACCAGATTCACTTCAGCTGGCTTTTGAAAAACTCTGTGCTTTTTGCATTATATACATTTTGGGTCCATGATGACTGCAAAGTAACAAACTAAAAAATCAGTAAGTGGTACCAGCCATTTAGATTTTGATATTGATGGTAAATAGAATTTTCTATTTGGTGTTATTTTATTTATGTATTAATACATGAGTATTTAAAAATTATTTTTAGTAATTATATAATATGATCAAGGATTATTTATTTTAAGTCTTCACTCTATGCAGCTCGGGAAAACAAAAAAAAAAAAAAGAGACATTACAAAATTATCAGTTTCTCTGGATTTACAGGTATGTGTTTGAGTAAAATTAACATTTTTGTTTTATTCTGTAAACTCGAGAAATTACAACATTTCTCCCAGATTCCATATAAAAAATATTGTCATTTGTTTGCAGAAAATGACAACTGGTCAAAATAATAAAAATATGCTATGCTTTCAGATTTCACATAATGGCACATTAAAGCTGGGGTTATTGCACCAAATATTTATTTCTGAATTCATTCCAAGTTAAACATGTATTGTGGGTTTTTTTTTATTCATATGAATTGTTTTCTTGCCATTATTCGAGATCTGAAAGCACTTTATTGTTTTTGTTATTTTGACCATGTATCTTTTTTTCAGATTTACTCAAACACATACTTCTAAATAGTCTCAATTTTTAATGCTATTTAGGTTTATTAACAAATAGTAACAAAAATACCAATTCACATGAACAAATATAAAAAAAATTTAAAAACCGGTATAATTTGTAGTGGCCTCTATATTATTAAGAAAATAAAAATGAGAAATTATTTAAAAATTAGAAATTATATTAATACAAAAGGTGAATGTTTCCTTGGCAACTAACTGAAATATTTTTAAGTTGAAGCACAAAAACTACAACTGAACTACAAATAAAATTTAAATAAATTAAACATAAATAGCAACATAAAAATGACAAAAGCACATAACAAAATGACTACAAATTTAACTAAAATTAAAATATAAAAATAAACGTTAACTCAAAATATTAACAGTAAATGGTATATAGGGTTAGTTGGTCCATTTTTCCCAGTCATCTTAATGGTAAAAAGTGTTCCAATTTACATGAACTCACTATAACGTTGCACGTATATTGATGTACAATGGCCTGTAGATGCAATGTGCAGCAGACGTTGCCCTTACCAATTACCACAGTTAGACGAGGAACTTTACTTCACTCGTTAAGAAACTACAGCTGCTACAGTAGCCTCTCTGTTTGCAAAACCATTCAGACTGTGGGACATTCGTGTCAGAGCACGAGAGACATTAACATGAGACGAGCTGCTACCGAGACTGTCACAGCAACCTGATGGCGTTGCTTGGCAACCGGGTGGCTCCGCTGAAAGGCAACCGAATCTCAGCTGAAACGAGGCCAGAAATCGTCCCCTTAAATGACACGTCAAAACAGGGAAGGAAGTCATCAGAAACTGGAACGGATCCTGTGCAAAGTGCAAGCTTAAAGTTTAATCACATACTTACGCAGCTACACCTGCTCAAGGTTACGGGATGATTATTTGTCCGTTTACACGCTCCGTATCGGTCATCTTCTCTCTGTTTCACAAAAAACGCCGAAATAACTCAAAGGGAATCAATGTTTTAAGCTCAAAGCAAACAAACTGACAAGAACTCCTTTGTAGCTGCAGAATTCTACGATCGGCACAGCCAAGGAGCGATATTTTAGACATGTGGAGGCTCATTTCATCTGCCCATTTTATATATTTTTTATTACATAATTTAGATATATAGCATATAAATCTCATTTGCTTTAATAAAATATCTTTTTTTTTTTTTTTGTATGTATGCAAAGTGTTCTGTCTACCATGTTACTGACCAAACAACCCCATGGAAGCCTGTTGGGTACACTGTTTTTGCAATATTTTATGATTTAAGTTTAAATACATATTCAAGTATGAGGTTAACCTGGTCTAGAAAATAACGTGGTTGCAGCATAAGTCAAAATGGTGAAATTGTCAACTGTTACTTGTCAACTAAGTTACTATGTAGAGCCAATTGGTGGATAACGTTTGTCATAATCAGACTGTGTCCACTGACGAATTGTTGAATTGCCATATATTGTTTTTTATAATAAATTTAACCTTCTATGTTTCAGAGGAGATACATATGAGCTAACAATGTGTGTAGTTAGTCCACACACATTGTTAGTTAACAATACTTTTACAGTATATTTTATATCCAGACAGGTTGGTGTTCTGCATAACATCTCTTAAAATTCTTTAAGGAAGATTTATGATTTTTTTTTTTTTATCTGACCTTAGTAGTGTACCCCCAGTTATAAAATGAGGCATCACATTCCATTCTTGTTTTAGAGCTTCAAACATGGTTGAGATAGATAGCAATCACAGTCCACGCTTTCCATCCAGGTGCCACATTTTGCACAGAAGCGAATGAAACTGCCAGTTCCCAGATGGATTGCGTTGCCCTGGGCACTGCCAATCTGCTGGAAACACACTGCGACCTTGAGTCACAACACTCTGGTTGCTGAGGTCAGAATTACAGCTTCTAAACAACAGAAAGAGCATCCCGGGACATCCATAATATCAGTAGGAAAAGGGATATGGGATCATGGGATAGGGCACGGAGCTGATGCTATTTTGAACATGTTTCGTTAAAGATGGCAAAATGACAGTAGACCAGGGGTGTCATTTATGATTGTAGAGCAGATTTTACTAAATCAGGTTCTTAAACAGGGGGCCTTATAAAACTTCAAGGGGGCCCTGAAATGATTTAGTTATACACAACCTTAATTAAAATGCTAATACTGTATAAAGAAAGAAAAATGTACAAAGTCCAGAATCAACTTTATGCTGCTTTATCAACCATTCACCATTAGATTATACAAAACTGGTTATTAGACTATATTAAATTACAACAATATTGTCAAAAAAAAAGAGAAAACCACTCACTGTTCTTGACTGGATAACTTGAGCTGTAGTAAGTCACCTGAAATTGAAAATAAATTAAGCCTTATAACTCCATCTCAAGCACTAACAGCATCAAATCAATATTAATTAATCTAAAATGTAATGGAGAAACAATGATTAATTTACTTACCTCTAATACGTCCCTTGCCATTTTCCATGTTGTCATTATTTTCATGAATGACTCACACAGACTTTGAGAAAAATACATATTTTGTTCCATCGATATTCATATGGTTATATTGACCCCTGGAATAATTATTTCGAGATTGGTCACTGTTTATAGAACCTGTTCATGTCTGCTTTAAAGGATAGTTAACCAAAAAATGAAAATTCTATAGTCAAACACTCACCCTTCACTTGTTCCAAATCTGTATGACTTTGTCTACTGTGAACAATTTTTATTTTTGGGTTAACTATCCCTTTAATATTTCACAGGTCTTTTTTTCCCCTCACATGTGCATCAAATCAACATTTTGCATTTCCACTTCTGAGCAGTACTATAAAAAACAGGAACAGTAATCCAATTTTTAGTGTATAAATAAGAGGAATAAAGCAGCTTCAAAAATAGAGCAATCGTGTCTGACACCACACAGTGAAAAAGACACGCTGAAAGTGAGAAATTAATCATTTTTAATAGAAAGTGAAAAATTGCACTAATAATATACAGTTATGCTTGATTCATACTTTACACCTGTATACAGTTGTATTCGTATGCAAAGATTGTGATCCCTTTTAGGGCGCAGGTTGTAAATAGGATTCAGTCACAGCTTTACTGATTATGCGGTGGTGGAGGAGGTGGAGGTGGGGGCTGGAACATAAAGCCCTGATTGGGCCCTGGGGGCCACGGGGCCATTCCCATGTGAAAGGGTGGCGGTCTGGGAAAAGGTGGCATCATTGGGCCCTGGAAGGGAAACATGTGTGGATCTGGAGGGGGGAACATGTATTCCGGTGGGAAGGGGGGGTGAGCGTGATAGTTGCTATGGAAACCGCCGCCGCGATTGTGGTGCTGCCCACGGGAAACGTTGCGGTTCTGTCTGGGCTTCCGCCGGCCGGATTTATGAGGGGGCGGACCTTTATGGGCATCCAATTCGTCCTCTGGAAAGTAAAAACAGTGATTAACAGAGCAGTTAGCGCATATAAACATTATGTGTGGTGCTCATTCAGGTTCGAATTCAGATCACGTCGGTAAAAAAAACAAAAAAACAATTGAACATAAAATTGACCGTTTGACTCACCTGAGTCAGAATCATTTTGTTGCCATCTCTTTTGCTCTTTAAGCTTCTGTTTGGCCAGCCTCTCTTGCTCATCATCGCTAAAATCAAGTGCCTACATACACAGAATAAAAACCAATCGGTGGAGAGGCTAAACCATCACTTATTAACAGATAATACTGATGGCATACTATTAGGGCAGGATATCACTCTATTCAGTAGAGTTTAAGCATTTGTTGACCTGATTTCCTAAATAATTTTTACAAAAAGTGCACATTTACCTCAGGGGGTGGTTCCTGGTCATTTTTCCAGGATGCATCTGAGCCTTTGGTCCTTGTTTGAGAGAAATCATTTGTAAATGTTTTTCGGAAAAATACCATAGTAGAACAGCACTGAAGATAAGCGTATTTCAATCACACTGAGGCACACCCAAGTTTTCTTTAAAAGGGGTCATATGATGCGATTTTGTTCAGTTTTCTTTCTCGTTGGAGTGTACAAGCTGTTCTGAATAGATAAGACCTAAGGCAAGACTCAAGTCTCAAACCCAAGGCGTATCTGTATAAAAGTTAGAGTCAACAACGCCCTCCTAAAACGCCTCGTTCAACCACGCCCCCACATGTCTACATCACTATGTGGGAAGATTTGCATAACGCCGCCCAAATGTTCACGCAAAGAAAGAAGGCGTAACTTTAATTCTCGCCGCCCCTATTGTGAAGACGTGGTTTGTTTCGTTGCGAAAGCGAAAATACTTTGTTTGGTCTTTCAAAAGAGGACACAACTAGAAATCAGTGGTTAAGTTGTATTTACAACACTGTTCCAGAACACTTCAACCCAAATATTCAGATGTGTGCAACACATTTTATGGAGGACTGTTTCCTGATCCTGGGAGAGTAGACTACAAACCCGGCTGTTCTGACTCACAGACTGTAAGTATGTTTTCCTATTTAAAGGATTTGCCACTGACGATACAAACGCGAGTTTTGATCAGTGTAGAGTAGGCTTGTTGTTTGTAATTTCTCCGATAACAAATGCAGACATGATTTTATGTTTAAGCGGCGCGATGCAACGCAAAGCGTAAAAAGACAGTATAAGTCATTATAATCAGTAATTATGTCCCCACTGGATGCAACAAATGCCTCGTTTATAATGGGTTTTATTGTTTTTGTCTCGTCGCGCCTGGACACGGCATCACAGTATGGTAAGGGGCGTAAACATTTCCGTCACACGCATGAGGTATTCGGCCAATCACAACATACTGGATAGCTGGCCAATCAGAGCACAGCGCGCTTTTCAGACCGATGAGCTTTGTAAAAAATCGACACGTTTCAGAAAGGTGGGGCCTAGAGGGACAATACTGTACAGTACGTGGAAAATAATGTGTTTTTGAACCTTAAAACGCATAAACACATTTCATTACACCAAATACACAAAATAATGTTCTTTTTAGCAACATCATATGACCCCTTTAATAATGAGGTGCTCACCTTTGGAGTCGCTCTGTAAAGATGTAGTCTGTGAAATCTTTAACTTTGGGGGCAAAATAAACCACATCTCGAATTTTAAGATCTTTCTGGTCGATATCGTCATGGGAGTTGAACCTCAAAGCATAGTAAGGCTGACAAACTGGCCCGAAGACTTCAAAGATCTGAGGCGAAACCAACAACATTTTAGTCCCACAAAACTACAGATTATAGCACAATATGAAAAGTCTTGGACAAGAAGTCATAGTGTATATCGCCACCTTAAAGACATGTTATAGATTGTTACAAAAGTTTGGAAAAATAAAACATTGTTACTGACCTTGCCAACAGAGTTTCTGTTTTTGGTGAATAACACGCTGTTTTCATGCAGTGGTGGTGTGTTCCTGTATGACTCCACAATCACTAAATAAAATCAATCAGTTTTGTATGAAATGTCCTCTAAATTCAGCCAAGACTAAACTTGCATGGTGTCTCTCAGCAAAGATGTAAAAATGAGTTGACAAATATTGGTCTTGTTAAATAATCAATTCTAGCTGATGAATATAAAATAGCTATTTGATTTTCCATTACATTTTCAAGAACCAAATCAGCATATTAGAATGGTTTCTGAAGGATCATGTAACACTGAAGACTGGAGCAATGATGCTGAAAATTCAGCATTGCTTCACAGGAATAAATTACATTTTAAAATGTATTAACACAAAATATAGCACTAATATTTGACAATATTAATTTGTACTGTATTTTTAATCAAATAAATGCAGTCTTGGTAAGCATAAGAGACATCTTTCAAAAACATTAACCTCAAAATCTTGAACGGCAGTAAATGTATGCTTAGAGTTTGGCAGATGCCTGTATACCTAATTGCTCCACAATGCTTGATATTGTCCCAATGGGCTCCAACTCTGTATCTTCTGGAAGGCTGATGAAGAGGTTCTCAACTACAGGAAGATCCTACACACACAGAAGATACCTTACAAATCATGCTCTTTTATGCCTGGTATTAACATCAGTCTTGATTGATTTGATCACAAGTGGACAGCTAAGGAAATTGAGAAATTTTGCCAACAGAAACATCATTTCGGTTTATAGATTGCCGCTTAGCTCCTCCCCTCACATCGATAAGCAGCTCATCTTGGGTTTTCAATGGTGCAGGCCTTTTCTCATTGCCCATGGCAACACCTTCATCGTCATCTTCTGCGTTGTTCTTGACTAAATTAAAAGGCTCAGAGGAGGAAGAGGTTGAGGAGGATGAAGAGGAGGATGTGGAGGACGAAGAGTCTGAGTCACTGGATCATATAAAAATAATAAGAAATAATCATTAAATAATCAATCGGACTGGTTTTTTGAAACATTCTTTATGTACATAATGATAAAATTATGATCTATGAGCTTAGCAAGATGCTGCTAGGGCAGAAGGAGGTTCTTAACTGGTGATATCAAAGCACAGACTTTAATGTCCTATTATTTTACCTGTCTGAACAGTTGTCATCCGAGCTGTTTTCTCTGTACTGCATGCTCAGCAGACCTAACGATCCAGTCCCAGAGTGTGGACTAACCAGAGTTCCACACTGCGTCTCTGCAGGTCCAGTCTGAATGCTGGAGATCTGATCCAATGTTTGTTCAGACTGAATAATGAAGATCTGATCTCCTGCCAGTCCAGACTGATCGCTGGTTAAATGTTCTCCTGTTGGCCCAAATTGACCACTGGAGCTCTGATCTCCAGTTTGTTCAGAATGAGTGCTGGTGCAGTGATCTGCTGTCAGTCCAGATGAACCACCAGTGCTCTGATCTCCTGTCTCTTCAGACTGATCATTGGTGAATGCTTCTGCTGTTGGTCCAAGTTGACCACTGGAGCTCTGTTCTCCTATCAGTCCAGACTGATCAGTAGTGAAAGGTTCTGCTGTTGGTCCAAGTTGACCACTGGAGGTCTGTTCTCCTGTCAGTCCAGACTGATCAGTAGTGAAAGGTTCTGCTGTTGGTTCAAGTTGACCACTGGAGCTCTGATCTCCTAGTTGTTCAGACTGACCACTGGTGCATGGCATTATTGTGGTCCAAGGTCAGGACAAAAGCTCTGATCACCGGCGTTTTAGTCTGAAACGTCTAATAATACAAAGTTGCTTTCTCTTTTTTCCGATTTGATCTGATGGTAAAAAAAAAAAAAAAAAAAAAAAAAGATGGTAACAACTTAAACAACAATGATTAACAATGAAAAAACACAAGATTGTAACAGTCATACAAAGAACACAAATGTTACTGTGATCTAAGATAACAATGCAAAAGTAGAAGAACTCCATGAAGTAAGATTACACTTGTAGATTGTGGGTGCACGTGTCAAACCTACATTTCTTATATTTAAATTGATTTAAACGTCTGCCGCTTTTTTGACTATGCCTTTCACTTCTGATATCATATGCTTTTATGTTTATGCTTTTTAAAATGGCTTGAGCCCTGACTGAAAGCACTTTATTTAAATAATTAGGCAAATATATTATCGTTGTTTTGTTTGTATTATAACGCGGTAAACTACATAATACGGTCACGTGATATCAACACATGCAGGGAGCGACCCGCTACACGTCGAATAAAACAGCCTCATTCTAGAGAGAAGACCTATGTCAGTTCTTCTTCTAACATAAATGTACATCATGTAAAATGATATGTCTCATAAGTGCGGTTCATTGCTTTATGCGTGATACTTTTTTAACTACCAAAAAAAAATACCGAGGGGCCCTTTAAGTAATCAGAATGCAAGATTAAAGTAGCCGAGGAGGGTGGCAGTAATGCCGTGTCTTGCAATTCAATTTACCAATCAACATAAGACATTTCATTCTCTCAGTGTGAGCTGTATTATCCACTACCAGTTCATAATTGTGACCTAACTGCTGTGCAGGGTTGAAGCACATGCGCAAATATTGATAATTCACGTTTAAAGTATACATTTACACTTTTCTAACAGTTAGTAGGAATTCAGTACGTACCAAAAGTGCCTAAATGAATATGAACGATCACTACATACGTAAGGAATTAGAACATTCTTTACCTGGTTCTCTGTGCTTGAATTCTCCATGTTTAGGTTTCCATGTGAGAACAGCGTGAAGAAAGCGCTTCAAAAATGATTTTACGTAATTGGCGTCACAACAGCAGGAACTGTACGGAGCCTTTCAAAATAAAAGTACCAATCGTCAGTGTCAAAATAATAATAAAATGTTTTAAAATTGAGTAAGCTAACACAACACTTGCGAAAGAGAAGCACACAGAAAAGGCACATAATTGTCCCTTCTTTTTAATTGTTTGCAAAGTTAAATGTAATGTCAGTTTCTCATAAAGCCGACTGAGGTAAGTTCCTGAAGCATCAGTATTAACCTGGACTGAAATCCTTAACATGTTGTAACACCACAAAAAAAAAATCAACTCCTTCGAGCCGGATTCGAACCAGCGACCTAAGGATTTCAGTGCTCGACCTCTACAGTCCTCCGCTCTACCAACTGAGCTATCGAAGGCCTATGATAAATCTGTTAGACATGTGTTAGGTTATTGTACGTTATTATTATATTTAAAATGTTTACAGTATATACGTAGTATATTTAAATATTACTATGTACATGCTTATTTAAAACCGCTGGTTGCGAATAAACCGACGCAAATAAACGCTTTCCTTCCGCCCTACCAAACATGCCCCCTCGTCTAAGGAGCTCAAACTGGTATCTAAGGCCTGACGAGTTTTGAAATCCGCCAGTGATTGGCTTATCTGTCAACCAATCACAGCGGGAGCTCTTTATGCAGAATAAGATTCAGTTTCTTTTGTTTCTTTTTTTTATCATTCACTGCGAAAATTAAATGCTGGATTCACGTCACTATACTATCAATTAAACGGGCATATCGCTTCTGAATTGGCTTCAAAACCTCATATAGCAGGCACGGCTAGTGTATGTTATCCGTTACCAACGATGGCGCCGGGTGTCTCTACTAATCTTTGTTCATGTACGTTTAGAAAGCGCAGCTTAAAGAGATAGTTCACCCAAAAATGATTTTTAATTTTTAAAATAAAATGTATTTGCACATCCATGTTACACAAAACCTGTATTAAAAAAAGGTAAAGACAGCGTTTAGAACAAGATGAGGGTGAGTAAATTATTGCATAATTATTTTTTGGGTTCATTTTTCTTTATGAATTACTATTAAACCACAAAACTTCTAATTATACTAAAGAGTACAATTATTCACCCCCTGGCCCAGTTTGACTGACACTTGAGTCATATTCCGATGTTCTGATGTTTTAATGAAGGATTAGGATGTTTATATGTTCTAATTTATAAATGAATAGAAATCTTTGCAGTGACACGAGAAAACCGAGACAAAAGCAGCACACACAGAAATGTCAGGAGGCCATGAACCCCACAGTGGTTTAATCCTACAAAATATACGGCATGATTGACAACACAACCTGGATCAGATGAAATAAATCAAATTTTAAAAAAAGTATGAAAAATAAATAATTAAAAATGTTATGCTTTTGATGTCAGATATAATTTGCTCAAATGTTACGAAACCGGTGACATCCTAGGACTCGGATTATGAGAGCCTGTACTGAGCAGGTTTCATTTTAAAGAGAAAAAAAAAATGTAGGGTTTATTTATGAGTCACATCTGAAGTTTTCCAAAAAAAATATATATCATTAGTCACGTTAACACAGAGATAAACAATGGCACATATTGGATTTCGAATTTAAAAGTTAAGTGGTGCTCTGAGGACTGTCATATTCAGGAGACAAAGTTAAATAAATTACTACCATTAACATACATATTTGCGTATTATATACAAGGGAGTTATTGGAACAAAAATCTACAATTCAAATTTTGTCGTCAACAACTCTGAAGTATTACCCTATTTTACACCGTGTGTGTGTGTGTGTGTGTGTTAGTTCTTGTATCTGGAATTTTAAAAACCTGCAACAGTGCAGTCCTGTGATAAACAGGTGATACTTTTATGCATCCTCACCAAGTCCAGCAAAATAGACTCTTTCTCTAAAGGAATAATATAAACAAACTCCTCTATGTACAGGATTCAACAGAACAGGTAACAGACTAACTAAAACACTGATTCTGACAGATCCAGGGCTCAGAGGCTGGAGAACAGAAGCGCATGACAACCGGCCTTTGATTTCAGGACAGGCTGATTCAGTTTTTCAGCAAAAAAAAAAGCTCACTAAATAGATATGGCAGGTCTGATATCTCTTTCAGATCCATTAATGCATTTCAAATTGAGAGTTTGTACCCCTTCAGAATGCATATTTAAAGTTCGCATATTTTTGTTATAGGAAATGATGAGGAACCCAGTTGTCATGGCGACCAGCTCCAGTCTCTGATTGGTGTAAACAGACACTTGATAACACGAAGAGGTTATAAACCCCATCCACACATAGTTTTCCCCCATTTTAGTCGGCGCTTTTCATCTTGTAAAAATCAAAGAATTGTATTTCTGTGCATAAATTATGACAAAACTACATCCCTCCTTTTCCTTCAACATCCCTTAAATTCTCAATAGCAATAGTGGCTTGAATTTTCATAATAAGAACCCAAGAATTTAGTTTGTAAACAGTCAAATCTCAATCTCCAGATGGCATTTTGATAACTGTTAGGCCTTGGTCAAATGTGACAAGAATGAACGTTTTTTATATTATTTTGATGTAAATAATGTCAAAGAAAACACTAAATCCTTCATGAACCGTTGCACGGATGAAGCCAACCAATCAGAAAGGAGCGAGAGAACTTGACCAGCCAATGAGAAGGCAGAATTTATGATGTACGAGTCCAGATGACTGTGATGTGTGAGTTGTTGGACGACATCAAGCAGTGGCATAGTGACAGTCCAGAAGAGGTTAAAGGTCACATTAGGGTCACTCTTTTGCAAGCTGTGGCTAGTTATTGGGTAGTTTTAGGCCCCTGCATAGCTGAAAGGTGCCATTGGCAGTATTTGAGCAATATGGGATGAAGAATCGCAGGTCATGCCTTTTCGAACAAGCGTAGGACAACATCCAGGGCATATGGGCGTGTTTAAAACAAGCCGAGCACAGGTGAGTCCACAGATATCAGTCTTTAAGGGATTTCTTAGTTTTTTCGTAGCTTTTCATGTTTTTTTAAAACAAAAACGCTGAAATCGTCATCGTAAAGTTCAATACCACCAATACGGAAGCCCGTTCCAACTTCTCTCTGTACACCCCGGGAAGTGCTACCCATTGGCTATGAGCACTGTCCGTCACTGGCTTCGCCCCCCACAAAGTGTCACAGTTCTGTCCTCTGCAATGTCCCTCCTCCTACGCATCAGATAGGCAACTCTGAATACTGTCCATCCATAACTGTGCATTCATGCTGTCCTGGGCACAGAAGTTGTACACTCTTTTGGTCGTCTTGAGCTGAAAGAGAAAGGGGGAAATAAAGTTAACATGGTTCAAATAAACACACATGGACAAATAAAGCAATGGGCATTAATGGGTTATATAAGTCTTACATCAAAGAAGGCTTTGTCTTCTATGTTTTTAGGTGCTCCCATGGTGGGCGTCCCCGGAATGACAGATTCCACTTCAGCTAGCTCGATCATTCCCTTACACTCTTTATCTTGCCTCGTTTCATAGTATCGCAACTAGGAAAGAGAGAAAAGGGGTTCATAAGAGCATCAATTTCAGCCCCTTCGAATTATTCCTTATCAAAAACATATTGCAAAATAATTCATTTTAATATATAACATGCAAGATTTGTATACTGAATCAATTATGGTTCCAAAACCAAAGTTTTCAGTGTTTGGTTTCACTGTAGCAATAAAGTACCTGGTGTTTGGTCTTATCCAGTACAAACCAACGTGGTTTCCAAGGTTTCAGCAAAGCGCCTTTTTTGTATAAAATACCCTCAAAGCTCCTACATCAAAAAAAAAAAAAAATTATATATACACATACATACATATATATATATACACATACACACAATTCATGTATTTTTATGATATAGTTTTTGAGTTCATATAAACACGTATTATAGAATAATATAATTATTATAAAAGAATATCAATATTTAATATACAATATAAAAATTGATAAATATGGATATGTTTTCTAATCTGTATATATAAAATAATTGAAACATTTATGTTTTTACATTACACTGGAGAACCATTTAAAATTAACTAGTGAAGGCTAAAAATGTATTAAAAACTGGAGAAAAAAAACTACAATTTACACTTTACGTTATATATTCATATAAAATTAATTTTAACCTGAAATTAGATTTTTTTTTAAAAGTCTATGGATATGTCATGCATCAAATACCCAATTTTGCTAGGTGACAACATCAACTCATTTCATTTATACAACCATAACTAAAGCTGAAAATGCCATTTAACCCAAAAACAGACCCGGGGCAGCCGATGAAGTATGAAGAATGTGTTCACAGACCTGTTCTCGCTCTCAGTGCTCTGGAACTGGCTGTAGAGCGTGCTGGTACTTGGTCGACCAGCTGCAGGTGTGGATGTGGCGCTGACCTCGCAGTCCAGTGCTAGGTTGATGGAGGAGCCGACCCCGCTCTCCTGCAGATACACACCCTGAGAGCGCCGCTGGTGACTCAGATTGGACGACATGAGCAGAGAGCTGGAGAAGGAGTGCTGGGGAAAGAGAAACAAAATATTAATACACCATCCCATTAGTAATTTGCAGATAAAGGTAAGATGGTAATTAATATCTTACCCTGCTCTCTAGTCTGGACTCAACTCGTTGGGCTGTCTTAATCTTGTCCCATGTGTCCTTCCATTTTTCCGTAGGTTGTCCCAACTCAGTTTCCAGGTTCTGCACATCCTGAAATGATATATTAAAAAGATCATAAGGATTCATGTATGAAGAAAACAATTTCATTATAATGAGGACTTCTGCTTTATTCCTAACCTGCAAGAGTTTGGTGATGGCATCAGGCAGTACTTTACTGAGGCTGTCATAACAAGGCCAGATGATCCTCCGCTGGGACTTGGGGGCCGTCGTCTCCTGTCTATCACCGGCTTCCTCCTGTGGCTTTTCCGGCTGACCCCGCACTAATTCCCAGTCAAAGGACGGCCCCTCAGAAAGCGTTTCCTCTGTGTAAAAGTCCCAAACCTTCAAGTTGGAGATAAAACTGTAGGGCTTCAAGACCTACAAGACAAAAGAAAGGCAAGTTACAGACACTAACCAACAGAGAACACTAGAGTCATTTAGTCACATTTTGTTTCAGGTTACCTAAAGAACTATGCTCTGAAACTAAGAATGTTAGAACAAAATTAGAAAGTTACCTCCTCCTCCTCAGGTGAAAACATGTAGTTGTAGAACATGGGGGTCTTCTTGTTGAGCCGGTCAATGTAATCCCAGACAGACTTGCACACCTGAGGGTTCTTCCTCTCACCTTTTTCCTCATACAAGACACCTACACAGACAATACATTGGGATAGGGCCAAACAGGGTTTAATTATTGCATACTATAAATAAATACCATGAAACATCCTGTAAGGTATCACTTGACTTTCTACAGCATTACACAATGAGAACACAATAACATGAAAGAAGACTCAATCACAATCTCATTACGAGAGTCATGATGACAGTTAACATTATGCAGCATTTAATATGTTGGCGATTAATTTGTTGGTTGACGATTTAGACTCACCAAGCTCTATGCGCTCATAGTCTGAGTCCAGCAGGAAGGTGCGGAAGCGGTTGGAGACGTAGTGGTAGGCTAGGAACTTCAGATAGTACTGACTGAACTCAAACTCCATGGGGAACTGTAGATGGATCTATTGGGAAAATGTGCAGAGGGAAGAATATTGAAATATAACATCTATCAGATCTTAAGCTCTACAACAATTCATTATATTTTCTTGCATTAAACAGATTTTCAGGGTGAATTAGCTAGATAACGCTTGTGCAATCCGGATGAGTTATAGTAAGGTATCTCATCTTCGAAGGTGTGGTCAGTTTAGAGTGACAAAGCAGGAAGTTGGAACAGGTTTATGTACATCAGCATGTATTAACAAGTTGCCTTTCTGTACCTGCTCATACCATCACCAATCATATAAGGTTTATTTTTCCCTTTTCTTTGGACAAGACCTTCCTAGAAAGTGGTGATTGCTCTTTATCAACATCCAACAACAAAACAGTCATTTGTCTATGTAGATGCAAGTTTTACGGTGCATAAGATAAGAACTTTCCAGAAATAGATTTAAACATATCCACTGAAAAACTGATTGAAGAATGCATGCAAACAAGCAAACCTTCCTGCATGCAATAATGCCATGCATTTGAGTGTTGCTCAAAAAAAAAAAACTAAAATACTTGCATACATCACGAACGCATGTGCATGCACATTTACTGATAGTGATTTCCCGACCAGTAGGTTGAGATTATTACCCGCTACCCTGGTCTCTGGCTGTTGACGCCGGCCCCTGGAAAAACCCATATCGGACAGCCACCACTACACATACCTGGTGCACACAGTCAAGGAACTGTAGGAAGACAGGTGTAAATCCGCTGCTCTGGCTGGCTAGCGTCTGAGCTCCACGGTGGCTGAATCGATGACCGAATGACAACCACTCTTTCTCCACAAGCAGCCTGAAGCCATCAATCGTTCGGTAGTACGGATCCGACAGAAGTTGCACCAGGGACACAACCTATATCCAACACAGCATTAATGCACACATGGACAAATATCAGATGGAGCTCATGCATGTTTAGGTGTTTGTCTTACCTGTGTTGTGACATCCCAGCCATCTTCCAAACTAACCATGACGGAGGAACCAGTGTCCAGGAGTTCCACAACAAGAACGGACACCTGTAGAACCCTGTGAAGCTATGGGACACAAATCATAATAAACATCAAGAATATTAAAAACTGTAGCACAAACTGACCAACACACTGTATTTTTAAGTGTTAATTCAACCCAATTAAAAGGGGAAATGTAAGGTACCAGATTCATCCACTCCGACTCCTCCAGGCAGCGGTGAAAGGTCATGTTTGGTTCAGTGTTGGATGAGGAAGGCACACAGGCTTTCATCAGCTTCTTGAAACTGTTCTTGACCTGCCGTACATCAAAGACCTCGATGGGCACCACCTCCCACTGCTGGAAGGAGTCCTGCTTTCCACCCTGAACACAACAACAAGAGGGCTTAGCTTGAGCACCCACAATTCAATACAGCAATTAATATGTTTAATTAAATCTAGAATCTAGGACATCTGTATAGTAGAAAACAATTTGTAAACATGATGCTGGCAGGAGTGGAAAGAACTTAATATTGTTATTATTAATAATACATTTAGTTCTTTAAATTAATAATGACTTAAATTAAAATAAAAACATAAAATTATTATTATTAGCAGCGGTATAATAATTATACATATTTATTGATTTAAATAAAATGATCATCATTATTACTATTATCATCTCACTAAATGCCAAAATTACAGAAATGAATTGCATGTTAGTTCTGTTAACATTTCTTGAAAATCACATAATATTGCAATACAAGTTGTCATAAGTTACTTTAAACATGGCATCATATTCACATGAAAGTTTAAGTATTTAAGCTAATAACCTTGAGCTGGGACTTGTCTCCAATGATGTAGAGGTACGCTCTCTGTTGGCGAAGGAAATAGGTCTCGGATGGGCCTCCATTAGCCTGGGGGGATTCTTTCCCAGCCAGCCTGTTCCCCACATCAGGGTTATATGTGCTGAGCCGCCCACTACCACGAATACTGCCCCACTTTCCTGGGAAAAACAAAGACCAATGGAGATCATTCACTGATGGAGAACGGGCAATTAATTCTGCTTTGTGGAATCATTTGTGTGTGAATTTGCATGTTTATTTGGGGATTGGTGTAGAGAATTTGTGATTTCTACAAGCACATTATAGACAAATAGGACAATGACTATTTGGTGGATCACATGCAAAGAGATGGTCATCACATCCTCACAAACAATACAAATAAATCAAACAGACATGATGGTCAATGATTAGTTAGCACATGAAAGAGGATGACAACACTACATGGACACTTAGTGCTCAAACTCGCTAGCGTTGTTGTCGAGAAATTTGTTTGGTTAGATTTGAGAGCAGGGGCGGGCCTACTGTACCTCTAGGTGAGTTGCGGGCCTTGACTGAAACTCTAGGCTGAGAGAGGGAGATGACCCTTGCCCTCTGACCCAGCGCTAAGGTCAGATGACATAAAAATGCCCATTACTATCAGCAAACAAAAATGGGCAGCTATTTCAGCAAAATAAATTAACATTAGCATAAGCCAATGCAAAAATGCACACGACTTCCTCCGTCATGAGGGACTGGATGTCAAAAATTCTATTTGAATAAAGAACTTATAAATGATTGGGAACAGAGGAATGGATGGTGGGTTAAGTCGCAAGCATATTAAAAACACACTCTCACCTCCTCGACTGAAGGTTCCTGGCGCGTCCTCTTTAGTCCCCATGACTTGTTTCATTAAAGCTCCTATTTTAGGCTGCCTCAGCTTGTCTGATGAGTCTGAGGCCCAAAAATAACACGCATTACACATTAGGGGGTAAATATCACAAGTGAATTGTTAAGGTACATCTAATTATGTGACATGGTCACTATTGTTAGGGCTGAGTAAGGTTAGGGTTAAAGGTTAGAGTCAGGGTCTGACCTGAGTTGCTCATGTGTGAGGAGGTGAAGCCGCTGAGTGTGTTCCTCCCACTGGCTTCGCTGTATGAGGGCATGGAGCTGATGATGGCCTGCAGATACTTCTCTTGCTCCAGACTGGTGGAGTCGGCCTGGGACGGGCCTGAAACCAAACACAAACATGTTTACTTTTAGTTTTATACCAAAAATATGCTCTGGTTGATCTCGTCCTATTCTAATCTGCTTTAAGTGGCCTAGTGGTTAGAGAGCTCGGCTTAAGTTTGAATGTATAAAAGTGTCTGCAAAAAGCAGATATAATAAATAGATATAATATATTTACCAGTGTTGTTTTAGTTAACGAAAACGAAATAAAGCTGAAATATAAAATGAAATATTCTATCAAAAACTTAAAATTCAGTGTAACTACTAAAATTACTAAAACAAATAAAAAAGTACCTTACACAATTACTAAAACTTAGACTGAAATGAAAATAAAAACTGAAAATATAAAACTATAATCCAATTCAAAGTATTAATAAAATATTATTGAAAAATATAATAAAATTAGTGTATATTTAGTAATACTTTAAAATATATAATTATTTATTAAAGAACATTTCTATATAAGAGAATAGCTGCTTTAATCTCTCTTTTTTATTGCTTCTGGCTCTGACCTGCAGTGGGTGCATTGGGGGATTTGAAGAATCCCACGACGCCTTTAGCATGCAGGCCGGCCGAGCGCAGCAGCACAGCTTTGGTGCGGGAGTTCCTCCAGCACACCACAGGGAAGCGGTTGTGCCGGTAGCAGCGGCAGATGCGCTGGATGGTGGAATCGGGGATGCTCTGAGGCACAATCAGTAACCCTGGATAACTGAAACACACAAACAGACAGCCAATGAGATTTAGGTATAACTGTTATGCTAATGATATGGTTTAGCATTGTTTGAATTTTTGTTTCGGAGAACTCACCTTCGGCAGACTGTGTACATCCGGTTGACGGTGGAGATCCGGAAGGGTTCGTTTTTAGAGCGTGTCAGGCTGTTGCTGAGCGTTCCCAGTCCCAGCCGCTGGTAGTCCCGACAGCAGGCCCGCTCGACCACATTACTCATGGTCTGCCGGTCTGACGAGCGGATGGTGGAGGAGAGCGTCAGCGAACTCTGGTCCGGTTCTTCAGACACTGCTCAATCAGAGAAGTTGCATTATATTATATTATATAATCACATATTAGCCATCGCAAACATCAGTCTATCAGTTGTAAATGTGTGTGTTTTTGCGTTTTTCTTACCAGAGATCTCATCCTCATCCATCTCTGACTGCAAACTGCTGCGGTTTTCCCAGGTCGGGGGAGAATACTTCTTTCGGGTTACATATTGACGCCCAATGGTCCTCTTCGCGGTTTTAACCAGGTTTTTAGACAGCGTTCTAGAAGAAATAGCAGCTCAAACATTTTAATCACTTAACAAAAAAATCAGATTTAAGTCATGTTTAGGACTTTTTAGAGAGAGACAATTTCTTAATTTTTACATTTGTATATATACACATACGCTATTACTTTAAAAATAAAAAAATGTATATATATTCATACACTTTTTAGATTTAAAGACAAAAATATTACATATATAAACATTTGTATATAAATATTTAAATATATAATAATAATCTCAATTTGACTATTCGGGACAAATATAAAAATAATTTAAAAAAAATGTAATAATATAGTGTTTTATAATAAAAACTTTCACATATACCAAAGTGAATCATGTTTGTTTATAAATATCAAGCACTTTCCAAGCCTAGAGCGAAGACTTGCCATTTAAATACATATCATGTCTGAGCTGTTGTCATGGTGAATTTTTCAAAAATGTTAAAAGCTGCTCAAAAGTGTTTGGAGATGATCGGTCCTGCCCTCAAGAGCGTCACAGAACTGAACCGCATGAGTTTGCCATGACACCCATTTGCTGCTAATGCAGGATCTCAACGAAAGAGCCTTGCAATTTCCACTGCTGAATAATTCATGGCTTTCCACATGCTATTTCTTATCCTCTCTCGCTCTCTCTCGGTTTTTAACCAGTGCTACTGGGACACATGATCCAAACAGGAAGAGGCTGGATCGAGAAAGAAGTTGCAAGTGTGTGTGAGAGAAAGAGGGTGGAAATACAGAAATGGTCTACTGAGAGCAGTGTCTCACAACACATCTGCACATTTAAAGGGGAAGATCCCTCCCCCTAGACCAGCATCCAACCGGTTCTTACTTTAGCGACTGGTTCTTGTCCTTGGTCTTGTGCTCCACCACCAGCTTTGCAGACTGACCCACAGTGAAGGCAAACGTCCCCTGGACGTGCTGTGGGTATCTGAGCTTATGCATGTGCTTCCTGAACACTTCTGCGAGATCTGATGCCACCTCCTCATCAAAGCCGATCTTCATCAGCTACAAGAGAGAACAAAATGTAATAACTGGTAAAGAGTAAAGGCTTGATCAATGCTTCTAAACCACAAATAAAAATATTTTAATAAAATAAAATATTTGCAAGCATTTCTTTTGCACAAAACCCATCACACCAAGTCAAATTGAGTTTTTTTTTTTTTTGGAATCCAAACAATCCTTAATATCCATTTAAAAAAAAAATAAAAACCTTAAATTTAAAATTCATTAATTAATTAACTTATAATGAAATTAATAATAAATACATAATTAACTGAATGGAAAGCATTCTTGTGCTTTATGTATCGTGAGTAATGGAGCAACAGGAAACAAAGAAAGATCAGACGACCCAATACCTGAAAGGTGCAGGAACGCAGCTGGAGAACCTCCTGGAAGAACTGATCCATGGGAAGATTAACAGAGATCCGCTTCTCTTTCGTGAGGGAAGCGATGGGGAAGGAGCGGGTGACCACTTGCTCTCCAACTGCACAATACAAACATGCATGGCAAAATTTATCGCACCTACAAAAAGGCTTTTTGTGTAAAAGGCACATTGATTTTCATTTTCAATTTCAAAGCGTGAGCACAGAGTCAAGCTAGTGAGAAAATTGCTTCAGACAAGCAGTAAATTTCTATAATTCATGACCCCCAGCATCCCAGAGACTTTACTAAAGTGAGCTGCTCTGAACTAATTATGAAAATCGACCCCAGTGTGAAGCTCGACTTAACCAATAGGAGCGTACCTAGAGGGTCGGTGGGCGTGCCCTTGAAGATGAGGCGGTAGGTAGTGAGGTAGACGGCTCCCTCGGCAGGTAACAGAGGCGGACCGCCCATCGCGCCCGTGGCTTCCTCTCGGCCGTCTGCTATAAGGTGCACCCGCATGCCGTCCATCACAAACTCCTCACCGTGGAGCAGCGTTGGTCTCAAAAGCTTGGGCTGGAGTCAGAGAGACCGAAAGAGAAAAATAAAGAGGAAACAGGGAGACAGGGAAGTCAGTATACAGTGGGGAAAAAAAGTATTTAGTCAGCCACCAATTGTGCAAGTTCTCCCACTTAAAAAGATGAGAGAGGCCTGTAATTTTCATCATAGGTATACCTCAAATATGAGAGACAAAATGAGGGAAAAAAAATCCAGACAAATCACATTGTAGGATTTTTAAAGAATTTATTTGCAAATTATGGTGGAAAATAAGTATTTGGTCAATAACAAAATTTAATCTCAATACTTTGTTATATACCCTTTGTTGGCAATGACAGAGGTCAAACGTTTTCTGTAAGTCTTCACAAGGTTTTCACACACTGTTGCTGGTATTTTGGCCCATTCCTCCATGCAGATCTCCTCTAGAGCAGTAATGTTTTGGATTTTCAACTCCCTCCAAAGATTTTCTATGGGGTTGAGATCTGGAGACTGGCTAGCCACTCCAGGACCTTGAAATGCTTCTTACGAAGCCACTCCTTCATTGCCCGGGGGGTGTGTTTGGGATCATTGTCATGCTGAAAGACCCAGCCACGTTTCATCTTCAATGCCCTTGCTGATGGAAGGAGGTTTTCAATCAAAATCTCACGATACATGACCCCATTCATTCTTTCGTTTACACAGATCAGTCCCTGGTCCTTTGCAGATAAACAGCCCCAAAGCATGATGTTTCCACCCCCATGCTTCACAGTAGGTATGGTGTTCTTTGGATGCAACTCAGCATTCTTTCTCCTCCAAACACGACAAGTTGAGTTTTTACCAAAAAGTTCTATTTTGGTTTCAACTGACCATATGAAATTCTCCCAATCCTCTTCTGGATCATCCAAATGCTCTCTAGCAAACTTCAGACGGGCCTGGACATGTACTGGCTTAAGCAGGGGGACACGTCTGGCACTGCAGGATTTGAGTCCCTGGCTACCATCAGTGTGTTACTGATGGTAGCCTTTGTACTTTGGTCCCAGCTCTCTGCAGGTCATTCACTAGGTCCCCACGTGTGGTTCTGGGATTTTTGCTCACAGTTCTGGTGATCAATTTTACCCCACGGGGTGAGATCTTGCGTAGAGCCCTAGATCGTGGGAGATTATCAGTGGTCTTGTATGTGTCCCATTTTCTAATAATTGCTCCCACAGTTGATTCTTCACACCAAGCTGCTTACCTATTGCAGATTCAGTCTTCCCAGCCTGGTGCAGGTCTACAATTTTGTTTCTGGTGTCCTTTGACAGCTCTTTGGTCTTGGCCATGGTGGAGTTTGGAGTGTGACTGTTTGAGGTTGTGGACAGGTGTCTTTTATACTGATAACGAGTTCAAACAGATGCCATTAATACAGGTAACGAGTGGAGGACAGAGGAGCCTCTTAAAGAAGAAGTTACAGGTCTGTGAGAGCCAGAAATCTTGCTTGTTTGTAGGTGACCAAATACTTATTTTACCGAGGAATTTACCAATTAATTCTTTAAAAATCCTACAATGTGATTTTCTGGATTTTCTTTTCTCATTTTGTCTCTCATAGTTGAGGTATACCTATGATGAAAAGTACAGGCCTCTCTCATCTTTTTAAGTGGGAGAACTTGCACAATTGGTGGCTGACTAAATACTTTTTGCCCCACTGTAACTCATGTGTGAGTTACTCAAGTATGAAATTCATACCACACTTCATTGCAAACATGCAGAATGCTTCAAGAGATCAAGAACTGGAGGAATTGATCATTCAAATCACAAAAACACACAGCAAAGGTGCATTTCCTCTCGGTCAGTTTGACATTTCTTGAGCATATAAAGACACTTTTAGTCTAATGAACCAAATTCAACAAAGCTTCAGATCAACATGAAACTGAATTTGCAATGTGATTTATTTCGGAGTAAAACAGGATATTCAATCACGTGTGACTGATTTTATCTATTGGGAACTGATTAGATCATGAAATGTGGGTGTTACATAAGAGATCACAAAGGTTATGCTTCGTTATCAAATTAATCATTATTTTCTATCATCGCAAATTATATTAACAAAAACTGGATACAAATTATTATAATTTAATTAAATTGCTTAATGTACTTACCTAATTTTTTTTATTAAATGACCCTTTTTATAAAATTACCTATTTTTAATATATTACTTTTTATTAAATATTTTAAATTAAATTACCATTATCTTTTAAACTTATTTTTTATTTAAATTGCCCATTTTGTATTTAATTGCTTCGTTTTTAAACTACAATATTTTAGAAAGACTGCATTAACAAAACAGTATATATAAACAGTATGTAATATTTTGACAAAAGATTATTAAATACAAACATTTTATATAACGTGCACTGAAGAATCATGCACAACAGGACAGTTTACATGCATTACTAAGTAAATAAGGTCGATTTTGATTTCATGCTGACTTGAAGCATGGGATACTTGGATAAGTGTATTTATCATTTGGATGTAAAACATTCTGTCCCACAGTTCTTCAAATTCAATTTCATATGTCCAGAAATGCCAGAAGCAGCATTTTCATCTGGGAAAAATAGCCTGTTTATTCCACTGAGCATTTTTTCCCCCAAATAAACAAATGCATTATGAGTCAAAAAAACAGTGAAGCCAGGCCAATTTCTCCATCTAGACCCAAATATTCTCTAGACGCTTATGAAAGAGCAAGTTTGATTTACAGATCTCATGAGCATCTACCTCAACGAACAAAAATGTTCTCCCCTACTGTTCAATAAAAAGATGTGCAATACCACATTTGTTTACTTAATACTACCCTACATCTTATTCCATTCATGTAAATTCTATATCCAATCTATATAATTTTGTCTATTTCTGTTAATTTATATATCTGTGTGTTGTTGTCTCTGTACTGGAAGCTTTTGTCACCAGAACAAATTCCTTGTATGTGCAAACATACTTGGCAATAAAGCTCTTTCTGATTCTGATCTATTGTCATCCAGAGAAATGTGTCCTTGTAACAGGAAGTGATCTAGAGTCAATCTGTCTAGCGCTGTACAGCAGGTGGGCTCCATTCACACTCTCTCGGTTGAATTCTTGGGAAAGTGTTCAATGTTGGTGTCCCATGACAGCACTGGTTGCTAGGCACTGAGTGATGAAAGATGCATGACTGCTTCTCCAGTACAGAGTACTTTTCTGTAGAAACTCAGGGAGTTGAAAAACATAAAAAAAGGGGGAAAAATACAGTTTTGCTATTCCATGAGAAGTCAAAAAACACTGCAAGGTATTTACAACACTTCACTGCATCGTTCTCCCATTGTGCTTAAATTAATAGCTCAAGATGTGTAAACTTGCTCATGTTGTTCCAAACCCATATGACTTTCTTTCTTCCATGGAAAACAAAAGTAGTAGTTTAGCAGGTGTTCTTTTCTATACAATGAAGGTGAATATATAATATCAATAAATAAGCAATAATGAAATAAATAAAATGAAGTCAACCAGATTTTTGAACGTTGTGTTTGTGAGTAGATGAAGATAATTTACCGTACAATGAAGGTGAAAGAACGAAAGAAAAAGAAAGAAAGAAAGAAATACCATGGTAAAATAAAATAAAAGGTGAAAAATTAAATTAAATTAAATGAAGGAGATGAGCATGAGTAAATAAATATAACTCATTTTAGGGTGAACTAATAATTTTAGGGTGAAGATCATTTTTAATTTAATTAAGGTCAATAAAAAATAAATGATTTCAGTAATTATAAAAGAATTAAAAGAGAGTCAAACATATCTGGAATGATATGCGAGTAAATAAATACAATTAAATTAAATAAATGACATAAGTGTGAGGTAAATGAAGATCATTTTTGTTTTAGGGTGAACTATCCCTTTAAGACTGCAATGAGGTTGTATACAGGAACAAGTGGATTGTGTAATACAACAGAAATGTCTTCGATGTCAAAACATATTAAATAAACCATGAAGGCTTTGCTAGGACGTTATGATAATATTGTACAAAGATCCTTGATAAAATCAAAGCTTTGTGTTAAAGGAAAGCACAGCAGAACGTCAGACTAAAGTGTGCTCAAATCAGCAGGCCAATAAGACCAGCATGCATCACTCAGGCCACGGTCAGTGAGGCAGTGCGGTCACGCAAACGTACCTGCCGTGGCACTCTGACTCATGGGTGGAGGGGTTGAAGTGGGATGTGAGTGGATCTGCCTGGTTTTCTACACTGCATTTCCTGCCCAGCGGAACATAAAACAATGAGTTGGTTACCTTTTGGATGGGCGGCAGTCGCTTGCTCTCCCTGTGAACCGCGTCCAATGTCTCAATGTGCATCTGAACGATGTCTAAAAGAGAAACACAACAGCATACTAACATTTAAAAAACTTGAATTAAAAGAATGACTAATTGAGCAATATTCAGACACATTCTGATGGCTTCACAGTCAAATCTCTTTTACCTGGTATCATTATGTGAAGGGCCTTCAGGTGTTCATTGGTCACGCCGCTCTCGTTGCACACTTTGTCAACAAAACGGTTGATGAACCGAATGACAGAGTTCGCAACATCCGAGCTCTCGGCATCTTCAAAGCCGCTCTCTGTGTCGTAGCTTTCTGCCATGCTGCCCGCAATACTGGACAAACAAAAAACTAAATTAGTGGTCATTTTTTTTATGTAATTTTTCTTGATTTTACTTTACTTTTTTATTTTATTATGTTATTTTATTTGTACGTTTTTGTGCTCACACACAGCAGCACATACCTGTTAGTGACGTAGCTGTTGCTGGCGCTCTCCACGTCTCCCAGGCCGGTGTTGCGGAGCAGGCGGTTCTTGCTGGTGTCGAGCGGCAGCAGCAGGTAACTCATGCGGTTGGCATAGTGGATGGCCTGACTGAAAACCGTGCTCTCTTCCTTCTGAACGCGCTCCTGCTGCTGCTCTTTGCTCAGCGTGGGCCACAGACGGCTCTGCTCAGACGCCAACTCCAGGGCGCTCAGCCGCTTCTGACCACCAACACCCTCCCCATCCTGAAAGAAGCAAAGGTCAAAGGTCAAATGCAAGAGGTAGCAGCAAAAAATAAACAAACAAATAAATATTTTATACATTCTTTTTTACATAAAAACAAAAGAACATATGTTCAAAATATCTCTGTTCAAAAGTTTGGGGCAGATAAAATGTTTTAGAAAGAAGTCTCTTATGTTCATCATAGCTGCACTTATTCGATCAAAAATACAGTAAAAACAGTAATATTGTGAAATATTATTACAATTTAACTGTTTTCTATTTTAATATATTTTAAATGTCAAAGCTGAATTTTCAGCATCATTACTCCAGTGTTCAGTGTCACATGATCCTTCAGAAATCATTCTAATATGCTGATTTGCTGCTCGAGAAACATTTCTTATTATTGTATTGCAAGTTAAAAATAATTTATTTGAAGATGAATTTTCTGTAACATTATAAATGTCTGTCACTTTTGATCAATTTAATCCTTGCTGAATAAATCTTACTGAACTTTTGAATGATAGCGTAAAGTTTATTCAAATTTAAGGTAATATTTTAAAATAACGTTAATGAAAAACATGAATTAAATTTAATTAAAACTTACAGGGCTGGACGTGTCTCCCTCCTCATCGTTCTCCAGGTACAGCGCCCGGATGTGTTTCTGAACGTCACTGTAAAACATGGCCTCCCAGAACTGCATGTTTGTCCACACCATGTGCTCCTGAACGCAGCTGTAAGCGAACTGAGTGATGCCTCCACCCAGTTTCTGTAACACACACAAAACAGATGCTGTAAACTCACATGCTCAAGTCAGAGAAAAATCCACCTTTTATCCAGCACTTTTATTAGAACAGACATGAATTCATCACTCATAATTGAACTTCTCAAATAAGTAAAATATGTCCACTTAGCCAGTCATTATCACAAAACATGATGGGAACATTATCTCACTTATTATATGGCTAGCTACCAAATAAATAAATGTACATTAAATATTTATTTGAATTGAAATTATTTTATTTAAGCTCCAATTAGCTTAAAGCTAAGCAACAACCCCAATACTGCAACAATAATAAAATTTTATTTATATATGTGTGTGTGTGTGTGTGTGTGTATTTTTTACATTATTAATCTGCAATCCTAGCTACTTTTTCTATGAACTAGTTAGTTAACATATTTAGTTGCAAGCAATATAACAAGTCCTCCTCTATTTGAGGTTCTCTCTCTTCTTCATCTTCTTGTCTCTTACTGATTCCCCGTTCTTCTAGGAAATGCTGCTGATGTCTTACTTTAACTTAACTCTTGCGCTTCTAGAAAAACAAAATATAGTACACCTACAAATACTCATTCACATCTTCACTCACCCGACAGAAGGCGGTGACCAATGGCAGCAGTGCAGAAGCAATACCATGTTCATCCATATGTGAGCAGTCCTGAAGATAAAAATAGAAGCGGATTTCAAACACAGAGATCAAAACACTTGAATAACACAATTTATGGAGGTAAATGATGATAACATAATCAACAACAATCATAAACGAAAACAAAACAACATATTTTCCCCTTCCTTATTGCAGCACTACAATCCGAGAAACACCGGTAAACACTCGGTATCTGATTCCTTGAAAGAAAACATTCCTGTGTTTTACCTGCAGGGTGCAGTTCATCATGCGGACGATGTAGTCAAACTGTTGGTCATCTAGAACGGCCCTGTTCTGCAGCACATGCAGGTTGAGCTCCTGGGTCAGACAGACCCGCGCCGCCCGACCTTTCAGAGCCCGTAACACTGCCGGCATTAACTGCAGACACACACAAGTTAACACACACTCATATACACAAAAATAGACTAATCTGAGATCATAAATGCTTTAGCAGAAACAGACACCATAAATCTGGGTTATGTTTAACAGAAAAGCATAAAATGAGAGGTTCGTACCTTCTTGGATTCCAGCATCTTGTTGTCAAATATATATGTGATGCAGTTCCTGACCACCTCTAACCTCCTGGCGCTGTTGGCCAGAACATTCCCGTTTCTGTCCACTATGTCAGCTAGAAGCCAGAGAGATCAAAACATCAAGACTGTGAATATCAGCACAAAGCTGTGCACACATCGGTTTGAGTATGACGAGTTTATTTGAATTATATATTTGAGCACTGGAGGTGATGTTTGCTACCCAGTGGAGGTCCGGATGGGACCATGCTCTTCAGTTCGGCCTTGACCACAGGCGGGGCGGTTTTGAGTTTTGCTGTTGCGTGGTCTATAAAGAGCTGCACGGAGACCTCGTCCAGGTGCGGGAAAGAGGTCTGTGGGAGCCGGGGCTGTGTGTTTTCAACTGTTCTCTGAACTCGGTGCATGCTTACTGCTGGGTATGGGTTTTCCTGTGAAAAAGTGAAATGAAAAATAAGTGTTTAGAGACAAAATTACAATCACAATAATGAAAAATCAGGATGCACAGATATTTGCATACATTTTCTTGTATTATTAATACAAGAAAACTATAATGTACTATAATATAATTTAATATATGCATTCATTTTTTTTTTTTTAAATAATAGCGCTAAATATCAAATAAGTTTAAAGCAAAACATTAAACATATCATGTGAGACAGCAGACAAGACACATGAATTAAACATACATTTTTGAAAAGGTGATCTGCCAGCTCCTTAATATGCTTCATCATTTTATGAGGATCTCCTGTCTCCTTTTGAATGCGCTCCACCTGATTGGCTATGAGCTACGGTGAACAGAAATAAGAGAGATAAGACCAGAAAGTTTGAAAAACACAAAAAAGAAGGCATCCTTCTCAAAGTTCTATTGGCTGTCAGCTATATCCATCCTACACTGGTGACTTACATCATCAAACAGGTCTGCGGCTCGGTATGGAGGACCCCGCTCAGAAACGAACCCAGCAAATGCCATGCCGTCCAGCACCTTCATCAGGAAGTCATCCTCAGCTAGTGCTCTCTGCCCCAAAAATGCAGCCTTGAGAGAAAACAACCAGCTTTATAAGTCTGTTTATGAGCATAATTTCACCATTTGTGTCTGAAATTGAATTTTAGGGCTCCTTAGTACCTTATGGAAGCATATGGCGGGCTCAGGGTGGATTCGAATTATATGCAGACACCATCGATAGCCCTGAAGCAGATGCGCGAAGAGCCACAGGAAGACAGCGCGGATCTCCTTGTCCTACAGCGCACACAAAACAACCACACCAGGGTCAATAAAAAAAACATTTACATTTCTAGATGTGATGTAAATCGTGATGGCGATTACTCAAAGGAGGAGGAAAAGCCTATTTATACATGAGATTTACAAAGAATTGTACCTGAATTTTAAGTGTGGAAGGTTGAACGGAAGGTGGAGGAAACGCATGATCAGCCACTTCCAGCTCTGGATCAAGAACCTTCATCACACAAAACAAACATACATATTAAGATTACAGTACTTGATTGCCAGCTATATACATCTAGTCACTGATGCCGACAAATTTTCTTTTCTAGGAAAATTACCCAAGTAATCAATACAAATAATGACGAATGCAAATATTTGCTCTGACATCAATTCTTGATGAAAAACACACGAAATGAACTTTGGTCATATTTGGCTTCCGATACGATTATTTTGTTGCAAGTCAGAATGATTTTCAAAAACATGCTGAAGGAACAAAGGTAAATGTTTCATTTGAGTATTATTTATATAGTATTATAGTATTAATTAATGTTTTTAATTAGCTCATATTTTTTAGTTTTCATTTAAACTTTTAGATTTTAGCAATTTTGTTATGTGCTTTAACATTTGATTTTGTTTGTTTGTTTTTTAATATTTCTATTTAGCTTTAATTTATTTGGTAACACTTTACAATAAGGTTGCATTAGTTCATGTACTGTATTAACTAACAAACCATGAACAATACTTTTATTACAGTATTGATTAATCTTTGTTAATGTTAGTTAATGAAAATACAGTCTCTCATTGGTAGTTCATGTTAATTCACAGTGCATTAACTAATGTTAACAAGCACAAATTTTGATTTTAAAAATGCATTTATAATTGTTTAAAATAACATTAACTAAGATGAATAAATGCTGTAGAAGTATTGACCATGCTTAATTCATGTTAACTAAAGTAGTAACCTAATGAACGTTATTGTAAAGTGTTACAGATTTAATTTATATTGTCATTTTACTAAATTAATTAAAAAAAAAATGTTTTTTTAGGTTTTTCATCTAATATTTATATTTTATTAATTAACAAAAACAAACCATTTTTAATAGTTTTATTTTAATTCCTTTGGTTAACAATAACACACTGTCTGGATGTGGTGGATTTTCATATTTTGAATACAATATGAACGCAATTCATTTTTGTACTATTATAATAATTGAAAATTATCGTTATAGTCCAATATTTAATTCTGTAATGAATGCACTGAATTTTCATTGGTGCATCACACATTTTTACACCCCAACTAACAATGCCACCATTTTAAACCTCAAGTCATAAATCAGTTTAATGTGAGCCACAACACTTTAAAACACAATGCTCATTGTGTCCGTGACATGACAAAGCAATAAATCACACATCTTTTTTGTTTTTGCCACAAAAACCACTGTTAATTTTTTGGTTTGGCTACATTTTTGTATTTAAACATTAAATATGTTCTGACTGACTGCGCTTGTCACTTCGTGCAGTAAATTGCTTTCAGTGACAACAGAAAAATATGTGTAAAAGGTGCACATGTCTTTATTACTGCGATCAATCTCAAATTCCCACAAAAACATATCCGAATCTGGCTCGTCTGCGCACACGAGCGCTTCTGTAATTACAGAAAGCTGCCATCCGGAGCTGGAGCTAATAACACAACTCACTTAGCTAATTGAAAAGGTTCAGGATTAGGCACAGGACATAAACTAAAGATGGCAGTTGCCTACACAACTATCTGAAACATCTTTAACCTTTGAATAAAGAGCACTGAGGATCAGGAAAGAGAAAACGAAGAAACGCCACATTTACCAGGCAATTAAACAGATGAATTGGGTTTATTACTGAGGCATGGCCATTTGTTTTCTCAGCCATGATAATCATCTCTCTCCCTGAAGGGACGCGGTTATGTGAGCCCTGCTCGCTCAAACATGCATATGCAACCTCAACCCCTGCCACTTCTGCTGGGATGGTCTGTCTGCCTTGGCGCCACAGACGTTCATTATAGAGAGACAGCAGAGTGTCTGTGGGACTCTGGGCTTGTTTCCAGGGGGGCAAAATGTGAATGCCACACAGATGGACCTTTCTGTGCCAATTTAGATCTAATCTAAACAAACACAGACAGACAACCGGACACTTTTAGGTATGAGCACAGAACGGAAAACCCTATTCACTGTCATTTTCCTGAAAAGAAAAAAATAACTTCCTTGCAGAAAAGATCTAGGCATGAATGTGACTCATACATCATACTGTAAATGTAAAAGGAAGTTTGCAAATTGTTAACCTTAAACTGGAATAAATGTGATAATCCTACTTGGATTTGTTTATTTGTCAAAGCCTGAATCAAAGTGTGTTGAAGGGCAAAATTAAGAGAAATATTTAATTGTAAATCAGCTGATATAACGAATAAAATAACAACAAAAAAATGGTACTGATTAGCCATACACAAATGAGCGGAATCATCACTGAACTGACTTTAGCTGAAAAAATGACTCTTTGTTATATTACGGACTAGGCTTGCCGCAATAGACGGTGTTGACGGTGATACCGGTGTTAAGCTGCAACACCGGTTATGTCACTTGCCCATCGCGTCACCGACCCCCACCGTCGTTTTGATTTTTTTATAGTAATAAAAATCACTTAATTCAGTAAAAGAACAGACACTACAATTAAAAACTGAACGCAGTTGCTCAATGCAGCGTGCCGAACGACAGTCGCATCACAGATCAGATTTCATTTCTCCAGTGAGGAGAGTGAGTCGAGCTGACTGACGAGAAGAGTGAGGTGAGGTGAGGACAGACAAGACGATCGCGGATGATTTAGTTTCGAAACTAGATGCAAAAGCGCCTGTTTGGCAATATTTTGGATTTTGAAAAGCCTGTTGACTTTTGCCATTTATCTAAGGTGATTTTGGAAGTTTTTTTAAACATTCGTTTCTTATTTAATTGGTTCCACATTGTTTGCTGATTTTTACTTTATTTAAACTTCGTGTCATTTATTTATTTTATTTGACATGCGTTTTGCTAATAAACGAGGTGTTTATTTATTTGGTTATATATGATACATGTTTACTTATTTCCAGTTTTGTATACCTATTAAACTTTATGTAAGTTATTTTATATTAGGCATAGCCTGACCTTTAGCATTGTGTATTTTTATTTGTTTTGTTAATAGAATTTCTATGTTTTATATATAGGCTAAAGCAAGTTTGACGTTGTTTTTTGTTGTTGCATTCAAGCAATTGACGCCGAACTGCCGCTAATTCAAAAGTGAAAGTAAAATGCGCGTGGCGCTTTTAAGCTATTTAAAAGCGAAGGAAAGCGAGGAAAAGAGGGAAAATTCAAACAAACTAAAAACGAACAATTGCTTTACTCCGAATTGCCACTATTTGAAAATGAAAGTAAAATGCGCACACTGCTTTAACAAGCTATTTAAAAGTGAAGGAAAGAGAGGAAAAGAGGGAACGCCCCCACGGTGATACCGGTATTACAGGTGTTGTCACACGTCGATTAACCGGTGGGAAAAATTTATAACAGTCAAAACCCTATTATTGACAAACTATTTTCCAGTTTGACACTGTAAAGCTGCTTTGACACTTGGCTTTACTTGACTTATCAGTCAAAATTAAAACATTTTTGCTAAACAAATATCACCTGTTGTTTTTTATACTGCCGAAAGTTGTAATAGGTATTTACGCTAACAATTACACCTACTAGACCGAATTTATAAGAATCAATAAATTACAAAAAAATTAAATGATTTAAATAATAATAATAATTGGTACTAATAGGGATGCACCCAATATATGTAACATTTATTTATTTATTTTTGTTTATTTGTTGGTTGGTTGGTTGGTTTTGTAATTGTTGTTCTACTGATTTTTTAAAAGAAAATTTACAGTTTTTTATCTGTATATTTAAAAAAATAATAATACATTATACAATTTAACACATTAAACAAAAATAAAAAAATATTCACTGATATCAGCTGATAGCCAGTGTGCATCACTACACAAAAAACTTTATCATGCTATTTCTGGTTGGGACAATGCGTAACAATTCCCTTTAAATATCATTATTTTGGATTAAGAAATTAGTAGTTAAGTGTTTTATGGATTCTTTTTTTCAATATTAAAACAATTAAAACAATTCACAATCAAGAACCTTAAAAAATAAAGGGCAATAAAATATTGCCCTATAATTTCAACTACTTGAAACCACTATCAGTATTATACAAGCTGTCAGTAAAATCACTATCAGCACTATAATCTTACTCACAGTACAGTGAGTGTAACTTAAACAAGGAAGTAAGCGTGGTTAAGTAATGTGTGCCGAGAATCATTTAATTACTGCTGGCACAAAACCTCATTATGATAAATATTTATTTTGTGTGTGTTTTATAGCCCCAATCCATCCATAAATCCTGCAACACTTCCGCGGTCTGTGCTGCGGTTTGTCAAATTATCTTTAAAAACTTAATATCAACCATGACATCTTCATCTCTGCCAGTTATTACACAACCCAAGACTGGCATACACCCAACCTAACAGGTAAAATGGGTTACCATGGAGATGGCGGTCTGTGTGTGATGAAGAAGCGGCTCGGGCAGCAGGGATATGTGGACACACTCCGGAATGGTGACCGTCCCTCCGTCCAGGTCTGCAATGATTACGTCGAGCTGTCAATAAAACACAGGCACATGGGTAAATATGGAGTGGACCCACATTGAACTTATTGTTCTATATGGGCAAATGCAGAAATATGCATAACATCATCTCATATTCAAAAACAGGAAACCGAGAGACTATTTTAGTCAAGACCAAACTGGTTAACTCTGATGCACATCAGACCCGATTCAACCTTTTCTGACAAAAAAAAAGAGAGAGAGTTCATGAATGAGACCTAACGTTCTTCGCAAGTGTCTTTTGTTTAAAATTCTGACTTAGGCCTGGGACACCCTAGACGATTTTCAAATCTTAAACGATTTTAAAACCATGGGAGACCACAGACATGAAGACAGTTCGACCCATTTTTAGCCTTATAATGCTCTGAACGCACACACTAGATGATTCGACCAGACCGCGAGACCACACACTTGATGATTGTAGGAACGATTTCACAGTGACACGTGATCTCACGGACACTCGCGAGATCAAACGTGACTAGAGAAGAAAAACAAATAGAGGACAATCAACATTGTCAGCTGGCTCTCCTGGCACGCGTTCTGTTTCACAGTGAAAAACAAAGTATAAAAAAGAATATGGGTGATGTTCTCTGCTTTCATGGCATGTTTTGTGGCTGCCAGGTTTCAGCAATAGAAGCACGCAACATCCGGTAGGTCTTGCTCACTCTCATTGGCTAGGCAGCCCGATCAAGATTGGGAACAGATAAATAATCATAATGACACCACACCACACAATAGAGGGAGAGACAAAAAATCGTTTGCAACAAGACGCGAATCGGCCACACCCCCCGATCTATCGGGGATGCAAATCGGCTTAAAATCGGCCTTAAAATCGTCTAGTGTGCAGCCAGCCTAAAGGAGTGTTCGGGTCCAAACAAACTGACCTCAGGTCAAGTATCATTCCCGAGTATCAAGTATCGTATCATCTGAACTCAAGTCATCGCATGTAAATGTTCAAGGAAGTTCGACTTTTCTTTGTAAACTAAGCTAACCAAGATAATGAAATGCCAATTATTACAGTATTTGGCAGCACAAAAAACAGAAGGTGATATCAGTTCAACAAGATAAACATCAGAAAAATGGGTCAGGAATTTCCCATTAAAAAGATTTTTAGAAACTGAAAGAAAATCTGGTAAAATGCAACCCTATCACATGACTTTTGATACAAATCTATGATAATTAAGCATTTATGTTAAATAAATTGTTTAGCCACAACCCCAAAAAAAGTGTCAGAAGTCTGATGCTAAATCCAGATAACATAATGCAACCAAACATATAATCAGGCAGAATAGCTAAATGAATAGACTTGCTCACTTCTAAAAAAGGACAAAAACTAGTTGACATGTACCGAGATAAAGCAAATCAGGTGTATGAGGGCACATCTGTTCTAGCATCTGATCCCATGTTGTGCATTGCATGGAACGCTGTATTTGGTTACACTTGTTTCTGCTTGCACCATATGCCACATATCTGATCAAACCTTATCTCAAAAGTCTAAATGTCCTGATGCGTGTTGCATTATGCTCTCTGGCTCATGGCATGAAATAAAAAAGACATCTCACCAGTTCCTGGGTCTCCGAGCGGAAGTGTGAGTTGACTCCTATGATGAAGGGCGTCGGAGTGCTGAGCACCTCCAGCAGCTTTCCCGGTAAGATGGGAACATATGTAAAACTGGAGAGGGGTAATAAAAACATGGAGGAGGTTAGGATGAATGGGAACAATAAATGGGAAAACAGAACTGGATGATCTCTCAAAAAATACGTTTTTTTAACAAGAAATAATAAAGGGGATATAATAAGTCTTGATTTTAATTGATGTAATTTTTTTCCATTCTAATGCTTTCGTATTTAGTATCTTTATTTTAAAAGTAGACAACAATACACAACAATAATAATAATAATTATTGTTATTATTACAGTAACAATGGCAAATAAAAGATAACTCTTGAAAATAATAAATGATAATATATTATAAAATAGTAGTAGTAGTAGTGATAGTAGTAGTAGTAGTAGTAGTAGTAGTAATAACAATGAAAAAAAATAAGCAATATCAATAATAATACTATTCGCCATCTTTAAGAATAAACTCATTTTATAATAAATAATACTAATGTTGTTGGTTATTAAATAATAATAGTAATAATAATAATTCTTTTTATAATAAGAAACAAAACCATATAAGTTCTGTTTAATATTTTTAAAAGTACCAATGACAAAATAATTATTGTTTTAATAATAATGATAATTTATATAATGGTTATTAGCAGTAGTACGTAGTGTATAACAATTGAAAAAAATAATTAAAATTAATAATCAGTATCATTCATAATAATTATTGTAGTAATAATAATAATCAGAACTCATTGTATACAAGACATGATACTTACAATATTATTATATGGTTATATATATATATATAAAAAAAAAATAATAATAATAACATAAATAACGTTGTTGTTATTATTAGTAATAATAATAATAATAATATCAATTATTATTTTAGAATAAGAAATACACAAAAACATTAAGCTGCTGTTGTTATTTTAATGATTAATGTACTTCTTATTTAATTGTTAATTATTATTAATTATTATAAAATCAACCAGGAATGTACATTTCACCTTTTATTTCAATTTATTCACAACTTTTTCAAAACCACCTATGGCAGGAAAAACAAGCAATCAGTATGAAGCAATCAAATTCTGTGTCAACATATGATCCCTCTTCACCTGTACTTGAGTGGGAACATGATGGCCAGCAGAGCTCTGCAGGCGTCCGTTAGACGCTGGTAACTGCTGGAGAGGAACAAGATCTTGTGCTCCGTCAGAGCAGCGCAAAACAGACAGAGAACATTCACGATTCCTGCAAAGAGAGCGAGCGAGCGAGCGAGAGAGAGAGAGAGAGAGAGCGAGAGGTCAGCTGAGCCTAAAAATATCAGCCCCACTTCCTCTGTTATTTATTTAACAACACAAGGTGGAGATTACACCGACCACATCTGACACTTGACACCAACTGTTGCTGTTTTAATGAAGCTGATTTGCTGTTTAGCACCTAAGCCTGCTGCTGATTGGCTTACCAAGTTGTCTGAAAAGCTGGGCCACGCTGCAGCCGCTCACAGGCAGGGAGTCGTTTATGGGCGTCTGGATAACCTGCCTGTCGCCCGCGCCGAGCGTTATGGTCCTCTGTTGAGACAGAAAGAAGAGTGAGAAAAGAAAGATACAAATAAAAAGGGAGGGGAAGAAAGGTTGGGAGATAAGAGAAAATGAGAATGAAAAACTCCATCTAACACCTCCACCACGGCATTATGGGAAAGATTAATGTGTGCGCGGCAGGCTGGTCAAGTGGTGAGCTAAAGACAGGAGGTTATTCAGAAGAAAAAAAGGAAATCAAAGCCATTCACCATTTGTAAAAAGCACCCAAGAGAAAACAAGTTTTTTTTTTGGCATTTTCACATCTATTTCCTGTTATAAACAAGTCACCTTTAAAATCAATGCTTTTTTGTGAAAGTTACAGGTGGAAAAAGTTGAAATTATTCAGGTTGAGGATGAAAATTTGCTGTTAAGATCATCAAAAATAATCTCAGAATCACAAAATATTCATTTCCAGGACTATAAGGTGAATAATAAAATGATTTGCATTATAAATATAAGGTACAGTCATACAAAAATGACAAACATTGTCAAACATCTGCTGGAAATAATAAGGCAGTAAACATTCATTAAGCCAGCAGGCAATCAGTAAAGGGAAATCATTCACATTATGCAGTTATAATTAGTCCAGAATCTTCCACGCAACCCAACATATACTGTTGTTTATGCCCATTTTAGGACAGTTAATTCAGGCAGAGGTGAGGTCAGTAAGTGTCAAGAAATCAGTCCTTTTAGAATAAGTCACATCAGTACAGGAAGTAAAGAGGCGGCTGTAAAACGACAGCGGGGTGTGATATCATCACTGCAAACAGCCACAGCACACAAGGGTTTAGCAGCCTTGCATTAGAGCGCGTGCACGTTATGCACCCTCATAAAATGCTTGCTGTAATGAAACCTCATGACAGGCCCAATCCAAAGTGATAATGTATGGAAATGCACAGAAGAGTCATTTGCAATCATGCATTCATGATGATTAAGATAACCGCAATCACTGTGCACTTGAAATTCCCTTCCAAATATGGGAATTTTAAGTGAATATAGAAATGCCATGCAATGCGCATTTTTATCTCTCTTTACGGTGTGTCAGTGAGTCAGAATGAAGAACAAATTGGAAAACAAAATAATCTAAATTACCAACTAAACTAATTCTTTTTTGCAATATATAAAATAAAAATCAATTCCAAATATATATAATAGTTTTTACATTTTCATATATATTTTTATATATTTAATATGAATATTTGTAAATATATTTTTGTTTTAAACATTTTAATGTTTAAATATAATGTTTATATAATTCCTATTTTTTTAAACCCTATTTTATATAATATTTTTATCTTCTAACATTTTTACAACTAAAAATAAATATTAATACAATTTATTTATTCGTTTAAACTATCAAAGGACTCATTTTCCTTAATGTACAGCTGTTAAAACAAAACAAAAAATCCAAAGGGGACAAAAAATACATTAAATTAATCAGCCTCACTAGTTTACCATCCTGGGCTGCATTTCCCAAAAGCATCGCAAGTCTAAATTAATCATTGAAGCTTAAAAGCCATTGGCATCCACAGTCTTTACGACCAACTTGAAGCTTGCAATGCTTCTGGCAAAACACAGCCCTGATGCCTTGCTAATAACTGTACATGTTAGTATGGTGTTTCCAGGCCTCCACAGCCTTGATCTTGAGCTAGTGCAGAAAAACTGTAGCACGTGCCTTTAACAGACACAAACATTTCCATACTAAGTTTTGATCAGTGATTAAACAACAACAGTTAGTCACATATTAATTTCTGTGATCTAATTGATTCCCCTGATGCTGAGTTTGTCTTTTGGTGGAGCAAAACAAAGGGGATAGCAAGACTGACAGTGAGAGAAAGAGCTGAACGAAATCAAACAGGGCGTACCGAGCTCTCCTCTCTGTCGTCCTGGCCCGGCTAGATTAGCACATACAGCAACACAAAACACAAACCATTAGACACACCAAAATTTAGAGACATTACAAGCTATATAAATAAAAAAAAGAGAAACAGCAAAAAGCAAACAAGGAAATACATGGCAAGATGCAAAATGACATGATGGTTGTGATGATAAAACAGCTGTGAGGGCAAAGGGTCAGAGGAATATGAAAATACGGCTGTCATATTAACAGGTAACACCCTCACTGAAACAGAAAGTGAGGCCTGGGAATTTCTGACTTGCGTAACAGATTAGATATTACATTGATGACTTCTGGTATGGCCGTTTGATATGGATTATCTTGCAACTGGGAAAATAAACAGACGTGTTTTACTTGGCATTGCAGTCATGGGTCAGGGACAGTAAAACATGCCCTTCAGGAAGTCCAAAATAACCAATTCTCAGCACTGCTCCAGAAAATATATAATTCTCCCCCTTATGCACAGATAGATTTCTGACCAAGTCACACCTCACTCACCAATTCTACTGGCTTCCCAACATACAGATACATACTCGCCAAACGCCTTGTTTCAATGCTTTCGTAACTGGCTGAGACTTTTATTAAATCCAGGCATGTTTCATATTTTACAGATTGTGTTTTTAGCACTCTGTCAGGGAATCTGCATATTTAAGGGAAAGAAAGACTTTTAAATGTAAATTTAAACTTTACATTTAAAATTTAAAAACTTCAAACTTAAATTTAAGACCAACTAAGCAATAAATAAATAAATAATGCCATAAACATTAACATTAATATAATAAATAATTACATATTAAGTATTTTAAAACCATTTTAAAGCCCAAAATATGTGAGTAGATGAATGGTTATTAGGGCATAAACTTAAAAATAATATATAAAGAAAAAGTAACCTCTTTCCCCCCTCCCCCCCCCCAAGTCTTGCAATATGTTTGTATTTTTATATGGCTAAAAAGGTAATGTTTTTCTATCGAACTAAATGGCCCGAACATTATGCAAGTTAGAGTAGATCATGAATAAATTTTACTCATAAGAAAAAATACCAGCTAAAATATTTTTTATATATTCAAATACATATATATATATCTATATATTTACTCTTTTTATATATTATATTCTGTAATTAAATTGTATCCTTTTACAATGCACAAATTGACAGAATGAGGACTATAAAATAGGAAGATTATTTAGAATATTTGAAAAAGTTCATGTATTAATATTTATTATGATTATTAGAAACATCACATCTTCTATTTCCCAATTTAATATTAATAATTTATTCCTTTTAAATATTTGAAAATATTTTTAAATATTCTTAAATTCTGGACAATGATTTTAAGACAACATTACTTTAATGACCTTGCAACAAAGAAACAAATATATATAGTTCTCATTATTATTTTATAAATAAATATAGTTCCATTTATTATTAATGACCAAAAAAATCTTCTGTTCTGTTATATTCTCAACTATAGAGTGTTAAAAAATTGAACATCTGCGTTTATCTGCATTTCATAAAAGCCTAAAACACAGCTAATTCAATCAGAAATTGTTTCAGAACAATCCATCATCATTTAAAAGGTCACAATCAACCTAATTTTCAAATTGAAAGCATTAATGTTACACACAAAACACTCCCTTTCCAATGCACACAAGATAAGAAAAACAATCAAGACGGCACTGAAGCTGTAGTATGTTGTTTTGCGTGTCATTCATACACGCTACAGTGTGCTTAGACACCATCTGCCACCGTCCCAGCCCATATGTTCAGTCCACGCCAACTAGCCCCAGGACACAAACACCAGCCCCAAGCCTCTGTGTGTCAGCGCGCGTGTGTGTGTGTGTGTGTGTGCGCGCGCTTACGTGTTTATTTGTGCAGTGTCCCATAAAATAATCAATGAGCAGATGAAAAAAACTACCACCAAAAAAAATTTGATTGATGCATTTCAGGTGCAACTGATTGAAGCCAAACAATCAGAAAGAAATATGGCGCATTCTTGATTCTCATGAGCAGCAGTGATTTCAAATGACTGAGAAAGGCAAAGCTTAGATCGCGATGATGATCGATTGATTGATTGATTGATTGATTGATCGTCAGGCATAATCACAAATGGGTTGATTGGTTGAAGCTGCTCAAAGGTAAATGTTACCTGGAAACAACCCAGCAGCCAGTCAGTTAAACTACAAAGAGGGGGGTCATTTATCTGGAACACAAGGGAGTCAGGCTTACACTTCAGGGGAGGGAATCATTTGGTTGTAACAAAAACTGCACGTCAACTTGAGAATATGAGAAGATGTGAGCATGTTATACAGAAACCAATCATACTTAAAGCGATGGTTCACTCAAAAATGAAATGGTCATATTATTCCCCCGCAGGCTTGGTTTCATGGAACACAAAAGAGAAACTTTTATTTTTTATAATGAAGGTGGATGGGGATTTTACTGTCAAGCTCCAAAAACGAATGATTTTCAGAGAATAAATATAAAAATTTAGCTCCATCCTCGAATAAAGTGATCATATGACTTTAGAGGACTCAGAATATAGCGCAACTTTTATTGTTTTTTGAGTCATTTTAGAATTTGACAGGGTCCTTATAGTTAACTAACCCATTTGTTAGAAACATTTTTCAACGTTACTTGAAATGAAATACAATATAAAAAATATTTCAGCTAGTTGCCAAGGCAACAATTCAATTTTTCAATTAGTGTATTTGATATCTACAACTGAGCTAAAAATGAATAAAAACTATATTACTATACTTTATAAAAAACTATTATAATATAAATAATAATAGTAATAAAATATACATAAAAACTAAATTAATATGGAAAATATAAAAATGAGCTGAAAATAGTAATAAAAAACAACATTTTCTCATTGAACACTGCTTGATCACTGCTGCATAGAGTAGCAGGAATTCTTCAAAATATTCTTTAAAAAAAGATATTTTTGTGTTTTACAAAAAAAAAAGATTCTTGGTTTGGAATGACATCAGGATGAGTAAATGATGACAGGGTTTTTTTTTTTTGGGAACTGTCCTTTAAGTCTTCACCTGATACGAGATTTAATCATTTCATTGCTCATTAAACTAGGATTATCCTTATATGTTAAGCTTTCAGGGTCATCGTTCTGAGTCAGATGAGGGAACATATAAAGGTTAAGACTAGAGCATCTGCGTCTTCCATAACAGCGTAGATCTTCCACACTACCCATGTAGTGTCTTTAATCTCTGATAAAAGTCCCTTCAGAGAAAAACACTCATTTATCCATAGGTAATGAAGGTCTGTGTTGAAGAGAAGTCAAAAAACACTATATACAGACATTGTTTTTTTTTTGTTTTATATTAAAACATAGTAGACTGTGTGCATTTCTCACCTGAGAGCCTCCAGCTAAAGGAATGATGCAGGTGAGAAGGTTTCCAATCACCGTTTCCATAGGAACAGTGAGGCCATCCACATGAACGGTATAGATGAGACTCAAGCAGTTCTGCAGAGTAAAGAGACACAAGATTGAGTTTAAACACAGGAAAATCTAATAACATCATACCTTTATTGCTATTTTTTTTTTACATTTTATAGATTGAAATAGGACAGGAAATGATCAGAAGAGGGAAATGGTATTATGACAAACCACTCGAACCTGCATTTCCTGGCTCAACATGACTGGAACGTGTGTAAAACACTACATCCTGAAGGTGTTTATGCATTTATGCACACTTGCGCAAAATGTGTTTTTCTGTTTGACATCACAAAATCGGTGGATTTTAAAGGGGTCATGACATGAGAAATGAAATATGCCTTGATCTTTTGGCATATAAGAGGTCTATGTAACATTAAAACATCCTGCAAGTTTCATAGCTTAAAACGTCCTCCGCATTATAAACAAAGCATTTATTTAATCAAGCTTTAAAAATGGCTCGTTTGGATCCGAGGTGGCATGTGATGTCACAAGGGCACAAACATTTGCATATACACTGCCGCCAAGGCAAGACTTCGACCAATAGTCATCATCTCACAGTAGGCCACACCAACTGGCGACACTTGCCTACACTAGATGCGAGCGTAGCGTCACGTCAAGTCAAAAACAAATAGAACCCATTATAATAACTGCCGCTGTCTTGTCTAAACTGAATACAGAATAATGCAGATGCGCGTTCACTTCGACAAGCCCACGCGCTGGGTTGTCGACAATAGGACAAACGAAGGAGTGAAAGAAAGTGTGCTGTGACGTGTTTGGTTTAAAAAGTTCATTCACATCTCTGTATATGCAATGACATTAGCCAATCACAACAGTGGCCGATACAGACAAGCCTTAAAGGCCTCGCTTTTTAGACCGGGGTGAGAATGAGGGTTAAAAAGAGATCATTTTTCCCACATTACTTGTAATTTTTTGCAAAAAAAACTTTATTAACATTATAAGTAAACCTTGAGGAACATATTAAAATAATTAAAAAAATCAATGTCATGACCCCTTTAATTTCACCAAGGTAACTGGCTAACACAGATGAGATTTTAACAAAATTATAAGAAATACTCAGTTGCACGAGTGGGTGTTGGGGGAAAAAAAAGTAATATTTAAATAAATTAATTAATAATATTTTGATTAGTTTTGCCACGGTTTTCCAGCAAAATCAGGTTTCAAATGCTCCTGCAAAGTTACAATTTAAATGTACACTTTCCAGATATTGCTATAAAACTTAGTAAATGTAATTTTTTAATTAATTTTTTTTTGTTTTTTGTTATGTATTATTAATGCAACTTTTCAAAAAAATATTATTTTTTATATACAAAAGTTTAATTAAATAAGTGATCAGGGTCAGTGAGATATTTTAAAACATTGTTAATACAATTGTTTTATTATTTTTGTGAAGATTACATGAAAATAATACTACTAATAATAATTAAAAATATAGATTTTTATTTAGATAGCTAAAACAATCAGTTTTGTTCCTGATACATAAAATAAGTTGCTTTATTGTGAAGATCAGAAAAAATAGCAGCCTAAAATAATAAAAACATTACTGTTGAGCCCTGACTTGTTTTAGATTCTGTCATGTGCAACTTTGTGTCTCTCTCTTACCCTAAAGACCTCTGTGTGGTCCAAGCGGGACACGAGGACCAGGCTTTTAGGAGCGTACAGTTGAGCAGGTTGGAGCACGTCTGGACTCTCATCTTCATCAGCCTCACTGGCCTCTCCTTTCTGTAGCTGAACACACACAACAAATAAAACACCCTCAAACTGCACCTAGAATTACTACACTTAAATCACTTAAACATTAGATGGCCAATCTACAAAAAAAGCGATTCCTCAACCACCATAATCCATTTGAACACAGCAGTAAATCACCCCAACCATCAGCACCGCTGTATCCTGTTGTATAATTTCTGCACGTGCTCGGCACAAACCTGTGGGTTCTCCACGGACTCCCAGAAGGTGAAGCAGGCGCAGTAATGCCGCTCAGAGTTGATGTCTGTGAGAACCGACACAAAGAAAGACGGAGGCTTTCTCTCGGGATCCAGCTGCCATCCACTGGGCTGACAGAACTGAAAGAGACGCCACGAGATTAAAAAGACGTCTTCATCAGATGCTATGAAAACACCGCCAGATTCATTCAATTTTGTTGGATAAATCTGTAAATTCTGGGATATCCTCTGTTTGTTTGTGATGGGCTTACCAGCTCAAGGCCTTGAGGGAAGGGGTTATCTTCCCAGTCCTTCTCTGGGAAACGCTGGAGAATCCGGCCTTGACCCTCACTACCTCCTACACAAACAAAAAAGAGAAACAAAGGATAAATGGACGCATAAGGACTGAAAGCAGCTCATGTAAAGCTCTGCAAATTTGACTTGACAGAAAATGCCTTTAGTTTGATGCACAACATGATAACAACATAAACCTATTTTTTCCCTCTCTGGGGAAAAAAAACCATAAAAAGACATAAAACACTGATAATGAGTACTTCCTGACTTATAAACAAGCAGTGCAAACTTTGTTTATGCCTTTGTATTTTGGGCATTGTTAATTAGTCATTTCAAACTAACACAAAATCATATTTAATTCCTTAATGTCTCTGTTTGTTTTGTGCATGATTCATCTATGCACATTATGCTGGAGGGAAAAAGCTCTACTTTCATAACCTTACATTAAAATGCCTTTGAAATGATTTAAAATAAAATGCAAATATGATAAAGCAAAGACAAAAAAATGACACAAACAAATAAATCTGAAAATATAATGTAAAATAAAATAAAACAACAAAACTTTTCATTTTGAAGCTGTATGAAGTAATAAAATAAATAATAATGACAATAAAAATAAAATTAAAAAGATTACACATGAAAAAGCTACGAGAAACCAAGAAAATACCAAATAATATATACAAATATAAAAGCAAAATAAAATATAAATTTAAATAAATCTATAAATATGATAAAGCAAACAAAACAAGAAATAAAAAAACACTAAACAAAACATCTCAGTTTTTGAATCTGAGGCTGAAAACAAAACTTAACAAAATAAAAATAAAGAAAAAAAACGATATATTATAGAAAACAAAAATCAGCAAATATGACAAGATAAGCAAAACATTTAGCGTTATGAAGTATGAAGCAGGCTAATACAATGTAAGTGAGAGTTGAGAATGTTGAGAACAGGAGAGGAGAGAAAGAACAGCACCTGCCTGGGCTTTTATCAGCTTAAACAAAACCATAGATAAAACAAACAAAGACTGGGACGTCTCCCAAGACCCAACACACAAATCATAAGAGCGCACACAAATTAAATCATTTTAAATCTTGCAGGACTGGATGCTCCAATGTACAGCGCTGACAGCACTCCAAAAGACCATCATTCAGGAATTCATCTGCCTCTTTGAACATCTTATCAGATAATGTGCACAACCGCATACATACACACACGACTGACTGAGCTACAGTAGAAGGTCTGTTAAACAGCAAGCGTTGTGAGATTGAACACAGGGATGGTTTGTGTCAGTTAGTGAGTGCTCTTATTGCACAGAGGAATCATGGGATTTGAGCCAGAGTTCATTTAGATAGCTGTCCCTCTTTACCCAGAATAACTGAGTTTCCCTGTGCTGTTGACGGCACGATGACCAGCAGGACAAGACTTTAGGTGTCAAACCCAAGCCTTATCCAAGAAAAGCCCTCCTTTTGAGTAAAGGACAAAGGTCAAAGTTTAAAAATGCACACTTTATTTGAGCCTAGGGTCCTACGCTTTGGTCACGGCTCACTTATCCGAACAATTTTCTGAAAAACTAGAACTAAACATGGAATTTTCCATTCTTTGACCCAAATTTTAAATTTTCATGACTGCTTAAAAAAAAAAAAAAAAAAATTCTGTAAAACATGTATTTCCATTCATTTCCCATGAAAGTGTGGAAAACATAATAATAAAATAATGCTTTAAAATTTTAAATACACAAAAAGCTGAGTAAGTTTACAAATTAATACAAAATGTAAAATGATCAATTTCTCACAACCTTCTTGTGTAAAAATAGTTTTTAATTCATAATAAGAAATTTTTTTATTATTAGAATAATTCGCAACCCTTCTGTATGAGATTCTTTTATAACAGAATACTAAGTAATATTTAATATATAATAGATAAAAATAATATATAATGATTAGATCATTATTATTTCATAAATTAAAATTATCATTCCTATTATTGTACTTGTAATACACTTTCTTTTCAATTTTCTTTTATAAAAACCTGAATGCATTCTCTCATCTGTTTTCTGTCACTGGGAATGTTTTTTTTTTTTTTTTTTTTTTTTTTAATAATCAATATAAATAAATAAATAGATAAGTAAGTAGAATTTTAAAACTCGTACACAAAATCAGAGACCAAAAAAATATTTTTCAGAAACTGGATTTCCCCCAACCCCTCGTGTGTGTGCAAGTTTGCACGTATAAAAAGTCTCACTATAGGTGAGTGATGTGGTGCACATGGCTGATGGGGTTAAAATAAATGGAGGTGTGAACGGCCACACCTTCCTCCTTACATCAGCTCGGGCTCATGAAGAGTGTCATGTTTACTCGAGAGCGATCCAGGTGAGCCATAAACAATGATGCATTGTGGGAAATCAACTAAAGGTTGGTACGTGCAGCTTGGGTGTCATCAAACAAGTCTGGAGTTGGAATAAAACCTCTCCCTAAACAAAGAAGCCAAGCTATTAGCCATTGAATGTTAGACAACAAATATCAACAGAAACTCAAACACTGATGCAGATGACTTCACGGGACAAGTGAATAGTAGTAATTTTATTCATATTAATATTTTTTTTTTTTTTAAATCCTATACATTCTGACCAATGAATTCCTTGCATTTTTCAATGAATTATCATTTTACAGACAAAACAAAAGGCCATTTCCAGCTAATGAAATCCTAAAACAGAATGCTGAATACAGAACCTGTGGCTGATGCCTTTGATGATAGCAAGACGATTATTATTATTATTATCTGGCTAGTAATACTATCTAATTAATATTAAGGCTTATTTGTTGCATTATAAATTTTTCCTTTTTCTTTCCTGCGTTTTTTACAGTATTGCGCGTTCTAACCAATCGCACACGATAATGCTGAGCTTATGAATGCAATGGCCAATCAGAGGCGTTCAGACTCGCGAATTCTCTCATCATAAACAACAGTGCGGATGTGTGTGCGATGTAAGTATAAGAGATTTATTCATCATATAGTGTAGATTCGCTGAGTTTAACGGGAGTGTTTTTAAAGTGCATAAATTCGCGCAAGACTGAGCTTGTGATGTTATTTGGTAATGTAATGTTCTTTGCTCGTTTTCTGTAGCTGCTTTTTGAATAACAGGAAATGTAAGCATTATAATTAGTAACTTACAATGTTTCTATTTATTTGTTATCATGTTAAATACAAATTCAGTCATATTAAAAACATTAGGCTGCTTTTAGTCTTACGCTGGAGTTGGTTCACTTTCTCGCAATGAAACCAAGTAAAGAAGGTATACCGTCGATAAATATCGATACCGTTTTATCGCTCAGGCCAACTCCAAACACTAATTCACTCATGCAGATTCCAGCATTCCGTGACATTCCGATTCCAGAACTCCAGTGCTCCCAGATAACAGCTGAGTCAGCAAACGAGGCAAGAATTCTCCCAAGGGGAACATTGTGAAAGGTCTAAACAGAAGTTATCAACACATACACATGCATTTAAGACATTTAAAGCCAAAATGCAAAAGTAGGAATGTTGCACGCAAGGCTTTGGACAAATCAGAGGAGAATTCTGACCTCATTTCTGGACTCTAGGGACAAAACAAAAAGCTTGGAATCAAAACAAGTGAGTTAAGGACAAACCCTCCGTCAGTTGGAGTCTAAGAACCTTCTAAAATCCAACAAAGAAAAATGGGGTCAGTGGGATTTTATGGAGGCCACATAAGCTGTGAAGGTTTCTCAATGATCTACCAATGCAATCCACCGTGTTGGCGGGACCAGAATACCAAAACCTTGCACCTGAGATTTTGGCTCTTGAATGGGGTCGTACGGTACATGGACATGGGGAATGCGCTTGGATAATCCCACAAGACGGATCTGGATATATGAAACTTCAATAAATCTTTCCCGGACAAGGCCTGCTTGTTCAGATAGAAGGTAATGATCAGGTGTATGTGAATCAAAAGCTAAATCTGCTTTGGTTTTTTATTTATCACCACAGAAGAGCACTGTGAACTTATTACAGGGACAATCCCCCAAAGCAACTTTGGGTTAAGTGCCACACTCATGGGCTCTCGCTTGCAGGAATCGAACCAGCCCTGACCTTTTAGCCCTATACCACCTATTTAATGAGGAATAATCCACTAAAATCTGTTTATAGGTGAGAGTTCAAACATATAAATGGGTCTGAACTTTGTAAACTGACCCTGGCACACAACTACAAAGTTCTCAAATCACATTTATGCAATTTGAATATGTACACATTTTGCAAGTCGACATTGGTTACAAGACATGCTACTCGTCAAATGCAAATAAAGGAATGAAAATCCTACGAGTTTGATTTGACAAATAATGACAGAATTTTTATTTTTGTTCCAACCATTCCTTTAATACAAACCAAAGACTCAACTTCAGCTTAATTGATATTCTTTACCCATCAGTTCTGTTAAATGGCGTTAAGGTTTGACACGGCCTCCCCTACATCCTGAATGATCATATTTCAAGCCACTTCTGCTTTACCTGGCTCTACTATGACTCACTAGAATGTCTGGTTATTAATAGGGAAATTTTTCTCTCTCCTTCATGAAGGATCTGAGAGAGACACCACGAGACAGTCACAACGTCCTGCTAGTCAGTCTGAAGCAGGTGAAGTGAAACCGAAAACAGGTGACCGACTGCAGCAGTCACTGCGGGACAGAAATCACAAGATCCCATCAAACAAAGCTCAATGAGGAAACTAATGCATGGATGCCAACAATGTGGCATTCATGTATCAATCACAGAGATGACGACTAAACTACGTGGTCAGGCCATGAGTAATACAGACTTCCTTAATATGCAGAGAATGCATTCTGAAGCAACTGCGCCTGTGCACCACAGGAATTCACTATCATGCTTGTGTAAGAGACAGACATGCCGCGTGGTTGCGACTGTCTGTTGGCGCATGTGGGTGGGGTGGCAAAAAACAAGTATGTTGGCTTGCAAAGAGAACAGATTGAATCGTATTATAACAGTTCTCAATCGTGCAAAGAATGTGTCGTCGCAACCTGCTAATCGTTCTCGAATTAACTACAGTCTAGTCTTAAAACCTGTTTCTTTAGAAGCACGAAGTGGATTCTAAAGAAAAGCTTGGCAGCGTGTCAAGACCAGAAAACCGCAGCCTGCTCCTATGGCCCACGCCCCACGTTGTCAAAACAGCTTGTCACCATGGCTGCCAGGACCTGAAAGGCCACAGTTAAGCGTGTCAGGCAGTACAGCACTGGCTAACTGGGCAGACACAGGAAGTTGTCAACCACCATCTATAGCAGTGGTTCTCAACTGTTGGGCCATGACCCAAAAATAAATTATGGGTGTGATGATAAAAATGGAAAGAAAGCTACATGTAAATAATAAACGGAGACTGAACACATTATTAAAATACTGATTTATACAAATAAATTAAGAGCCTGAAGTATGCGTTGTATATCAATACATACCTTTACATGATTGCATCAAAACAGCCCTAAAAGCTTCAATGATGGATATGAGTTTTAAGCAGTCTAGCCTGTCAAACATGACATTTGAATTGCAATGCACTTGTATTTGATAATAATACAGGAAATATTGTGAAATATTATGACAATTTAAAGCTACAGTACGTAACTTTTTTGGTTAAAAATTATCCTAAATCAATATTTGAGCAAGTACATAACCAGCCAGTGTTCAAAACTATCGCCTTACTTTAGCCCGATTCACAACGGTTAGCTTATAATAATGTTTTCTAATTTGAGTGATACGGGTAGGTTTTCGTGGGAAATGCAAGCATGGCACTGCGTCATTACGTCACGTCTGTAACCATGAAGAAGCTGTCCCGGCTACTAGGCTATCGCATGTGAGGATCCTGCAGGTGTGGATCGTTTATAGCCTTTTCTCACAGCAGCTGGAGTAATTAAATGTATCATTTTGATGGCGGATTGTAATCCATAAAGGATTATGTGTTTATGAAACACATGTGAATGAAATAATTATTCCAGTTTTAAATGTGCTTCTGATTACAGATAGCCAGGGATTACAAAGATTTGTATTTTAAAGAAAACCAGTTCGAAGGGAGCATAATTTGCTTTTTGGGTTAAAAGAATTTCTTAATATGAAATTCGAAGAGTATGACAATTAGATTAGACTGTGCAGAAATTGAAATCTACACGCTAATACACACTATACTCATAGTCACCAATGATGATGTTGTTAACATTAACCATTTGAGAAAAAAAGTATAACATATAATTTGAAAGGTTTGATGTGATATGAGCTAACCGATCTTTAGATTTAATCACCATTGGTAGCGATATTTATGGTAATGCTTTTTCCTCAGTTGGTCAGAACAAACGTGGCAGAACTATTACTTACTTGCTCAGATGACAATATACGGTGAAAATTATTATTTGGGTCATATATTCCAAGATGTAGGCTAGAATCTGTGATTGCGAAGTACAGTAAATATCCACACCGGTGCGGTGACTGACTGCCACACATACTCTTCAGAACATTAGATTCATCCGCGCTGGAGCCGCCGCGCCCACTCACAACCCATGCAAGCTAGATAATTCCGCACACAGCTGCAGTTCCATGTTTTCAAACAGAGATGGCGACAAAACTTACGGACTGCAGCTTTAAAATAACTGTTGTTTTAATAGATTTTAGAATGTAGTTTATTCCTGTGATGCAAAGCTGAATTTTTAGCAACATTACTCCAGTCTTCAGTGTCACATGATCCTTCATTATAATATGCTGATTTGCTGCTCAAGAAACTTATTATTATACTAAGAAATGTCTTATTATTGTCAATGTTGAAAATGGTTGCACTGTTTAATATTTTTGCAGCATTTTATATTTAGTTTAGGTGAACGTCAGATCAAGTCAAGTTTATTAAAAAAATAACACTGTTAAACAAAACAATACTTGTTTGATTTATTTAGACGAACTATTACAGAAGTTTAATTCTAGTTATCAGCCAAAACAAAAATACTATAATAATTATCAGCTTGTTGATATCAGCCAGATTTATAATTTTGCATCCCTAATAAACACAAATTCTATTTGCAATATAAGATTAATGGCTAGTGAGAAAATGGCTCAATGCGCCCTGTACTAATTCAGACCCAAACTCTTGGCGTTGGTCATTCAGGGTGGACTTGCACTGAGAGAATTGCATCTGCCAAAATCTGCTGTTGCTCGGGGATACCGTGAGTGCAGTTTTCTTTTCTTTCTGTGCAGAAAAGCTCTTCAATAAACTCACATCCTTCCTGCACGCCAGCAACCACCCGTCCCACAAACGCATTCAGCCCTGGCTGCTTTTTCAATAGAGGAAATACTCAAGGGCTCAAGACATTTTACACACTTTTTTTTTTTAAAGAGAGCACTAGTTTTTAACAAAAAAACAACACCTCATTACTTCTAGAAATACAACGTGGGTTTTAGTGTTGTTCAAATTGGGGGGGGGACAGCAGTTTTATGAACCACAACATTTTAGGTTTGTTTTCTCAGCGACAATGATGTCAGCGACGTGTGAAACCGTGGTGCACCTTGTTTCTGAGTTCTATGCAAAGATCTGCGGTTTCGATATTTTAAGTCAGGCACTTTGGTTTTCAATGGACAAGTACTGGTCTTTCCAAAAACTCTTAAAGAGCTTATGGGCTTCAAATTAATGTCACAGCATGAGACATAAATCGCGTTTTATTTAGATTACAGATTAACACTCTAACACACACTGACACAGAGGCATTAACCGCTGCGTTAACAAGGATTAAGTCTGGGTGAGAAACATTGCAATGATTTTAATTAATGAGCTTTTTATTTGGCCATTAAGTTTCCTAAATGCCACATCAGTTGTAGGGCTGTCAAAAAAATTTTTAATTTAGAATATTCGTTGAATTTAAAATAAAAATCCACATTCGAATGCAAAAACGTTGCATTCGAATGTTGATTTTTTTTGCCATTCTGACGATATGAATTTTAGGTGTGCGTCAGGCAGCCTTATCAGTGGCGCACGAGATGCGATGACGATGTAAGTGTCATTGCATTTTAATGTTTTTGTTAGTCTATCCAGTTGAACCCACTAGATGCGGCGCTGCTGCGTTGTTCATTCAAAATATTGTGGGAAAAAGAACAAAACATTCCACAACGCGGGAGATGGATGTGGTTTAAGTCAAAACCGAACCAAGCCATTCACACAGAATGCATATTTATCAAATTTTCTAGAGGGACATCTATCACAGTTGCACTCGCGTCTCGCACAAGAGAGCAGCATGTTTAGAAAGCCGTGTAAAATTTATGTAAGTTCAACTTTTTAAAAACATGTCTCAAGACTTTATGGCGGTTTTCCCTATCCTATTGCATCTCAAGTTTTTAAATGAAGAAAGTATTCTTTGTGACTGGTTTTCGGTCCTTTGTATTAAACTATACATACATGCATGATGCTGTTTTGTTTCTAATTGTTTAAGCAACTTAATTATATATGTTTTATAAAACATATTTTTAAACTATCAACTTTTTTCAAAGATAGTCGGTTATTTTATTAAGCTTTGAAGAAAAGTGCATATTTTGTAATGCGCCCTATTGTGGCCTCAGGAGAGAAGCCAAATGTTTTTCTTCACCCTAACTGAAATTATGCGTTTTAAATTCGAATATAATTCAAATTTTTTATAATATTTAAGTACAAAATTCAAATTTTTTTTTTCAGCCATTTTGACAGCCCTATTCAGTGCACTAGCTTCCACCCTGCCACCCTCACTCTCATGTGACAGACAATTGTGACAACAGTGTTAAAGGGGTCATATGATGCAATTAAAATTTTCCTTTCTCTTGGAGTGTTACAAGCTGTTTGTGTATAGATAAGATCCCCTAAAGTTGCAAAGACTAAAGTCTCAAACCCAACAAGATATTCTTTATAAAAGTTAAGACCACGCCCTCCTAAAACGCCTCGTTCTAACACGCCCACACATGTCTACGTCACTGTGTGGGAAGTTTTGCATAACCTGCTCAAAGTTCACACAAGAAAGGTAGGAGTAACGTTTACTTGCTTGTCTTATAGTATTGTTTGCTGCCGCTGCCATGTCGTGGAGACACTGTGTTTTTGTGAAAGTGAAACTACTTTGTTTGGTTCTTCCAAAAGAGGACAAAACTAGAAATCAGTGGTTAAGTGTATTTACAACACTGTTCCAGAACAAATTCAACCCAAATATGTGTGTGGACAACGCCTTTATTGAGGACTGTTTACTGATCCTGGTAGAGTATACTACAATGCCAGCTGTTCTGACTCACAACCTGTAAGTACGTTTTCAAATTTAAAGAATTTGCCACTGACGATTCAAACGTGAGTTTTGAGCAGTGTAGAGTAGCGCTTGTTGATTTGTCCGATCACAAATGCAGACATAATTATAATAATTAAATACAATTTTAAATTTAATTATTTTTAAGGTTTTTACTGTATTTTACCTTATTAAACTGCATTGAATTTTCTAAATTTACTTCACAACAATGGATGATTGGTCAAAATAATGGATAAAAAATTAAATAACACTTACATAAGAAAATACTTTAAATATTGACAAAATGCTAACAAATATTGCATATGTTTTTTTTGCCAAGTCCCAACAAGGATATGCACAAGTTTTACAACACATATTATATGCTAAATATCATTTTTGTGTTTTTTAAAAATAGTGTGGGAAAACAAACCTTCAATTATTTCTAACAAGGTTTTACTGTATTTTATCTTATTTTATTGCATTAAATATTCTAAATTTACTTTGCAACAATGGCTGATTGGTCAAAATAATGGATAAATAATTACAATTTGAATAAAATATTTTAAACAGTCAAAATGCTAACAAGGATATGCACACGTTTTCTCAACTTATCTCTTCATGACACTAGATAAACACAGACACCCCTTCTCTCTCACACACTTTAATATATTTAACTAACCTCCGCCGAACATCTTCTAAGGGATAAGCAAGTACGCTTTAGGTACCTTGTACACCTAGTTGTATCAATAATTAAACATTGCAAAGTACTAAAGCTCAGCCTGTGACAAATATCCTGCACGAAATGCGAAAAGCAAACTAAAAGAGCGCACTTGGACTCCTTTTGCTTACATAACGCTGGCGTCATTGGTTAGGCATTCCACCTCAGCAGAAATTCCAAGCCTTCTGACAAGGTTTGGAAATCATATGGGAAGTAGTAGTGAAATTAGCATCAGGGTTTGTCAGTTCCCCTCCGCAATGGCTAGGAGGAGAGAGTTAGCCAACAGACGTGAGGCTGGGACTAGTGTTTAGATTATGAGCACTGGGTATTCAGGGAAAATACACACAGAAGACGAACTAGGACAAAAAGCATCAGCAGCATGGCGTAGACGTTTGACGTCTATCTGACAAACACACAAAAAAAAAATCATTAGTTCACTATCCTCCCACAGCAAACATTCTGTGAGAAAGCATCGGTGGCATGCTGTCGATTAGCACAGGAAATAATTGTAACTTGCCAGTCAGTTTGTAAAAAAGAAAAATTGCACTTACAATAGAAGTCTATGGGTCAAGGTATTGCATTAGGGCTGGGCGGTATGGCGGTATATATCATTACCGTGGTATAAAATGTCAACCGTAACAGATTTTTTTTTATTCCGTGTATACAGAATGTAAAAAAAATGGGCATGGCAACATATATTTATTATGAATAGAATTTTTCAATATAAAATATTTAGATATTATAAACTGACTGAAGTAAAGCAATAACATGAGATGTAAAAATAATTGAGAAACACCTTATGTAAAGTTTAATTGAACCTAAAAGTTGCATTTAATATCAGTCAGCTGGTGGCAGTTAATATAAAAGTTAAGTGCATTTTTACTAAATAAATAATTTACCAAATAAAAGAAAAAGTAAAATCTAATAAGGTGAAGTACTTTTCATTTCTAAAGTATTTGAGTTTATTTATTATATAAAGCACTTTTTTGTCGATTTTCAGAAGAACGACATATATAAAATATATATATATATATATATTTACATATATATATATATAGATATATATATATATATATATTTTTTTTATATATATATATATATATATAGCCTTAAATTGACGGGACAAAAAACCTTTGATGAAGGGAAACCCCTTAAAAGAGGGACCCGAAAATCCATAGCATCATGAAAGCAATAACCATCACTTACACCAAGCCACACCCAATTCAGCTCAGTTTTTTCTGCAAATGTTTTTTTTTTTCCCTATGGACCAATCAGCTCACCGCACGCTCTGACTAATGGGTCATGTTGGGCCGCATTGAAACCAAGATTTACGACAGAAAAGAGTGGACACCAGAATATATTCAATCCTCAAGGTTGAATCCCAAACAGCCCAATGTCAAAGGACCCCGAAGATATCTGGTGGGTCAGCATGCAAAAAAAATAGAGGATTAGAAGAATTACTTACGCAAACCCCATAGGAAGTGGAGAACAAGAGCTTCAGTCTCCACCAGGGGTTTGGGAGAGGAGAGGGCCACATGCCAAAAGACCAGGGAAGACATGAAAGGTTGCAGCACAGAGAGCTCGGTCCCCCTTCCGCCTGAACCTGGGTTCCTCCAAAGAGACCTATGCATTGACCCACAAGTGACCTTGGATATGAAGCATACAACAGCTAGAATACAGCTATAACAGTCACGCTTATACGGGCTAGGGCTGGGTAAAAAATATAGATATCACGATAGTAATCGAATCTCATTTTTACGGAACATATCGATTCTTAAATCCCAAGAATCGATTAGTCTAGCCTGTTTTCAGTTAATGGACGGAACAATGAAGGGTACTTCCCATCCAATAAATCACAATAAGCATTGTGCTTTGGTACTTTTCACATGAAACAAAGACTCAGATTTCAAATTCTGTCCATTGCATTGCAGTATTTAAACAATAAATGCCATTTAGGCGCTGTTTAATGTGGAGTGACAGATCGCTGTAGTGCCTCAGATCAACAGACGCAGCAGCGCGAGGCGCACGTGAGCTGATCATCTCCTCCACATTAATACCAGTTTCAGCACAAAATAAACATGACTAAACATCCGAAGGTAAGTAAAAGAAAGAGTACAACTTTACAATACATATCCTGTCTCATGTAATCGCTCAATCAGTGTTTCAGCCGCGCAAAGACATCAATATAACGGCTTGTAAACAATATCACGTAACGTCACATTTACCGCAGAAAAAAAAAAACATATTCGGTGACCATAAACTCATTAGTCAGATAGAAAAATACTGTACGAAGGACATTTTGCTTAATATATGCACCATATAACATATTCATTATATTTTTACTGTTCTTCAATGTTTAATTTATGTTTGAATAAATCCATCAAGTTTTTATGACAGCCACCATTTAAATGTTTATATTTCAAAAAACGAATCGAAATAGAAATATTATTATAACTGTAACTTTATTATTGTAAAAACCTCATTAATTTTAACCTTCAATATTATAATAATGTAGTACCAACTGACTCTAATGTATATTTTACAGCATTAGTTGAGAGATTTTTTTTTCCTTGAGAAAATTTGACATGTACTGTAACTGATATATCCAAAATAATCTATATTGAATCGAATCGGTAATCGAATCGAAAGCTTATGAATGAGAATCAAATCGTGAAATTTGTGTCAAAAACCCAGCCCTAACATTCCATAACCATGATCTAAAGTATTTTGTGTGTGTGCATGTCGTGAGCAGTAAAAGCCAGAGCTGAAACAGTATAAAGGATTTGTTGATGTCGGGTCCATAGTTCAGCTTTCACGGCCCCTGCCAAAAAAAAAAGCATTTTTTGCAAGTATTGTCACATAAGCTAGAAATAATATTTACATTTTATTATGATTAATTATATAAAAGAATAAAATAAATGATAGACTACTGTTCAAATGTTTTGGGTCTATAAAAGTCTTTAATGTTTTTGAAATGTCACTAAGGCTGCCTTTTTTTTAAATCAAAAATACAGTAAAATTGTAATATTGTGAAATGGTATTATAATTTCAAATAACTGTTTCTATTTTAATGTTTTTAAAATGTAATTTATTCCTGTGTGGCAAAGCTGAATTTTCAGCATCAGACTTCAGAGTCACATGATCCTTCAGAAAACACTCTAATATGCTGATTTGGTGCTCAGAAACATTTCTGATTATTATCAATGTTTTAAACATTTGTGCTGCTTAATATTTTTGTAGAGATCAGAAACATTTTTCAGGCACATTTTCTATGATGAATACAAAGTTCAAAAGAACAGCACTTTTTGAAAAAAATATATATATCAAGGATCCATTAAATTGATTTAAAGTACTGGTATTTTGATCAATTTAATGCATTTTTGCAGAATAAAAGTATTATTCTTTCAAAAAAAAAAATGTTACCGACCCCAAACTTTAGAACTGTAGTTTATATTTTTTAAATTTAAATACTAATCTAGCTTTTAAATTTGCAATAACAAGAAATATAAAATTATTTACTAACTGTATTTTTTTCAGCTTGCATATTCATTGTTACTAAGTACATACTATAATACATCACTAAAAGTACCAAAATAATAATAATTTAAATTATAGACATATAAATGTAACTATAAATAAAATTCAAATAAAACACATTCTTCTAGGAAAACAATGGTATGAAATGCAGTACATTAATTAAATACGCACTTTCAAACTATTTGTAATCATACATCAAAGACGATCACTCTCACAATTTCTTCAAAACCTCATCTACATAAGCCATATAATATACATAACTTTGGTGACAGCTTTAAACTGCAACTACAATTTGAAACAATAAAGGCATAATCACACCAAACCAAATATTTGGGTTTGCAAGCACATGTAGAAGATTAACAAATATAAGAGGACAATACAGTGCTGACCCAAGGATGCATGTGACAGTTCCATCAACTTACCCGAAACTCTCTCACACCGGCCCTGGGACAGCAGCCCAACAGTGTCATGTGAGTTCACCACAATCATAATGAAACTTAACAACAAGGAGTTTCAAATGTATACTTGAGTTTGTCTATACAGTGTGTGACTGTGCATATGCATACAATCAAATACATGCAAACTCTTTCAAAGACAAAAAGAGACGGAAAATGTGTGTGTGTGTCTCCCAGAATGAGGGCAATCTCAATTGCCCTCTAGTCCCTCGGCGGCCACATGAATGAGAAGTATTCATCCACCAGCTCGCCATCAGAGCTTTGCAGCCATACGCTGCAGGCATGGGGACCGGGCTTCTGTATCCACGACCCCAGCCACCCTTTCCTCGGCACAGAGCTGTTTATAGTCCAGCCAGATGAGCAGAAATGGGGAGTCATGGTAACACAGAGCGGACGGCGTATCACGCCATGGCCCCCTTCAGCCTTATTCTTCCTCGTGAATAAGAATCTGTACTCGACTGGTGAATATTTCTAGACGTCCGGCTGAGTCAGTGTGTTTATCTAAGGCAGACAGAGAGCTGATCTGTTAAAGGCGGGGCGCTGTGGGTAAGCCACCCCTTTATAAAAACAATTTAATAAAAAAATTTCTGTATTTTTGATCAAATAAATGCAGCTTTAATGAGCATAAGGGACTTCTTTAAAAAAAAAAACATTAAAAAATCTTACTGACACCAACTTTTAAATGGTAGTGTATGCAATGCATACATCATATACTATGAGATAACTGTATAGATTATATATATATAATAATTAGATAATATCATACATTAAAAAAGACTACTGTACCAACATTTTGAACAGCGGTGTGTGTGTGTATATATAGATATATATTATATATATATATATATTATATATATACAGTGGGTACGGAAAGTATTCAGACCCCCTTAAATATTTCACTCTTTGTTATATTGCAGCCATTTGTAAAATCATTTAAGTTAATTTTTTTTGCCTCATTAATGTACACACAGCACACCATATTGACAGAACAACACAGAATTGTTGACATTTTTGCAAAATTATTAAAAAAGAAAAACTGAAATAAATATCACATGGTCCTAAGTATTCAAACACTTTGCTCAGTATTTAGTAGAAGCACCCTTTTTTGATCTAATACAGCCATGAGTCTTTTTGGAAAAAAGTTTTTCACACCTGGATTTGGGGAAACTCTGCCATTCCTCCTTGCAGATTCTCCTCTCCAGTTCTGTCAGGTTGGATAAACGTTGGTGGACAGCCATTTTTAGGTCTCTCCAGAGATGCTCAATTGGGTTCAAGTCAGGGCTCTGGCGGGGCCATTCAAGAACAGTCACAGAGTTTTGTGAAGCCACTCCTTCGTTATTTTAGCTGTGTGCTTAGGGTCATTGTCTGTTGGAAGGTAAAACTTCGGGCCCAGTCGAGGTCCTGAAGCACTCTGGAGAAGGTTTAGTACAGGATATCCCTGTACTTGGCCGCATTCATTTTTCCCTCGTTTGCAACCAGTCGTCCTGTCCCTGCAGATGAAAAACACCCCCACAGCATGATGCTGTCACCACCATGCTTCACTGTTGGGACTTTATTGGACAGGTGATGAGCAGTGCCTGCTCATACTGCTTAGAATTAAGGCCAAAACGTTCTATCTTGGTCTCATCAGACCAGAGAATCTTATTTCTCACCATCTTGGAGTCCTTCGGGTGTTTTTTAGCAAAATCCATGCGGGCTTTCATGTGTCTTGCAACTGAGGAGAGGCTTCCGTCGGGCCAATCTGCCATAAAGCCCCGACTGGTGGAGGGCTGCAATGATTGACTTTCTACAACTTTCTCCCATCTCCCGACTGCATCTTTGGAGCTCAGCCACAGTGATCTCTTCTTTACCTCTCTCACCAAGGCTATTCTCCCCCAATAGCTCAGTTTGGCCAGACGGACAGCTCTAGGAAGGGTTCTGGTCATCAAAAACGTCTTCCATTTAAGGATTATGGACGCCACTGTGCTCTTAGGAACCTTAAGTGCAGCCGAAATGTTTTGTAACCTTGGCCAGATCTGTGCCTTGCCACAATTCTGTCTCTGAGCTCTCAGGCAGTTCCTTTGACCTCATGATCTCATTTGCTCTGACATGCACTGTGAGCTGTAAGGTATTATATAGACAGGTGTGTGGCTTTCCTAATCAAGTCAAATCAGTATAATCAAACACAGCTGGACTCAAATGAAGGTGTAGAAAAATCTCAAGGATGATCAGGGAAATGGACAGCCCCGGAGTTAAATATATGAGTGTCACAGCAAAAAAAAGTCTGAATACTTAGGACCATGTAATATTTAAGTTTTTCTTTTTTAATAAACCTGCAAAAATTTCAAAACTTCTGTGTTTTTCTGTCAATATGGTGAGCTGTGTGTACATTAATGAGGAAAAAAAAAAAATAACTTAAATGATTTTAGCAAATGGCTGAATATAACAAAGAGTGAAAAATTTAAAATTTAAGGGGGTCTGAATACTTTACCCACTGGTTATTAAGAGATGCACGATTGCAATTTCTTGGCCGATTTCCGATTTTTTGTTAGTGTGATTTGCCGATACCGATTTTTGCCGATTCTGGTTTTCTTTCTAAGAACTATAATTGACAGTATACAAACAAAAATGTACTTTTCTTCAATGCAAAAAGTTTTATTTTCATAAAAAAACACAAGTAAAAAGTCAGTAATAAAATAAGAACAAATAAAAAAATTGCAAACAACAGCACAAATAAATGCAATAAGCTATGAAAAAGTTTTTAAGGTTAAGTAAGTTTTTATTCAGGTATAAAATACTACAGAAATTTGATTACTTTAATTTCTGTAGTATTCATTGTAAAAACTGTACTTTTGGGATGGTACTCTGCAGGTAATGAGCAGTGCCTGGTTTCCTTCAAACACGATGCTTGGAATTGAGGTTCATCAAACCAGAGAATATTGTTTCTTACAGTCTGGGGGTCCTTTAGGTGCTTTTTTGCAAATTCTAAGTGTGTTTTCATGTGTCTTCACTGAAGAGAGGATTGAGTTTGACCACACCGCTATAAAGCCCAGATCGGTGGAGTGTTGCAGTGATGTTTGTCCTTCTGTAGATTTCTCCTATCTCCACATATAATCATGGAGCTCAACTAGAGTGACCATCAGGTTCTTGGTCACCATGCTAACCAAAGCCCTTCTCCATCAATTACTCAGTTTGGCCAGGAGGCCAGCTCTAAAAGAGTTCTAGTTATTTCAAACGTCTTCCATTATGGATAATAGAGACTACATGCATCTGTGAACCTTCAATGAAGCAGAATACTTTTCTGAACTCTTCTCCAGATGTGTGGCTTGATGCAAACCTGTTTCTGAGCTCTACAGGCAGTTTTTTTTTTTTACCTCAGGGCTTGGTTTTTGCTCTGATATGCATTATTAGCTGTTAGACCTTTTAAGATGTGTGTTTTTCCAAATCATACCCATTCAATTGAATTTGCCACAGGTTAACTTCACTCGAAGTGTAGTAACATCTACAAGCAATATGAATGCTCCTGAGCTAAATTTCAACTGTCCCAGATATGGGTATGGGAATCATTTAAGTGTTTTATTTTTAATAAATTTGCAAAGATGTTAAAAACCTGTTTTTGCTTTACCATTATGGTGTATGGAGTGTAGATTGATGTGAAAAAAAAGTAATTTAAAGAAGTTTAACATAAGGCAGCAACATAACAAATCGTGAAAAAAATGAAGGGGTATGAATACATAAATTATATATACCCCAATATATATATATATATACAATATTCAAGTCTCACCATTAGTAGTTGTAAACTGTATGTGTCAGTTTTTCTAAAAAATAATCAACTCACTAGAATCAACACTGATTGCACTACATACTTTAGATTCACACATACACAAAAAATGGATTACTACACATCATTTAGTTCCCATGCAGAGAAACTGCGGACAAACATTTTAACACATATTCCCAACAGCACGCAAGGGTTAACCAAGAAAACAGACTGGCAGAGACAACTCTCACAAAGAGTGTGCAACAGAACAAACGCTCTCCTCTTTTGTTTAGGGCCTCTCTGTTTTCAACCGGCTCCTCCCAAGAAAAAGCGTCAAGAGAGAGGGAGAGAAAGAGGCGCGAGAGGGAGAGAAGCCGGGGGGGTGAGCTGTACGGCGAACCCCAAAAGACATTACCATGGTTGTCCACTTCTAGCGGGACCCACCCCAAACTCTGGACCTCCATTTTCTCACTCTGCAATGCTGAGGACAATCTGGATTCTCACTCAATCATGTCTTCTCCTTAGAGCCTCAACTCCCATTTCCTGTTTTTAAACAGAAAGCCCTTCGGCCAGAGAATCCTATTCAACCCCGTTCTCCTCGCAGGGCCTAGAAATCGAGCGGACAAGTGGCATTGCACAGTTTTACAACAGAAGCTGGGCGACTCCACCCCGACAGCTCACTGCCCTCCAGTGATGTAGCCATTCTGGCTCAAGAATGGTGATTTAGGGATGGAAGAATATCTGACACTGTGGGCTATATGAATGCTGGAGACTAAGACAAAGGGCCTGGGATGGGGACATGGCCCATGGGTCAGCTGGACATGTTCTGCACTGGTAAACAAAACTGAGTGAGGTTATCTCATTTAAGAGCTCCAGCCCTCTGGGTGTTACGTAGGTACTACTTCAAGAGCACTTTATAAAAATCCTTTGGAACATGTCCAGGTTCACATTCACGACATGGTTTCCGAGATAATACCAGTGAGATACATGCGTCAGATAGAGATAAATATAACATAACTTAAAGGGACAGTTCACCCAAAAATGACTTTCTATTCTATTTTGAAAGGTGTCTACTTTTTTTGTCCATACAATGAAAGTCAATAGGGTTAGGCCTGTCGCGATAATTAAATAACCATCTAATCGCGACTATTTGATCTGACCGCAGTTGTTTCAGAGCACCAGCAATATGTGCTTTATGATGGCACATGGAGGGAGTCAACACAAACAAACAGAAGCGCAACAAGTTTGCTTTTCATGCACTTATAGGCCCCTATATCATTGAAGCAATTCCATAATCATAATGGAGGGACAAAATTGGTTGTATTTACATTGTTAAATTTAAGTTTACATAAATTGATCTTCCTTCTGCTGCAGCTGTCAATTAGTCTCCGCTCAGCATTCAAACCGCACGTCACGTTCAGTTATGAGAGTCAGCACGGTAAAACTCTCTCTCCAAGATGATATATTTCCATTATAATACTTGATGTGTAGATAAAGGTGTGGGGATTCACATAAAATTACATCTTGTAAATACTTCTCTTTGTTTGTACCGTGTGGAGTGCAGTGCGCTGTGACTTATGTTGCTTCAAGTGCACCATTCTGCACCCTGGGTGTGCATAAAAGCTTTGTGCCGCTCTGTTTAAAGCATTTTACATTATCAAAGTTTGCACACAGAAAGATTATTAGAAGCGCTTCTTTTTCTCATGATTTCTATCTAATTTTCATGAATGTATTTTGTAAGAATACAAATGAATGAATGAATGAATGAATGATGCATATAAATGCATCATTCATTCATTCATTCATTCAAATAGTTAACAGAATAAACATGTTTAAATTGTAGGCACCAACGTTTTTTTTCAAGATATTGTTTTTGCTGCTAAATTATACAGTCAGCTAGTTTAATTTCATAGCTTATATATTTTTATTCCACAGAACAAGCAAAGTCATAGATGTTTGGATTGATATATGAGTGAACCATCCATTTAAGCTTACTTTTGCCACTTTTTATGCGAGTAAAACAAATATCAGACAGCAAATTCTGAGAAAAAGAAAAAACACAATCCGGAGATGTTGCAAGCCAAATTCAAACTCAAATTTCCCTTATAAGCACCAAGGCTAAGCATATCAAAGCATGTTTGCTAACTGCTAGACATTGTTTTACATTAAAAAAAAATCTTAACTTGTGAGATGTACAGATGTCAAGTGTCGAGGGAGCCACGTGTAGCAACACTTTCAACTGCCAAGTCTTCAGAGATACAGTATGACTTATCATGAATGTGATGTCAACCACTTCCACAACATCACAAGATTATGTCGTCACAGGTCTCCCCATGAAACAGCTCAAAGAAGTCTATTCAGATTAATTTAGTTTGCTATGTTGCATTGCATGCCACAACATGAACAGTTGCTGATGTATTTTAATGTTATTTTTTAGTTCAATAGTCTTCAGGAGAGCTCTTTTTCCCCCCACACACCTTTACTGTACTTGAAGGTCTGCTTACCAGATGCTGAAATGCAGCAGCAGGCTAGAAACAGGAAAGGAAGACATTCTGCAGAGCATGCAGCCTTTCAACATCCTGCCAGACTACGGCCACATACGAATAGCTGTGTCTCAGGGGTAGCAAAAAGCAAAGATATTTCTGCACACCAAACAACTCTTGAAGCGGACCACTACACAAAACATTCAATTTAACATGCATATTCATCTCATGAGTCCCCGATACTGTAAAAAGGGACTCGCCGTGTTTTTTGTGTGCCTCATAAATAAGGAATAAGACATGCATGGAGGCAGCTCTCTAAATAAAAGTTTCAAAGGTTTAACGCGAGTTTCCAGCATCTTGCTTTCTTTCAGATGAGGGTTGGTAAATTATGCATGCTCACCGGGACTATTATATGGGATGAATCTAGGCCACTCACCAAAACACTCAACCTCCTGATAACAAAACTAAGAACAGGATTTTACAGATACTAAAAGCTCACTAAATTCACTCGAAATATCAAAATACTTATAAGGGAAAATTATATGTTGCAAAAAAGTAATAAATAGCTCATCCAAAAATTTTAACTTCACCTTCATGTCGTTCCGAACCTGTATGAGTTTCTTTTTCTGCAAAAACATTTTTGAAAAATGTGTTTTATCAAAAATTTTAATTCTGTCATCACTTATAACCTCGCGTTGTTTCAAAAACATTTGATCTTCTTTCTTCTGCGGAACATAAAAAAGGGGAAATTTTGCAAAACGTTGTTTTTTTTGTTTTAAGCACTGATGATTGATTGTGACTTAAGATGTCACGTCAAATGATGCAAAATAAATTCTATTTAAGTCTTTTTTTTTACACAAAAAAAAACCGTATCGTATAACTTCAGGCGACTTGCGATGTGATCCACAAACCACGTGGACCATTTCATGATGCTTTTATTGTGAGTTTAGCTTGACATTTTCAGTCACTATTCATTGCCATTGCACAGTCCAACCATGGCATTGTTTGAAACGTCTCTTTTTGTGTTTTGCAAAACAATTAAAGTCATACAAGTCCAGAAGACAAAGTCCTGACCAAATTTCAACTTTACACGAACATGCCCTGCATGCTGCAGATTGAAGCACTGCTGCACTTAAAAAACAACAACAACAACAAAAAAGCTGTTTCTCAAAATCTTGTGTCTTGCCAATCAAGACAGCATTTTGTGTATCACGGGTGGCCAAAAATGCTGGCTAGGTGAGCAACTTATGAGGTTTAGACACAACCAAAAGCGTCTGCGCCATGCTGCATGCTATTGGTGTTTGTTGACATGTCTTAGGGATGAGCTTTTGCTTTCTATTCAACTCCACAGACATATATGGGTCAATATAACAGGCTGTTACGTGACAATCTCTGGTGGCAAAGGTTTCACTGATAAATCCCTATTAGAACAGTCACACCCTGGGCAAAACAACAAAACAGCACCCGCTGGCAAACTTCTAATCAGCCTTAAAGCAATCATGTAAAGAAGGGCATAAGAACAGTCCAAGTCGAACGCACACGCTTCGTGCAACTTCGTCCGGGTTCGGCTTTCGAGTTCGGGACTAGAGCTCCAGAGGCCTGGGACATCCGCGGCTGGTAGTAGCTCGCCCATCCCGGGCCGGAATCAGCTGTGTCGAGGCTGCGTCTCTCTTCCTCCGCCTTCTGCTGTGTTTACCGTGAATAAACCGCGACTAATACACTTCAATCTAACAGATCAGGAGGAGGAGGGGAAGAGGAGGAGGAGGAGGAAGAATCGCTTGCTGTGTCTCTCTCTCTTACCTCTCTTATCGAGATCGTAGCCAACTACCACGAAGTAATCGGCGAGCCTGGTCATCTTATCGAGATCACGGCGACAGGCCTCGGGGGTGATTGTAGTCTTTCCGCAGAACAGACGATATTCCGATCACATTGTGAAGGCAGCGGCGACAGCAGCATCCCTCCAGCAGCAGCCCGCCGCCATACTGTCGCTGTGAGTGTGCCGTGCCCTGACAGCGCTCTGCGCATGCGCACTGAGGTCAGCGGTGGCAGGGAGGGGCCCGCAGTCAGGGAATGTTGCGTGGTCATTCAGCTCGTGAACTAGATACACTAGTGCTAGGCCTATAAAAAAAGAGAGAAAAAAACATTTAAATTTTTTTAAAATGCTACATTAAATTTGTATTAATTTGTAACCTTACCACATACTGTACAAGTAGTGCAAGTGCAGACTTTACATTAAAATTCGCATTCCAATGATTATTTAACAAGGCAATTATATAGGCTACTTTTACAGAAAAAAATGTTGTTAAATTATGTTTTTTTACAAGTCGTAAGTATGAATCGCCTTACAAATAATGGTGAAAGTGACATTAATTTCACCATAAAAATGTAATAGTGTGACTGTGAACAAAACATATTATCATGATGCATTAATGTAATATTAACAATTACACCTGTTTCTTTATAGACAACTGTAATAAATAGAGAGATTCATATGTAAGATGATGTTTGAGTTTAAATGCATGCAGATGCAAAATGGACATGCAAAAATACACAAATCTAATCTTTTTCTTGGCCAAAAACACCCTCAGAATTTCCCTAAGACTAAGCAGAAAAATAAAGAAATGTATTATTATTATTTATCTTTATTTTGCTCTAATGACCAGCTGACTGCATTGTATAAATAAATTGACTTGAAATGCTGAGTTGATTTGATATTATTTTATGTGAGATGAGAGTATTTCAGAGAGCTACATAAATATACATGCATATATAATTTGACCAATATTTTTGCTGCTATTTTGATCACACACAGACTATTTTTTTCAGATTATCAATGTTCTGTATATATACATTTTTTTAACTTTTTGAATAAAACACGAAACATGTTGTTGGAAGCTTCAGAGCCCACAGACACATCCGTGGTGAGACCCTGAAGTGCATGGTGACCCACACATGCATTGACATCACGCTTGCTGTATACAAACTAAAAGAGGCAATGCATAAATAATTTGCATACAAAAGCTTTTGTTATTATTATTTGTCTTGTTCTGTTGCATGCAAATGATTGGGACGGACACTGTCAAGTATATTGTACACAGCTTGCCCTCTCTTTTTGTTTGCCAAAAACACCCTCCACGTGTTTTAAGAACGATAAGAAAAAGGGAAAAAAACACTAGTTTCTATTTTTTCTCACGCACTCATCCCGACGGTGTGGTGGCTTGTGCGTGTGTGTTGTGTGTGTGTGTGGGTGTGTGTGTGTGTGATGATGTGTGTGGTATTATATTTAAGCCGCATATATATATCTATATATATATTATAGATATAGCTACACCTTGTACAGTGTACTGCGTAGGCTAACGGAATTGTCATTTGCACTTATGCTATTGTGGTATTTGTGAGTTGTGACTGCTTTTATGTCCTACATTGCTAAGTAGCATTGCGCAACAACGCCATCTGTATCTCACACCACTGACGCATATGGTAAATGTAAGCAGAACAAAAAAAAAAACGTGTATTAATTTACGCGACGTCCTGTTCTTTTATTTCCGCACGCAACACGCCTATTGTACTGCTTTATGGACTCATCAAGAGCCGTCATGTGAAATGCTCTTACAGAAGTCCTTTACTAAATAGTTACTGCCAAAAGAATCCTGCACAGTTTTTTTCTTAAGGAGCCGTCTATATAGAGACCTTCAGTCTATACCTTTCATCCAAGACACCACGAATACATGTGCCAGCATTAGACTCAGCTGTCATTGCTTCTGTAACAAATTGCCACTGATTCATGAGCACGTGGATTTTGCTACAAGAGTCAAGTGGACAGTTGTTGACTCACACCATCGCCCTACAGTTACGAGTCTCATAAAGAGGAACACAGCGAAAACGGCCCTACCGAAAACCCCCCATCCTACAATCTGAGGCCTGTGTCCTTGCCTTGTCAGCATCGAACGCATCCAAAAGAATCCCGCACTTACTGTTGTAAAGTCCTTTAACCCAGAGTACGTATCCACCAGAAGTAAAAACAATCACAGCCATGTTCATATATCAGCCGTCAGCGACTCTCAATTAGCCTGAATGTTCAAGGGAATAGCAAAAGCGGTCCAATTTGACTGTAATATTCTGTAAATGATATCTAAGCAAGCCTCCCAGAGCGTTGGCGGTAATTATATTATGTTGAAATAAAAATGTGTATTTAAAAATGTTATTTTTATATTATATATGTTTTATTTTTTAAATACGGTAATTTTTCTAGTGGTTTTCTAGTGGTTGTTGAGGCCAGAGAGAGTCGTCACAAGTCAAAAGAGTCGTGTAATTTCATTTGATCAAGTGACACTTCAGCCCTCCATTTTGTGACAGCCCAACATTTTAATCAAAAAGAGCAAATTCAAAAAGAAAAAGTAGAAAGACTGAGAAAGGAAGAAAGATAGAGGAGTGGAGTCTCTAAGTGGACACAGAGATCACGTTTCCCACAATGCCTTGAGAAAAGCAACATTAACAGTCATGAAGTCTTGGGCACCTCCATATCCAGTTCCCAAAAAGAGCCGATCGCACCATCGAGCCAAAAGGGCAACCACTGCACCTGTGTGTCTGCAAGAAAGGTGCATTATGGGATATTTGAAGTTATTATTTATCAAACCTGAATAGCTTGAAATCATATTTAACTCAATATTGCAGAAGATTTCTATGTGAATACAAAAAGGTGTCTTTTCTCATTACAGAAGCTGAGTAATATTCTTATGAAACTGAAAAGTGACAAGTGAGAAGATGACAGGAAGTGTCGTGGGCTGTGCTTTGGTCGGAGCCATGTGACAGGAAGGGCAAATATGTAGACACAAGGTAATGCTCTGTCTGTGTGTGTAAAGGTGTCTGGGCCAGGGCCGCCAGAATTTCACAACAAAACTGGTGGGGTTCTCCTGGTAAAATTCACATTGCAGGGGCTAAATATCATGTTATCGGGGTCGCAACAACCCACAGCAACAGTGTTAAAGTAGCCAAGTTCGGATCTGGTAACACTGGTCTGGGCCTCCATTGCATGACATATTGCACGGGAGAAGTAGAGCTGTTCAGCCAGATTTGCATGTCATGTGACATCCTGTCAACAAACCAATAGACAGGAAGAGATCTCTTAGCTCAGTGCAAATCATAGGTCATCTCATTACATCCTAATTCCTTATATCGCAGTATCTGAGCTGTGAGAAATCCCTACTAATATTGACAAAAAGTAGTGCTGTCAAATGATTAATCGCGATTAATCGCATCCAAAATAAAAGTTTCTGTTTATATAATATATGTATGTGTACTGTGTATATTTATTATGCATATATAAACACACACACATACAGCATATATTTTGAAACTATTTACATGTATATACATTTATATAAATATATAATCTAGAAAATATATAATGTAAACATATTTTCTTAAAAATATAATGCATGGTGGGCTTATTTATATAACAAATTAAAATACACAGTAACCATACTATATTATGTAAACAAAAACTTTGTTTGGATGCGATTTAATCGCCCCGATCACGTTTTGACAGCACTAATAAAAATGTTAGGAGGTCTAAATTTTAATGCGAGAAAAAGGAAAACTATTATTATAATATTATTATTGGAAAGGTTTTCAATATAGGGTGTGTTCAGTGCTTAGTGTTTCAAAGCATATCATTCTAATGATGTTTAAAAAGAAATATATTTATTAATATGAAGATACATAAAAAATATATATATTGCAACACTTCCAAGAGGTGATTTTTTTCTTCCGTTAATTACCAGCTGACTGCACTGTAAAAATAAAGGACATTAAAAATTAATTTGGTTGACATTAGTTATATAAGAAAGAGAGTATTCATAGAGATGTATAAATATACATGGATTTAAATTAATCAATAATATAATGAATAAATTAATATAACAATAATAATAATTAAAAAAATTATATTATAATCTTATAGTTTTTTTATTCTCACACAGATTTTAAATGTTGTGGTTATAGGAAATTCAAACCTTTTTGAGTTCCTTACATTTGTGTTTTGACATCAAACATAAAACATGAAACATGTTGTTTACAGGAAACATCCTGAACAATCCATGTGAGACTGAAAGGAAGTGACATTTGACCAAATTTGCATCAAGAAATAGGCAATGTCTAAATAATTTGCATAAAACTATCAACTATTATTATTATGTGTATTCTTCAATTGCTTTTTATCCATTTTCATAAGAAGAAAAAAATCTAAGTTAAATTGACAGCCCTAATAATATCTTGTTGAATGCTTATTTTATACTTTAAGTATAAAATAAAATGTATACTTATTTAATTTTATGTTGATATTGACATTTTTATGACTGTTACTGCCCCGTATTGAATATTTAAGCATTATTTTACCCAAAACAATCATTCTCGTAATAAAGCCTACTTTGATAAAATGTGGATTATGCTGCTAATGAACTAAATTACTATTGAAAGTCTAATAAAAATAATGAAGAATATAACCAGTATCAGCCAGATCAATCCTGTCCAATGGCAAAATGGGAATATAACAATGAGTCATGTGAGGATGATGGAATGAAAAGATGAAACATCCGCGGCGGTCGGTGTCTGTGTTGATGAACCAGCATTCATTCATCTTTTATAACTGCCAGCTATTTGATCCACTAGCATACAGTCTCATGTCTTTGTCTTCATTCACAGAAGGTATTTTTGGAAATATACATCCATTGTTCCCCTGTAGTCACACCCAAATACAACCGCTCAAACAGACTGCCATTCCCACACACAGATCCATAGTTAAGTGTAAATATAGGAGTACAGACATACAGGCACACTGGCTCATGGGTAATAGTAACAGAACAGAAACAGAAGCGCCGTAAAATAAACATGACCGCAACTGTCCATCACAGCGGTGCAAATAAACTTGACTGTGAGCCATAGCAAACCAGTTGTGTTCTCAAACTTGACGATGGGCCATCGTAAACATGCAAGGGAAACAAGCTCAGTGGGAACAAGCATGTTTTCAAATTGATTTAACACAGGGATTTACCATTTCATCCTGCTAGGGAGGAAGGGTGGGAAAGACATCACTGATATTCCAGCACAAGGACCATCATTGGAGAGGTTTGTTTTTGTGTTTGAAATGTTTAAGACATACTGTTTATGTGCACTTTAAACGTGATAAGAATTTTTCCCTGGGAGATCAAATCCACTATAACTTTCTCTTTTGAACCCCAAAAATCTTTCATTAAATTGATTATGTTTATTCAGTGTAGTTATAATAATGTTCACTAGGGGGCAGCAAACAAGAGAAAACAGGTTACTAATATAGTGCTATCTATCTATCTATCTATCTATCTATCTATCTATCTATCTATCTATCTATCTATCTATCTATCTGTCTGTCTGTCTGTCTGTCTGTCCGTCTGTCTGTCTATCTAGGTCATTATTAGACCTAGTGTACTTAACAAGAGTAAATAACATAATTTCTACACCTATTTACAGTATATTGTAGTGTGTTGATTTTGTCTTTGGGAGGCCCAAGCTCATGTGTGACTTTAATGAGTGTTCTATTCTTCTTTTGTACACATATGTCATTCTTTGGGCATTGCATCATGCCATTCTCTATTATTCCTAATTAAATTGGTTTATCCTCTAATAATCATGTGGCCTCCTATACTCATATTTATTAAAATCGTGTATTTATATGGTAAGCTTTTTTTTTGTTTTGATCTAATTTCAATTGAAAACATTTACATGATCATGTTTTTCAGAAAATCACCATAGCTTAACAGAGGGCTTGTGTTTCGGTTTGTACCGGATTCACTGGCTGTGGTGTGTAGTAACTCATGTAAACTAATTGGCACATACAGTTAATGAGAGATCAGAGGAGGAAACCAATTGCTCTCATCTGAGATTTGGCTCCAGTTCACAGTTCAATCATTTCAATCTTTTTTTTTTTTTTTTTTTTTTTTAATTTCGGTCATCACAGACAACTTTTCACAAAATATTCAGTTCAAATATACAGTTCTGTTGTCACATGATTTTTCATGATTATGTAAATGAAATCACTTGCCAACCTGGTTAATTCCAAGACACATACATCTTGCCGGTCTCTAAGAATTACTTCATTAATCAGTCACCTTGGTTCATTGCACTGTATATTCACTTTACTGGCTATGTTTTCCAATAACATAAAAAATCAGTTAGTAGCATTAAACATTTACTTGTTTAAATCTCTGAAAAACAATCTCTTAACAAATGTCCAACACTGACCTGAATAAGTGACATATGGCCAACTGTGGAGCCGTGAGACATTTCTAAGGAGAAAAGAAAGAGATTGTGAATGGTGAAAACTATCCGATCTTAGATTTTACATCAGCATATCTAGGAAATCCCATTAAATCTTTTGTGTATTTGTTATTGATGGCACTGTTGTTGCTTAAACATGGGCTAAAAAATCATTTAGAGGCTAAAACTGAACTTACAAGAGCTCGTGACAGTTCTTTGATTTTTCAAGGAAAACGGGAGAATACCACAAATAGCTGTTCAAAGTTCAAAGATTGTTTGTCACAAGCTCAACTGGCATTACAATTGCACCGTGACCGTGCATGAGATCCCAAAAAAAGGTCAATAAATATTAAATAATATAGTTCATGACATGGTGATTTAACAGTTTCATTATTCATAATTAAATATTCTTGGGTTTTCAATGAAAATAATGCAAATGGAATAAGAAGATAACTAACACTACAGCCCATTCAAACTCCACATAAGTGCATGCTTCTTTAGTACAGACTTATTGTATAGCCTAATATAAAATGACTTTGTAGATACTTTTGCACAACAAAAGTGCAAAAGAAGTGCTGGTTTTCTGTGACAACTGGAAGAGAATGTCTATGCAATCAATTATCACTAAAACGCACATTGATTCGAGAAGTGCAAGGGTGCGTCCTGCCCTCCTGAATTTCTGGGGAAGTCAACCAGTCTTAGCATCCTTATCCCCTCTGCACACTCACACCAATGTTAGAGATAAACAAGAGAAGGTGTTTCATGAGAATGTTGGTGTGTTGGTAAAATGAGTTGAAAAATGCTTGTAAATGATGTTATTGATACTATTTAAAGGGTTGCCTTTGGTTTTTGATCAGTGTGTAAATTCAATGTGTGCCGGTTCTGTGATTAGTAGTAAATCTCCATCACGTGCTTTCAGATGGAGAGGCATTTAATACACAGAGCCATAGATCACTGCAATATCACGTTCATAATCGCAGATGATTATGAACGCGATTATTTACGTCGCCTTGCCGGGGGTTTTTTATTTATGCCATTAATGTTTTTGTTAATACAGCGTATAGCACTAGTCAAATAAATGAATGTAACATGGCAAAGATTAATGCACTTTTGGAAGTTGAGGGAAATGTCATTTTGGAATTTCTGTGGTTTCATGTGATATTGTTGTTCATGTATGTTCATGATGAGCTTTTCTTTTATTGTTGTAATTAATTTATAGCATTAACAAGATGACCCGTTTAATTTTTTTGGGAGCGATGACTGATTGAATATATTTTTAGTCCAGTGCCTGTATATAAGATTAGTATTGACCAAGTTCAGAGGCTGTCATATGTGGATCAACTTACTATGTTGTGTATTTTCAACCGTTTCAATATGAAAAATAACTTTTATATCGATTCAATGGATGTATGCATTTTGGGGGGGGGGGGGGGGGGGCGGGGTGGTGTCATGGATTTATTGCATTTTGGGGGAAAAAATAATACAATTTTATAATAAATCTTTGAAAATCAAAATCTTTGAAAATCAAAATCTCTTTATAACCTAAAGATGCTATGTGAAAGTTTGAAACAGAAAATTGTGGTTTTCATCTTGCCACTTTCTTGGTAAAGAAAACACATTTGAACTCAAATTAATCCAAATGGATTCATAGCGTTTTGGAACAAATCATCAAATGTGTGCATAAAAAGAAAGAAGAACTGTATTTGACACCATCGATTTTGCCCATATATCGCAGTGACTCAGAGAAGCAGCGTGACCCAGGGTGAACAAGGGAGTCGACACATCTGTGAAAAATCGCAATGTAGTCCCGCCCAGTCCGTATTTAAACTCGTCAATGTCAGCTGAACCTCAGACTTCACAAGAGCTTGATCTTGGCGAGCGCGTGCGCACCCGTGGGAAAATTCTCGAGACAGTTTAGCGCGTGGCACTAAATCTTCACCTGAGATAAAGGTCAGTAACGTTTATATATATGATAAACTTATATAAAATATACTCAGAACGTGCTTTAAAATTGAAGGAGTATGCTGTAATTAGTTGGCAACTAATTAGAGCATGTCTTTAACCCTCTAGTTTTGTATGTAGGCTAATATTAAATAATGTAACTATTAAATGCAGTTAAATGTTGGCATTACCACAAATATTTGATGCACAGCAAATGCTAGCAGTATAGCCTAATGTGTTATACATTTGCTCGTGGAAAAAATATATATATTAGGCATCAATTAATATTTTCCTCTCCCTTCATTTCAGGAACAGTTGAAACGCCTCAGTACCTTGAAGTTGGACTTTTGTTCTAACTTGAAAGTTTCAGTTGCTGGAAATTCAATATTGTTCAGGTACATTGGAAGCCCCCTCCTGACCAAGGGGGCGTGAGAACATTATTCGCCCACGATGAGAGCGCTTTGCCCGGTTTTTGTATATTGCATCAGCCTGCTCTCCTCACAACTGCTGGCTCTACCGGTGAGAAACAGGTAAGAATCCGCTTTTAAAATACCTACAATTTGTTGGTCAGTCTATTTAACTTTTGATTTGAATGTGAATAGTTTAATATAGTAGCGTAGGTAGGTAGGTATGTGTAGACTTTTGTTGTGAAGTAGTATAAAGCAGCTCTGAAGGATGAATGAACAGCTGCGCTGTACTATTAAAAGAGCCGTTCTTTATGAGTCGAATCTCTTTAATGATTCCGCTGAACCAGTTTACAAACCCGTTCTGAACAATTGAATCACGAATCAAGTTCTCGAATCATCAAATCACTGAACCATCAGAAAATATTACTTTCCTGAAAAGTTATGTTACTTTTCAGAAATGTTACAAAGACACCGTACTGGACAAACTGAGTTTGTATAACAATGTATATAAGTGGCATACTATTAAAATGGGCAAACGCTTTTTTTTCAAGCAGATTCTTTATTATAAATGTAAATTATGTATTTATGTTTTGATGAACTGAACAAGAGCACATGAAATTAAAAATAAAGACTCTTATTAATAAAACACTTTAATAAACAGCAACAAAGTCTAAACCGGCTTTATTGAATTTGTTGAATGCCGTGCCGATGAATCTTTAAAACGGATCATTCAAAAGAACCGATTCGCTGAAAAGAGTCAAACGTGGAAAATGAATCTTCGCTCCTTCAAAAAGTTAAACACACCTGTTGAAAGACAAACATAACTTAAGTTTTCAAAAACATTTCAAAGTAGGCTGGCACCGGGGATGTATTTTATACAAAAAGGAGATTATTAGACAAAGAGAGGATGTTGTGTCGCTAGAGATAGTGGTTGAAGTGAACAAGGTCAGTTAGGATGGTAGACGTGACTGTATAAACGCACGCATCCCGCTATTCACAGTAGGCTGCCGGTGTAGCCTAGTGCCGAAATTTGCACCCTGCCAGATTATGCATCCCCTAGTATTGGTAGGTTTAGGAGTAGGTGTGGGGGTGGGTTTGGGATTAGGCAATCAAGTAGCGATTTTAATGAGGGGGTGCAGAATTTATTATTATTTTTTTTTTTAGAAAAGCAAGCTTTTTCAGTGACATTTTATGATATTCTTTATCATTTTTAAACATACGGTCTATTATAAAAATGCTTAACAAATAAGTCGTTATACATTCACACACTACGTTTGCATTATGGCTATTTGTAACTAATTGAATGCTTGTGTAAAGAATCATATGACCAGAGCTGTTTCATTCTGAACGATGACTTCTGTTAAACCTCCATCAATAGAAATATGAAAAACATGTACATAAATATAATATTGTAATATACCATTAATATATTATTAAATTATGATCACAATATATATTCCAGCAGTTAAATTTGTGATCAGTGGGGAAGTCCAATGCCTTATTTTGAATAAGGAACTGATTGAGGCACATTATATATATATAAAAAAAAAGATTTCAAAGTATTATTACATTAAATGAAAGTGAAGGATTTTATTATTGGATTTCTCCTACAATTTCCTAATAAGAAGAAAAGCTTCAAAGTTTCTATTGGGTCTTATTGAGGAACTTTTTTTCCTGTGGTAGTTTCCCACCGATAACAACTGTGACCAGGAATAAAACACACTTTCAGAAACCATGGTGCTGAGCGACCACCTACGAGAAGGGGGAAGAACACGAAAACCCGTCGGGGCAGACAAGCACAAAACAACGGGCGGTGTGGGGGAAGTACAATAAGGTGAAAGCCGGTGACTACGACCCATATGTGTGGCTGTCGTGGTTAAAAAAAAAAAAAATAGCGGGGGGGTGGACCGCGCTGCACAGGGGTGGCACAGCAAGTGTGCTAATGTGGGTCCAATTAAAAACAACAAAAAAAAAAACAAAAAAATAAAAATTAACGTGGAAACAGAAGGGGGGGGGGGGTACACCACAGGGGGGGGTCAAGGGGCCACACGTGGACTTTGGCACATAACCCCAAACCAAAAAGGAACAATGCGGGGGTCAAATGCATAAATGCGCGGGGTCTGAAAAGACATGTTACAGAGAGGGACACTGGTATTGGGCCAATATTTATTGTACTTCTGCTATTTTTCTTATCTTGCCTTCTGATTTGACCCAAATTAATGACAGTGTCATTTTTTTGTTTTAGTGATAATGCTTGTTTTTTGCGTCACCTTCTGAGCCCTCTTCCTGTACTTCACTAAATATCATTCTCTTTCCTCTCTCGTCGCTTTTCCCTTATTTCAACTCCTTGACAAAATACTTTAACATCTGATTACCTTGGATGTTGATTGGCAGCCAACTTTCTTCTTTGACATAGGATTTTCATTGTGTTAGTTTCCTTCGCTATTCTTCTTGTTAAACTCACAATTTTACACGTATTTACGCATGGCATAACTTTTCTTTCATTTCAGTCAGTATTGCTGGCTGATACTGCACTCAAAAGAATGAATTGCTCAGTATGAGTGTCTGTGGTCCCGTTTCTGGCATGGACACTGTTGCTCACACAAGCCATCTGTTGTTTGCCTGTCCATCCTGTATTCTCTCATTTGCGTCCTGGTTTCATTTCTTTTTTCCCCATGTTGACTCGTGATGAACAATAACAAAATCTGATGAATTCAATGCTTTTGAGAACAAAAGGTTGCACTAGAAAACTGTATCCCAGTCTGAATGGCAAAGTTCTTCATGGATTTTTTTTTTGTCTCCTCCTTCCCCCTTTCTCCACTCACTTATTCTTCGCTTTCATGAGTGCAGCCTTCTATAATATCTTCTGGCACTTTCCCCACCCAATAATGCCTCACGTGTCAAACCAAAATATCAAGGACAGATTTAGAGTATAATTGTGGCACAAGCAGGCCGCATGCTTTGTGATATTTGGTGAGGACATTAGATTATAGAGTCACAGATGTCTGATTAGTTGATTTACAGTTACATAGTGACAATAAACCACTGATAAATACTATTGTGTCAGGCAGTTTCTGATTACTGTAATGATGTCAGGTGGCTTTAAAGAGACAGTTCACCGACCAAAATGAACTCCTGGGGTGTGTCGTCCTTTACTTCCCCCCGTCACCGGGTTGTGTCATTCCAAACCCGTACGAGATGCTTAGTAGAATGTTCATGCTGCTTTTCAAATCTCCAAAAAGCTTGATAAAAGCATCATAAAATAGTCCCGGTCTACTTTTTTGTCTTTGACTTTTCAATATCTCTCAGTAGTGTCCCAATTCTTCTTGGAGAACTTTGCGTTCTTTACATGGACTCACTTACTGTTTGATAAGCATCCATGTACACAGAATGTACAGCAACCTTTGCTATATCAGCCAGGGAATTTTATTGTCTGACATGCTGTGACATGCTGTCCCTGAATCGAACATGGCGGTTAGCCAGGCCCATTCTGGTGGTTTAAACATGTTTTTTTAAGGAAACAGGTCTCTGAGGATAGCTACAAATAATACATAGCCTAAATCTCTCCTTTACATAATATCTTGAGGTTTAGTTTGTGAGAGAATATGCAGAGAGAGAGAAGCAACAGCCGGAAACTGGATGCTTATTTGCGGTACCGTCTGCGTTCCCAAACCGAAATGGTGGCCGTTTTGGTTCAGCGCTGTGGTAGAGAAGATCTATGAGGCTTTCTGTATGATAATTCACTTTAAGACTTGAGATTCTCTGTAATCATTCATAAAGAGGTTTTAAGAAAGCCGAGGTTACTGTCTATTATGTAGGGTATCAGATTTAATCAATGTTCTTTTACTGTCAGTTAAGTAAGATGCTGTTTAGTTGACAATTTGGAGAAAACATGTCTGAAAGTTCACTTTTTCTATGCTACGCTGGTTCCCACTCAAAGGGAATCTGGGCCGGTCATGTTTGGACTTGAGTCCTCCGTTTACAACATAAACATTAGCATTTTACACCACGCTGCTTGGTCCTTGTTGCTAGCGCTGAGAGGGAAAACTCATCCGTCAGGCAGAATTCCATTGTGGATTAGTAACTAAGAGCAGAATTCCTTTCTCCTCATCCTCAAGCGGCATGTTTCCACTCTGAACCGAAACCATAAAAACAAAGACAAGAACAGGGAGGATTCAAAATGTCCCTAGTTACCGCTATACGCTAACCATTGACAGGCTCAAATTACTTTCACTTTTTTGAATTTCACTATTACTATTCACAGTTTAACCGGTAAAGTTCTGGTTTTCCAAACAAAACCCAACAGTCAAGTATTTCATGTTTTATATGGATGCCTTGAGCATGTTTAAGGCAGTTTAGGGGACAAGGGTCATTTTCCTTGGTTTCATGAACTAATCTAACATTGGTCAATTTAATTACTGAAATAACTAGCTGTCTCAACAGACAGCCTTTCACAATTTTATTTCTATCTATCTCCACCCTCACCACCTATTTACTGAATGTAGATTATCAGAGTGGTATATGTAGCATATTATTACAATGGGACTTCAAATTATAATTTTATAATTTTAAGGCATGATATATAAATGTATAAAAACATAAAATTGTACATCAAACAGCTATGCAATATCATATCACTTGTTATATATATATAGTTCCTCCTTACAGCGCATTATACATTACATACCTGTCCCATATATCTATATATAATATGATGCTATCAAACATTAATCGTGATTAATCGCATCCAAAATAAACGTTTTTGTTTTACATGATATATGTATGTGTATTGTGTTTATTTATTATGCATGTATAAATACACACCTCTGCGATTCCCTGGTATCATTATGTGTGAAATCATATTCTATGTGGGTCTATACAGTTCTTTACCATAATAAATAAATTTATATTAGTATATACAGCATAATATATATATATAATATAATAAACATAACCAACTTTTCTAAATGTACGAAATGCATCATGTGTTTGCGCATTTACTATATGATTTACATAATAAATATACCAGTACAACACTCATATATTATGTCAACAAAAACTTTTATGTGATTAATCATTTTGACGAGCACTATATGTTTACTATATATGTATATATACATACACGACAGTTTACTGTTTAACAACTCCAATAACAAATTATTAAAAAATAGAGAGTTTATGTAAATATATACTATATCTTTATATAGATAGGTAATATAGAATTATATAAAATATTTAATAATATCAATTAATCAAATAAACGCTTTTTAGATAGTTATATCTGATTTGATAGTATAATTAAACATATTATGTATATTTACATATTATTTGGGGGAGAGATGTGTAATTAGGAGGCAACCACCAATTACTGCGCATTATTTCTTTATCCCACTGTTCTTGAGCATAACATCCTTGCCTTATGTTGCCATATGTACAGGATCCGTCTCGTAGTAACTGGAGAAGGTCACTTGGTTTGACTTATGGTCACATTATCCATAAAAGAGCCAGGTACATTAATTACTTTTTCTCTGTACAGCTAAATATAACCTGCTTATGAGCAATTCACAAACAGCCATGACCAGTTTCAGAGAGGTGCAAAAATCACGGCCTTACGGCAAGAACAAACAATAATACTGGATTGATCTGACCTGCCTCTCTCAGTGGAAGATCACAGAATAAACTGCAATCAAATATCAGATCTCCTTGTTTTCCCACAAAGAAACTGTTCTCACAAGGCATCACGGGGTTTTGGTGGCAGCCTGCCAGTACTAAGTCTGACAAGAGGTGTGCAGCCAGTGGCAGCAATGAACATGTTTCGACATTCGACATAGCGTTGTAAATCCCTCCCGACAACAAAGTCCTCTCCAAAGATGATTCAGGTCTCTTGAGATCATTTGCTCATCACCTTGTGGCGATTGCAACATATAAGACACGTCGATTCCGATGGCTTCTCCTCTAGTTTCTGGAAGTGCCTCGACTATTCAGCATATTGCAAACAGAGTTTCTGCAAAACATGATTATCACCTTTATAACCAAGGATGGGTTTCATGTCCGGTCCATTGGTGCCTCAATTGTTGCCTCTGTCTGAAACACGATATTGCTCAGTCTACAAATACCCCAGAATCACAGATCCATGTCAGTGTTCGGTTCGGTAAGGTAAAATGTCGCCATGTGAGCAATGTTTAATAGTTTCACCTCTCGTCTGTGGGGGGGGCGGGGTTTTATATGTAAGGTGGCAGCCCTTCTCAAGTTTATTCACGTATAACAAATGGATCACAATGGGATGGATAAACAGGACATTTCTAGAAACAACGGTCAACAAATCTCTAGGTCTAGAAAACCCTAGAAATCACAAAGCAGTGATTCCATATAGAAGAACCATATAGGGTTCCTCAAAGAACCTTTCATGGAACAGTTCTAAAAAAAAAAAATCTAAATTAAGAAAATTTGAATCATTTGAAGAACATTTTACCTCTTTAAAGAACCTTTTGTGCATGTGTTATGGAAAGGTTCCATGGATGTTTACATTTCTTCAAGGTTCTAAAGTTCTTCAAGGCTCTAAAAGTATAGCAATGTGAGCACATTGAGAATGAGTCATGAGACAGGTTGGCCTAGCAGACATTTGAAAGGATTGATGTGATAATGGGGTCTCAGAAGAGGTGAAAGGCCAAACAGATGAAGTATACGGGCAGCTTATCTCTGCTTAAGTATCTAAAAGTCATAGTTCAAGCTCAAAGAGAAACTAGCTTAGCTTTGATCATGTGAAGCTGCTGAGATGGAGTTTTCAGAGGTGTGGAGACTTGCTGATGGAATACGCAAAAATTGAAATACAGCATAACATATTAGACCAGTGGCATGGCGTACATTAAAACGGGGAAAATTACTATTCATCCAGGCCACTTTGGGCAGATAATCATTATATTTTAAAGAGGTGGTATTTTGGTCGACCACAATGCAAAGGAAAAAACTAGCTGGCTGTAGCGTTGTGGCATTGAAAAGTAAACTTTCTGAGAATATAAGATATTACAAGATCAGAGAAGAAATTCATAGCATATATATATATATATATATATAGTATATATATAGTATATATTAGAATATAAAGATATTTTATTATAGATTAAGAATATATTTATAGTATATTAAGAATACAAAAGTGTGTTCAAATAATATTAAAAATGATAAAAAGTCTAATTATTAAATGTTTGGACAAAACAAATTGCAAGAGTAATTGGAAAGCTTTTTCTGGAAAGCTGAGTTTTTTTTAAACTTTCAAGACTGTGCAAAGACATGTCTAGCGAAGTCAGTGTTACTCAGCAAGCTTTTTCGCCAAATTTAGCATGAAACTGTGAGATTAGATGGTGTGCTCCAACCCAGCAATATACCCTGTCATTTCTCAAATTTCAGCTTTAGAGTTTTTGTATAAATGGTTTGCTCTTTTATAGTTATGCTTATCCTAGATTTTTAAGATCATTTGGAAATAAAAGTACAAAAATGGAACTTTATGCATCACAAGGTTAAAAATTGCCACTGTCTTAGCATGCACCTGGCATGAGCTGCTAACTGCAAAGATCTGTGCAAAAACCAAGATCTCAGTGTCCAGTGTGTGATAATCAAACAGAGAGCAGGTGGCCTTGGCCATTACAACAAAACCAGAGTGTGTTTGCCGTACACAGTGTCACAAGGAGTCAAACCCTTTTTGAACAGTGAGCAGTTGTTGGTTGCAGTAAATGTTTGCACGGTTGACCAAACAGCACATTTAGTATCTGCAATAAATGATGCTAAATGTTGGATCAAGCCAATTCTGTGCAATAAATAGTTGCATAAACCTAATTTCACCATGAAATGTGCCATTATTTTTATAGTTTTATACTTTAAACTTTAACAACCGATATTCTTCCACAACACAATAATCAAGTGTAAGGTAATGCTTTATTATTAATGATTAAATCAAAATATAAACATAACTACAGACAAAATATAAAGTAAAAAAATTATATATAAAATGTATATATTGTTTAAAAATAGAATTGTAACATCTAATTGGAATTAAAATATTGATGAGTTAAATAAATGATGATAATTATAAAATTATTTGTAAAATAATTTGCATTCAAAAAGTTTATTTAGATGTTTAAATAGCCATCATAGATAGATAGACTAATCAGAATCAAGCATTCCAGAGTGCAATGAAATACCATATAACTTCCTGTTCAAACTTGAGCAAGTGCAATATTTATAAGTCCTATCTCTGTCTCATTGCAGGTTGGACTTCATGACAAGACTCCATCAGCTAAGAGAGGAAAATACCATCTCTCCAGACATTACTGAGCGCCCAAACACTGACCATGGCGTCTCCATCGACCGCACCATTCTATGGAGGGCCATCCTCTTCAAATCGCCACCTCAAGACCCAATAAGAAACCCATTCCACATCGGTCAGCCAATGGCAGGAGAGTCCGCCAAAACGGGAGAGAGTGCTAGACACAGAGGTCGTCGCAATGTGCACTCAAAAGGCCACCATAGCCATCATCACGCTCAGCTGATGCGTGTCGGATGCATCCTCGGTACCTGCCAGGTACAAAACCTCAGTCATCGCCTTTACCAACTGGTCGGGCAAAGCGGGCGCAAAGACTCGCCCATTAACCCGCGCAGTCCACACAGTTACGGATGAGTTTAGGGGGATGTCCGGCTAAAACTAAGACCAAGAAAACAGCGTTACACATATCTGTCCTGGTGTTTGTCTATTTTATTGCAATAGGATACTGCTGTAGTACTCTTTCCTCCTCTCTGCCTTGGTTTTCTGGAGTGTATATTGTGCCTTTTTGGACAGAAAGGACCTCTTGTTACTTGATGGTGAATTTTGAATTCGGTGCCTCTGAAATACTTTGACTCTGGCTTCTCATTTTTTGGTACTCAAACAGATTCTTTATTTTAATATTGTCATTTCATTAAGTCTTCAGATAAGAGTTTATTCCGGGTTACGCCGCATTATGTCCCGACTCATCTAAGACTGTTAACTTCTACATCACTGATCAGACTGGCTGAGCCTTTAATGTGGATTTCAACAAGGTGTGGGATTGGATTTCTGTCAATGTGAGGCTTGTGTGTTCCAGAAAACTCTGAACCCTCTCACCCTGTGTCTCCAAAAGACTTTTAAGAAGAAAGCAGACTTTCTACAATTGCTTCGTAAGTGGTGCAAGACCACCATCTGATACCTTCTCACTTGAATAGCTACTGCAACGTTGGGTTTAAATGTTGGGTTTTAGACAATGGAGAATTGTCTGAATTTACAAACACAGTGGTCCCTTGGTTGGACCCGCATAACAATACAGTAGCAATCGCCATCGAATCCAGATTAACACATGATTGCTTCTCAGTGCACTTTGAGGTCTGGCGTCTGAAATATTACACTTCACGTGGTTCATAAAGTCACAAGAATGAGTTATAATCTCCAAGGTCTCAGTTTCAACTCTGACAGAATCCTGTTGGGCTTTGCCACATTTTATAAACAGAAGCAAGACTTTTCGGAGCATTTTTAAATTATGGTTATAACTCATCCATAAATACCCATTACCAAGGTTACAGAGGCTAAAACTAGCTTAAGGGCTGTTTAAAAAATATTTTCTCCCATTTTTATTGCGAAACACTCTTAAAGGAACATCTCATCATTCCCCAAAAAATAATTTTGTCATGATTTACTTAAAGTTCCAAACCTGTATGACTTTTTCATTCTGCGTAACACAAAATGTTCATACATTGCACGTCAAAGGGATCTGAAGTTGGTTTTGGACCCCATTGACTTTGCATTGTATGGACAAAAACAGTATTCTTAGTAAACGACACAACTGTTAATATCATAAATGCCCTCAAAAATGTTCTTAACACACACTGACTGGCATAATTGAAGTAATTCTCAAGCTCATTCTTGTAACTCTAATTAAAGATTCTGGTTCTACCAAAATTTGAGGAGCAAGCGTTCCAAAGTCTTTCGGGAAAACGGCCTTCCAAAAGGACTCTTCCATGTATTTTAAAAATTCCCTTTTGTTATAATAATCATGTCTGAATACGTGGGTGGATACACAGACCAAAAATACCCGACAGACGTAGGAAAAGTAGCTGTAAAAACCAACCTATTTAAAACTTTCCATGCCTTTTGAGGGGCTGTGGATGTCGGGGGAATGCTGTGAGACATCAAAGTACACGCCTGAGGATTAAAATAGCAGAAGTAATCCTAAAAATCCTTAAACATCAAAAACTCAATTTCAGCTAGGTATCCAGGTCAAACTCTCCCACTTTGTGACGTATGTTATAGGACAACTTGCTTTCAAATGGCTCCAGAAAGGCAGAGAACCGACCAAAAAAAACTGAATTTACTTGATACCTTTCTGTGCATTTACATTATACTGTTCATTTATCTTTAAACGGGCTTGAATTTCAATTGGATTTGATGGTGTTCGTCACTGTAAAAGTCTTTTTCCTTTTCATGGCTGATTCTAATGATGAGGATCATAGGAAGTAAGTAATCGCTGGTGCTTTGGCGCTAATTTGCTCAAAGGCTCTCTATATATCCAACACCATTCTCTCTGCTGTAATCGATCTGATTGATGTCTCGTGACTAATCATAATTAAAAGGCTTTTAAACTGCTGAGAGCCTGGTTAATCTGTACTTTTTGCGCAGGGAGAGCCTCTTAACCTGCCTCATGTTGACTTATATTGATCACATTCCTTTTTTTGACTATTTATCTATTTATTTGACTATTTATGAGTTGTTGTGAACGTCTTGGTGACATGGGCTGGAACGTAGCAAGTGCGTCAGTATCTGGCCCGGATCGTTCTTTGTACGTGTGTGTTTTTGTGTGCTGCGCCTGTGTATTGCCTATTTACATGACCTTTGTCCCCCTTTAAAGACCTACTTGGTTCATTAAGAAAAACACAAGCGTTAGCTTTCACGCTAATGTGAACGTGTTCGTGATGAAGGAATACACAGAACGTTATGAATCTGTGTCCTGGAGACTTTTAAAGACGCGTGTGTGTGTGTGTGTGAACGTCATCCTGGCCATGAGCGTAACATTACATGTTTTAGCTGATACTAAAGGTCAGTTGTGTTGTTACTACCATGCGAAGCACTTTAAAGCAGGAGCATGTTTTTATTTTGGTCACTTGAACTTCAGATTTATCAGTTTTGTGTATTGATCTTGAGCAGGATCTGTATGAATGTATTTTAAAGGGCGTTAGCACACTGCATGAGGACAGACTCAGTATCATGTACACTATCTTTTGTGAATACTATTATTAGGTCTGATATTTAAGTTAATGTATTTATGTTTGCATTTGTGTATCTATGTCACCAAAGATGTTATTTATCACATACAGTGTTTTCTCACACCTCAGAGTTGTCCTCTGGGTATAAAAAAAAAAAAAAAGAGTATATTTAGGGAAGACGGTCAAATTAGTTTGTCACGCCCATACATTGTTCTTTTTTCTCTGTGAAATAAAGCACTACGTAGTAGTGAGATGAAATCTGTTGTGTTGTTCTCTTTTAAATGTGAACAGCGGTTGTTTGTTACTTTGAAAGGACACACAGACATCACAGAACACAAATTAAAAGTGCATTAAGTACAGTAAAAGTTTTAAGACTAAACAAATACACTTAAGTTTGGGGTCGGTAAGATTTTTAATGTTTATGAAAGGCTGCATTTATTTGATCAAAAATACAGTAATGTTTTGAAATATTATTACAATTTAAAAAAAGGTTTCCATTTGGGAATTACTTTACGAGTTCATTTTTCCTGGATGGACAAAGCGATTTTCAGCAGCCATTGCTCCAGTCTACAATGTCACATGATCCTCTAATAAGCTGAGAATTGGTGCTCAAAAAACATTTCTTATTATCAATGTTGAAAACAGTTGTGCTGCTAGAAAGCAAGATGCATTATCTTTAAAGTATTAATTTCTTTTAAAAAAAACACATAGGGTTGAATATTCCAGTCATAACAGAGGTCTAGAAAAATATATTTTTATCTTGGTTATTGGACCTAATACGCAAAACATTTTTAGCTGCGGAATAAATGAATCATAAATGAGAAATAAACCTTTAAATAGGACATCTGGCAACAAATTTTTCTGAAAAAAAATTCTGCGATTCTGTATCCAAAGCAATTATGTGGGTATGAAGTCCAAGACCACTGTTGTGTCATTCAGCACATAATGGAGACAAATACTTAGTGCACATGTAATTAAAGAACCATAAAAATGATTCAAAAATATTAAATAATTATTTTATAATAATTCTAGGAAGGATATATATATATATATAGACATTAACATATACTATTTCATCCTAATTTTTTATTTTTTTTATTCTACAGAAATGATAGCAGAGATATCAAATAATTTTCACTTTTCGCAGATTTGCTTAAAATACAACTTGGGTCCTCAAGTCACCTTGTACTGCAGTTATGTAACTCCTGAACACTGAATAACTAGCAAATAAGTCTGTGTCTGACTGCAATAACTGTCCAGGCTTAGCCACTATCTTTATGAATCTAAAGAGCACTGAAACCACTTGAACATATTCCTTTAACACACTACAACACCTAGATTCACAAACTTTATTACACAGTGTCTGCCAATGCACAAATCTGTGTTAATGAACCAATGAAGCCCCTTGGCATCAGATACAAGAAGTTAAACATTAGACTGAAGTTAGAAAGCCGATAAAATGCAATAAAAAGTGGACCCTTTCTGGGATTGTGCTGGCTAATCACCAATTCCGCAACAAAGATTTCCACTCCAACAGGAAAAGGTGGCTTCTAATATAGGGCCATTAATAAATGACCAGGCAACTATCACATGGGCTACGCAACTAACAGCTGTGCAGACAGAAAAAGCAGGTCACTGGGAGATGGGTAAACCAATCAGCTGACTGTGTGATGGGGTGACTACAGCCTTCATGAAAATACAGTACACACAATGACGAAATGAATCTGAAGGACATATAATTACAGATAATATGAGGAACAAACATTCCACAATTTATGGGTCTGAACCAAACAAAATCCATTTTAATACAGTAAATGGTATTAGCGGCGATCTTAATAACATTTCATTATTTTATTTAGAGCAGAACACTTTTTAAAAAAGTCTATGTCATTGCATGTCCATGTCCTTCAAATGCGATAGAGCCAACGTACAAGTCTGTAAACTGCATATGGTCAAATTCTTATGTCATCTGACACCATATCTCTCATATCTGTGGACCCAGAACATGAAGAGTGGGAATGTCAATGGTAATTTCAAGCTGGGATTGCATCATTCTTAACACGTGACTTACTGTATGCATTCAGACAATTATTAAATTATAATTAATTATGATTCAACTGTGTTTCAGCGGTTTCAGAGAAAGTTGACCTCCTTTAAACTTTCAATAATTCCCAATAGATCCAGACAGATGCTACAGAGTGTGTTCAAAACTGTAATGTACATCCCCAGTATAATACCTATTATGTATAATAAGTATTATATTGTCTATAAAACATATTTTGTTTTATTCTATTAAAGTAAGGCAAGTGTAGGAAAGTCTTCAGCTATTTTTATTTTGCTATAAATTTGATTATTATTTACATGTTAAATCAGGTGTTATTTTATTACATACTATATAGTTTAAATTAGCTTTTATTTTTATTTTTCATTTTAGTTTTTTGTTATGTGCTTTTGCATTTTTATTAATTTTGGTTTTTAAAAAACATAGTAAGTTTTAAGATTGTAGTTTTATGTCTATATTTTTTATTTCAGATTTATTTCAATTAAAAAAACAACTTTTTAATAGTTTTAGTTTTAAAATTGAGTATTTGATTAAATGGAGGGAAAATATGCAGAAGCAGATACACTGGGTAAAAATATGCTGAGGAAATTTACAGAATCTGGCCTGGTTAAAAAATTAACAAATATTGTTTGAATGTATTTTTATAATGTGTACTTAAGTAAATCAGGGTGGTCAAGAGAAAAAGAGTCAAATATAGATGCGCCTCATTTAACTAAAGTAATCAGAACATAAACGCAGATTGCCAAATTTTGCAACATGCAGTTTTTAGTCATTTCTAAGGATAAAATGGGTAATTATAGCCATTTAACGTTAACAATATGTCAACCTCAACCAGAATGAAACCAAGCTGGTTTATTATCACCAGCACACCAGCATCCACATCTTAACAGATGCTGCTCTTCTCAGCAAGGATCTCTATCACAAGCTTCACTGTGAATAGAAACGCATGTATCCCTGAACATGGGAGGGTAAATGGCAAACATCTTCAGGCACAATGTGTGGGAGAGCACTGAATGGAATTACGAGTTTGCATAAATACATTGCAAAACTATAAGCTTGCCCAAACAAGCAGTCATACACACTGCTGAAATGTTTTAAATTCAAATTTCCTTTGGTTATCTCTGCCTTAAGTAGTTTTTTTTTTTTTTTTTTTTTTTGTTGAGCTTAAAGCGAAGGTTGTAATAATCGACGATAGATAGATCCCCAGCACATGTCTGACGGCAATTGCAGAGAAATCAGAGCCCAATGATGACAGCTGCTGCAAAACTGGAGATGTTCAGGCTGTACTCTTAAAAACATGGAGAGAATAACCTGGCAAGACTATGGGTTGACTTGAATCTACTGGCCAATAAGATGGCCGTTTGCATATTCTCTGAGTAAGCTAATGGTCCCTGCATGTGGGTTAACACTGCGTTTCTCCTATTCTATTTTTTTTTGTTTCTAAAATTTCATACTTCTTAAATTACAGACAGTCAGAGCTCAAGAAGTGACTTCTCAAACTGTTGTGCTCTTTAAAAAATTTTGTTTCCATTTAAGGACTACAAATACAACAAGGATGTGAGCTTGCATTTTAAAATACAGAATGCAGCAACTGTTTCGTATTTTAGTCCAAATGTGGAGTGCTGCGCAAGATGCCGTTTATCACAATGAATTAACGGAACATTCTCAGAACTTTGGCTAATGTTCTGGCAAGGTTCTCACAAAGTTATAAACAAACGTTCTGCTAGCATAAGGGGACATCGGATGCCCATAAGGTGGTCTGATTCTTTATGGTCTCCAAAAAATGTCTGTAGCATACTTTGGGTCAAATTTGGTTAAAGTGTAAAATACCCTTTTTACCTGGTCAAAAACAGCTCTATTCACAGCGTCCCGTTTCAGTGCATGTCTCTTTAAATGATAATGAGCTACTGCTCACCACCACTCTCTTGTATGGGCCATGTCGACACAAGACACATGAATTGCTGCCTTGGACTCTATATATGGCTTGGAGGTGGTCTTATTCAAATAGCTCGCTATCTATGTAGAAACTGGCTGCAAATTGAAACAGCTCGCTAAATGACTCCGACTCAGACAGCTTTAAAAACTGGTTGCTATTTCTAGCTGGCAGACATGCCAGAAACCTAGCTAAATGCAAAACCAGCATTTTTTTCATTACTTGTGTCAACCAGGAACCGGGACTACTTCTCACAAACACGGAGGTACGCGAACGTAAGAAAAAGGCCTCTCCAAGAGTTATAGTCTCTTCCATTCTAATTCTGAGGTCACTAGCCATACGGATCCAGACCAGATCAGCACCTAGAGACGACCTCTATGCAACCCTGAATGTCAGCGGAGAACCTGTCAACTAGATGCACCCATCCACTGCGGAAGACTAATACCTCGGACGACCATCGGCACAAGACCACGAGAACCAGACAAGTCCTCTGCACAATCTGACCTGTGTTGCAGCCTAGAATTAAACTACGCCGTGCTGGTTTGGTCTGGTCATAAGAGAACCGGTCCCCCGACTGAGCCTGGTTTCTCCCAAGGTTTTTTCTCCATTTCTGTCACCATTGGAAGTTCGTTGGGGGACGCTGAAGGATTTGCACAGACAATATGGGAAGAGAGCTGAACTGGATGATGACGTCACTGAACCATCAATGAACTGACTTCGGGGGAAAGGGCTTGTTATTATCTTCTTGCATCGACAAACTATTTTCCTGTTTGACACTGTAAAGCTGCTTTGACACAATCAGTATTATATAAAGCGCTATTCAAATAAAGGAATGACTGAAAGCCTTTTGTCTTTACATATGTTCTCAATAAAGTAGAACAAAATTAGTGTTACAGAGTGAGAGGAAATTTTTTCTGAAATGTTTTCAGTTAGATGTTCGTATAACATTTTTTTTAAACGCTGCTAGTTATTTCAGAATGTTCTGAGAACATTCAACAGTAACATTCCAATAATGTTTGCAAAACGATAAAATGGAATGTTCCCTCAATGTTTGTATAACCAAATAAAAAACTTTTTTTAAATGAATGTTCAAAGATAGTTTTAGTTTTTAAAATTGAGTGTTTTCATAACTTTTGATGCATACATTGGCAAAACGTTATTAAATCATATTTTTGTTAGTTGGGACTTAACATGACATTTCTGAGATTATAAGATTTTTAACATCTTGACTCTTGATTGTTTGATCTTAGTGTCAAGAAGTTACATTTTTTATGAGAATATTTGATTAAAAATGGTACTTAACCATACTTATTATTAACATCACTTATGTTGAGGTTATGAGACAATTGTGCTGTATTACACAGTGCTTGGAAGATCCAGTAATTTCTAAAGTAAATGCTTCAGAAACAGATTTACTGACTAACATTTCGAGGGTCTTGAGAAGTGCATGCTAAGACACACTCTTTTTGAAGGTGATGTCATAGGCAGTCTAGCCAAGCAGGAGCTCCGCTATTTGAGCAGAGCATGACTCTAAGCACACACACATTCTCACAGGATTCAGAGCAGAGCCGAGTGTTGGAATCATTCTGTATACGTGCAGCTTCACACGAGCAGGAATTCCCAGCCGTCAGCAGTATATGGAAAAAAAACGACAGAAAGGAACCAAACGCCACATGACAGCCATTAATATCATTCCTTGGACTGAATCCCCCTAAAAAATGAGGTTGGAAAGATTTGGTAGGCTTTGGATAAGTTAGCATGGTTTGGCATAACTAAACAAAGGCCAAAATTCTCACCTGGGATTAATTACAACAGATGCTCTGAAGGAATAATAACAGGCTTGTTTTATGATTAATAAAAATTATGTGACAAATTTGAGTATCATGCCAACGTTTAAGCATAAACTTGAACTTACATGTTTTCTCAGTGAATATCTCCTACACTCTAAAAAATGCTGGGTTAAATACAACCCAGTGCTGGGTAAAACAGAGACAAACCCAGCAATTTGGTTTTTTTGACCCAGTGGTTGGGTTACTACCCAGAAGGTTGGGTTAAACATTTAACCCAACCGCTGGGTCAAAACAGCCCAATAGCTGGGTTTGTCCCTATTTTACCCAGCACTGGGTTGTCTTTAACCCAACATTTTTTAGAGTGTAATAATATTTAGGTGTGTATAGGTACATTTTTTCTCCATTCTTGTTTACAATTTAATGCTTAGTATTAAACTTATCTTCAGTTAGTGCAAGCCAACATTCTAATTTTTAGTTTAAGTTTTCATATAACCTCTAAAAAATGATGGGTTAAATAAACCCAGTGCTGGTAAAATAGGGACAAACCAACAAATTGATCGTTTTAGACCCAGCCTTCTGGGTAGGAACCCACCTTCTGTGTAGTACCCCAACCGCTGGTTCAAAACAACCAATTGCTGGGTTTGTCCCTATTTTACGCAGCACTGAGTTGTATTTTGGTTGTTTGTAACCCAGCATTTTTTGATGTAATAGCCATATTCCAGGTAGACTTCCCTTCAATTAACAAAAAAAATATGTTTTTGTATTTATTGACAAAACAACATGCGGAATGGTCTAGAAGAGGTTTTCAAGTTACAATTAATATGTTAATTTAAGTTAAATGATAAAATTTTAGGGAAAAAAGAGAAAAAACAGCATAGAGCAGTGGTTTTCAACCTTTTTCACTAAAATGCACCCATTATCCATATCAATACTCAATGTTGCAAAAAACGTTTAGACAAGAAATCATATATCTATATGTAATATCTATATATTACTGTATATACCTTAGAATTTCCAAGTATTTACAGCTTAGCATTACTAGAAAAAAATGCAGTAGTCTTTATAAAAAATGCCCACAGAGTTATAGGATTTTATTGACTGTCATGACCTTTCCGGGTCTGAGTGAATACTTGGATCTCTATAACTCAAACACTCGGATCATTTGACCACGAACGAATTTGACGAGAAATGAGTTCAGATGGAAACGCTTGACGTTTGACCTTATTGTTTATATCACATATGCAGGAGACTAGAAGGATTAGTTCACCTATACAATCAGCACCCTTGTGTCTTTCCAAACCTGAATGACTTTCTTTCTTCCACGGAACACAAATGAAGAAGTTCTTATTCACTCTTATCTATACCGTCACAATGAATGAGGACAGAAGCTCTTTAGGACCATAACAGTATTATAAATCCAGTCCACACGACTTGGTCTCTAGCTTTGAACGTCATTCTTTAAGTCTAAAAGCTTCAGTCACCATTTACTGTAACTGCATGGTCAAGAGAGACCACAGACTGAGCGTGTCATCTTTCACAGTCACACTTTCACCTCACAACAAGGCTAAACACGTCACTGTCCTTGTGTTCAAATGGTGAAACCAACTTATGTCCGAACAGTGGGATCCCTCTGAAGACTCGCCTTATCAAACAATACTTTGAACATACAACATAGAACAAACCTGTGTTGACTTTATTTGTATTAACTTAATACGTCATACCTCTCTTTTCTTGAAAATAGCTGCATGCTTGCAATTTGAATCACACTTCTTGTTAAAGCTCTGGATTAGAGCATCTCTTAATGCATCTTCGTGTACACATAAGAGTCTTGGAGTCTAATCTTTAGAAAGGCTTTAAGACGGCATGAAGTTCAAGTGCAGAATGAGAGCCTTTGATTGATGTTTGGAGCAGCCCAGAGACGCAGATAGTATTGTGTGCAATTCTTGAAGAGCCAGAACCACACTTGAACATTTACAGACTCTGTGCACAGACACTTATATACTATTATAGAATTAATTCATGTTTTAAAATAGCTTTATTTTCATATTTTCATTTTTGTTATGTGCTTTGGTCATTTTTATTAGGTATCTCTTTTTTTTAAGGAAATATCTATTTAGCTTGTTTTTAATTTTGTACTTTAATTTTTAATTTGCACTTATTTTATTTAGTTGCCAAGATAATTTTAAAAAGTTTTTTTCATATAACATTTATATTTTATTTCAGCTTAATTTCAGTTAACAAAAGCGAATTTTAATAGTTTATATTTAATTAAAAATAAATAAAAACACTGCCTCTCTCTCTCTCTCTCTCTCTCTCTCTCTCTCTCTCTCTCTCTCTCTCTCTAGCACCAACAGTTCTTACAAATCCCCTATAAGAACATGCTCCACTTCTGAGGTTTTTTGGGCAGGACATTGGTAGGGACACCTCCCTTTGCATCAAGGTAAATGATATTTAATAACTTACGGATAAGCATATCTATGTAGTAACTAAAGAGTTATCCTAGTTAGCCTATATGTGTTGTAGAGACTTTAGGTACATTGTTCACGTACACAAGTTATCAGCTTGCCTTCATTGCAGTCTCTCCAGTTAATTCACAAGAATTAACTTTTAAATAACCAAAAATATTTGAACTCTGAATGCTGCGTCTGTCCAATCAGAAGCGAGGATCCTAGTAGGCCTAATCGCAGGACTTTTATTTTGGAGTAACATCCGAACTTTTAACTTGTAGTGACGCAGAGCGGAAACGGAGAACTTGTTGTGTTTGTTTAGGTGCACGCATTCTGCAGCTCATCGGTGGGGCAAGACGACTCGTCGTTTGTGAATCATGGAATCGACGAGAGGTAATATTTACGATTGGGTTCTTTGTTTTCCACCTTTTCTCTTCGTACGTTATGTTTGTTGTGAGTAAGTTGAATATTGAATATATGTTTTTAAATGGACACAAACGCCAGTCAGTGCTGCAGTCAACACTCGCATTTAACGTTTAGTATGTGTGTTTTATGCGATTTAAATGGCTTATTCGCTGTCTAATGTGTCTTTTATATAGGAAGGGCCAAACGCAGGCACTTGGGGCCCTCAGAATGTAGTGATCTGCTGCAAAGCATCCCAGGGGACCAGTCTCTCACACAGCCTTTTAATGCTAACCTCAGCAACGCGGATCCAAACCGAGCACTTCAGCCCAGGACACCCACCAAAAGAAGTAGACAAGGTGTTGTTTTATTTGTCAGTGCGTTTTGCAGCTTTCTGCACAATACAGCTCTCACTTTGCACTTTAACACCTTTTAATTGCGCTGTTAAGCTTCAGGTGGTGTGGGACAACAGAAAGGCATCACCGATTTCTTCTCTGTCTCTGGAGTCATAAGCACCAGCCCCCAAAAAGGAACCAAAACTCCAGTGAAGGAGGAGAACGAAGAACAGGAACCGATCGGGCATCTGATCCCAAAAGAAGAAAATCTAGAAGAGGATAAGATGGAGGACTATATGGAAGGAATCACTGAGGATATGTTCGACGAAGACTTTGAGGTAGGAACTACGTCTGTTAAAAAAGAAGAAGAATTGTTGGATGTTACGGTGAGAAAAGAGGAGGATCTGGTCCAAGCCCTCCTTGATGCCCACTACGGGCTCCTGGGAGTGCAGGAAGGCCAGGAGGTGCCCAAGGGCCATGTCCAGGATCTGCCTGAGGAGGTCCTGAGGGAAGTGTTCGCACACCTTCCAGCAGATGATCTCTATCGAAACATCAGTCTGGTGTGCCATCACTGGAGGGCCGTCGTCATGGACCCCCAGGTGTGATTTTGATGCCTTTCAAACATTACAGTGAGATGATTGTGAGTTAATAATAGCATTGCATTGTGTGTAAACTTTGTGTAGGTATTACTTAAAGGGGATTTATTTAGATGTGTTGGTGTGGCAGTATTTTATGACATCTCATGGTTTCTTCCCTAGTTTCTACCTTGGAAGAGGTTGTACTGCAGATACCGTAAGCGGCAAAATGAGGCACTGAAGGAGGTGAAGTCTATCCTGGATGATAATCAAATTAACAAAAAGGATGACCTGTGTCTTCTCAATATGGTGAGGTAAGAATACAAAATGCTCACTGAATTTATTATTTGCGCCTTTGAAGCACAACAAAAAGTGATTCCCAACCGCCACTTTCACACCTATGGGTCATTTTGAAGTCTACATCGGAGCTGCTGATAGAGGTCAAACTTATTAGGTGACAATTGTACAACGGGGGGGTCAACTGTAGCTTAATGATCTGCTGATTGGTCAGTTTAGAGTCAACAAAGCACATCACTAACAAGACTGATAACATAAATATTGTTAAAGAACTAATAGAGCCAAATTACACTACAGAAAATTAAATAAGGTGAATAGATATAGAAAATGGTTGGGGAAATAAAATGAGAGGGCAACATAAAAATCAAAAGAATACAGTAAGAATGAATTCAAATGCAAAATATGGTAAAAAAATTGCTAATTTAATAAGATGTATATTATTGTGTGTTGAAAATCTAATTGGTTTTTGTAGGTACATGTCTCAATTCAAACACAGCAAAAGGGTGAATGTGAAGGACGTGTTGGCGTGTGTGAAAGGACATCAGCTCTACGCTCATGCTGAAGCCTGCATCAAAGACAGAATGCCAGACATGGTGGATGATGAGGTAATGAAATCTCACAGTTAACAATTTCTGCAACTACTAGTTTATGTTGCAACAACATGCGTAGCTTGTATTTACGCATTATAATGTGCATCCAGTTCCACTTTATTTTGATTTTTTTTTATATTTAACCAATAATCGACATGTATTACAGAGTCCAAACCCTTGGTCTGCCATGGCCCTGATGTTGATTTTGGCTGACGGAGTGAAAGATGTCTTGGACCTGGTAGCTCTGTTGCGGAAGTCTGGGTGTCTGCTGACAGCAGGAGGAATCTCAGAGTACCTGTGGGCTGTGGCGACTTTGCTCCTGGCCATGAGAAAGAATAATATTAACATAAGCAACAGGTGAGAGACCAGTTTAAAGTGTTTTTTCTATAAGCGGCTGCAACCTCTGCACTACAATCAGATGTTTATTTATAGCAGTTGAGGAGTTAAACATCATGATTTTCCGGTCATGTGACTAGCCAAATAAATGCAAAAACTTAGTACAGAATGTTATGTATTTTGCAGATTGATTTAAATGATTCTTCACTTTTTAAACCTTTATTTAGGTGGCATTACAATATCTTCTATGTGCTGCACTTAATGGAGAACGCTCCTCCTCCTGTGGGCTTGCAAGACAACAGGTGGGAATCAAATTTTGATATTGTATTTGTGTATTATTTACAGTTCAAAGGTTTAGTGTCAGTACTTTTTTTTTGTCTAATGTTACAAAATATTTGTATTTCGAATAAATGCTGTTCTGTTGCACTTTTTGAACTGCTGAAAAATCAGCATTGCTATCAAGGAATAAATTTCATATTAAAATAGAAAATAGATGTTTCAAATTGTAATCATACTTCACAATAGTACTGTTTTTACTATATTTTTGATCAAAATAAATGCAGCCTTGGTGAGCATAAGAAGCACATTTCTAAAGTATTACTGACCCCAAACTTTTGAACAGAAGTGTATACATTAATTACAAATAATATGTTATAATTGTGAAATAATTTATAATATTTGACACAATTATAATGATCGTCACCGTCTTCATTCTCAGGCAGCAAATCACTCACGAGCAACAGCAGATACTCAACCACGACATCCAGAATCATCACGTTGTTAAAATAATGGCTTTTGCAGGTGAGGAAAAATCATTCAATTATTTCGCAGCTGAAAGTGTTTGAGTTGCATGTAATGCCATTCTTATTTTTTTGCAGGCACTGGAAAGACGACCACACTCGTGAAGTATGCTCAGCAAAGGTCACATATGCGCTTCCTCTACCTGGCCTTCAACAAATCTGTGGCAATGCAAGCTCAGCGCTCATTTCCACACAACGTTGAATGCAGTACCGTCCATTCAATGGCCTTCAGATCTGTGGGAGTGAGGTCAGTTTAGACTGTATTTGTGGGCCAGTCGGCAGAGAAACATTCACCATGCAATCAAGCACCTTTTTTAAAGAATGAATAATGTTGTCAGTGAGCTATAACCAGAATCATTTATGTGTCTTTTCTGCTATACAGGTATAAAAACATGAGGAAACTGTCCAGTAATTTGCAAGTGTTTGATGTGGCGTGGATCTTGCCTAAAGGACACGGGGGATTCGTCAATGCTAAAGTGGTGACGCAAACCTTCCACAATTTCTGCGCATCCGTAGACCAGCACGTTGGTCCACAACATGTTCCATATAAGTACAAGAACACGCACGGACAGCCAGAATACCCAGACGACCACCAAAAAACGGTAACGGGAAGACACACGTTATATCAGTTTACATCCGTGGATGTAGTTTGTGCCTGTGGAAATGTTGTATTAAGTGTTACCAAATTGTAAAACGCATATCACGATCTATTTGGGTCTTTGCACTCCTTTGTCAACGGCAGTTTTTGTGACAAAAAACACATTAATAAATCTCTTTCTCTCCAGACATTTGCTGGTCTCGCACAAAAGTTATGGGACCAAATGGTAGAGCTGAAGTCCAGAAAAGAGAGAGTGTACAACATGACCCATGATGGTAATCACCAAAATCTGGATTTATCAGATATTTAAATACATGAGCTTCAGCTAATTTCCTTTCACGCTCAATCACAATAGCAAGTCCCATAAACAAACCCAAAATCTGCTTTCCTATTTTCCTTAGATGTTTTATCTAAGTTTCATGTTGTTTTTCCTTTGATTGTTGTAAACAGGATACCTCAAACTCTGGCAGCTGTCTAGACCACAGCTGGACCGATATGATGCCATATTTATTGATGAAGCTCAAGACTGCACACCAGGTTAAAATAAATCACCTTTCGTTTTCTCTAATGTGTTGTTGACTGTAATGTGGTCTTATTTTGTATTCTGTTTGTGGTCTTTGATTTTCCAGTTATTATGGGCATTATGCTCTCTCAGAACTGTGGGAAAATCCTGGTTGGAGATCCGCATCAACAGATTTACACTTTCAGAGGAGCGGTTAATGCTTTACATGCTGTTGCTCACACACACATCTACTATCTCACACAGGTACGAACAAAAACACAGGAAAAGGAAATCACAGATAATATTTGTAGAGGAAGTGATAAACGGTAAATATTTTCTAATATCACCACTCATATTTTTCACAGAGCTTCAGGTTTGGATCAGAAATCGCATACGTTGGTGCTGCAGTATTGGACAGTTGTAAAAAAGTGAAGCAGATATTGGTTGGTGGGAATCAGGATGGTAAGTTTAAGAAATTATATTTGGGCAATTTTGATTGTTATTATATTTTTTGCAAATATTAATAGTGGTAAATTCTCAGATATATTTAGTAAAAAAAAATTAATTGAAGTATGATCCTGGCAATAATAAAACTGCTATGTGCATGTTTTCAGGGAGTGTACGAGGGGAGGACACACAAACACTGCAACAACTGAAGCTGGGACAGAGGCTGCCAGAAGGGAGCGTGGCCATTCTGAGCCGCTGTAATGTCACTGTTTTCAGCGAGGCTGTCCGACTCACAGACGTCAACCCCAACTGCAAGATCTACATTGTGGGAGTGAGTGCATTAAACATTTCTCCTACCTGGTAATGAATTATCTTAATGTGTATTTTAAACCTCAGATATATTCTGAATGTCTGATTCTGTTGTTTTATGCAGTTTTTCAGTCAGAAAAAGTTGCATAAAACATGGTCAGTATTTCTTAAAAAAATGGCCAACGTCTGATTTCAGGGTGTTGAAAACTTTGGACTGGACAAAATTATGGATCTCTGGGTCCTGATGCAGCCAGAGGACAAACGCAAGAATGGTGAGTCACTTTAGCTTGAACGTTTTATAACCTTAGTCTCAATGTCTTACAAAATATCCTAATTGGATTGCTCGCAATGGTTTCTGTAGTGTTTGTTTCTTATCTGTAAAGCTATTTCAGATTATTCAGATTATTAATACCTTGTTGGATCTTTGAAACTGATGGTTGTTAAATTGTTTTTTTTAAGTTTGCTTTGTTTGGATTTGTTTCTCTACTTTAGAGAGCCTTGCGATCAAGGATTACTTCATCCGAAGTTTCTGCAAAGATAAGATGGGCGGATTCAGAGGTCTGAAGGGATACGCCATGGCCTCGGAAGACCGAGAGCTGGAGGCCAAGCTAGCCGTGGTGGAAAAATACAACAAACGCATTCCAGAGCTGGTCAAACGGATCTATGATCGTGCCCAGAAAAGCGCTGTGTGTGCAGGTGAGTGAGACCGAAATAAAGAGATAGAAGTCAAATAAAGTACTGTTTTTGAGAAATGCACAATGATGGCATGCAGTAAAATCACTGTATGCATACAGCCCTCATAAACAAGCTGAATACCTTTGTCTCCGATTGTGACAGATTTTATCCTTGGTACGGTGCATAAGGCAAAAGGCCTGGAGTTTGACGCAGTGGTTGTGACGGATGACTTTATGAAAGTACCGTGTGGACGACACAACCTGCAGAGTGTGGGCGGTTTCAATGCAGGTTTGTGGCATTTCTTTAGGAATGTATGTTTTCTTGAGTACTCTGTGTGTGTGTGTGTGTGTGTGTGTGTGTGTTTGTGTGTGTGTGTGTGTGGTGTGTGTGTGTGTGTGTGTGTGTGTGTGTGTGTGTGTGTGTGTGTATATATATATATTATCTATATATATATATATATATATATATATATATATACACACCTTGCACATAATTAAATAAGCCCAGCTCTTACCAGTTATACAGCCTCTGTATCTGAGCGTCAAAGTCCATCTGGGCTTTAGCCAAGTGATCGTCTGCACATCTGGTAGATCAAGAGTGTACATTTCTGATGATCTGAAATCTTTGGACACTTTCTGTGGGTTCGACTGCATGTGCCATCAGTTTTAACCAGTCAATAAGATATTCTGTTAAAAAATAGGCATAAAAAATTGAAATATCCTGACTCACGTGCACTTATTTATTAATATAAATTCTGAAATGGATCTTTTAAGAAATCGTGTATATAATTAGTATGTTAGAGATCCTGTACATTCTCTGGAAAAAAGGTACAAAAGCAGTCACTGAGGAGGTACATTTTTGTATCTTATTTACCCCTAAAGGGTGCATATTTGCACCTTAAAGATGCACGTTAGTATCTAAAATTGATTAGTACCATATGAAAAGTTACGACCCCCTTTTTTTCTTTTTTGAGAATGTATAGTCTCTGTGTTGCAATCAGAATCTTATGCATATGACATTTTTACTCTCTGGCTGCAGCGAACGTCCCAGATGACGAGTGGAACCTGTTATACGTGGCGATCACACGAGCCAAAAGATCGCTGTACATCACCAGGACCATCAGCAACATCCTCACATTCACTGGGGTGAGTTATTGCTCTCTGTCTATGCATTTCAGTTTCATTCTGATCATTATAATCCAAAGAATATCCAGAAATCATGACATTGAAGCATTCTTATTATTCCTGCCTCTTCGTCTTTCACAGGAGTACTTCCTGCGGTCAGAGCTGACCAGCACTTTGCTGAGTAAAGACCCATCTCTCGTCTGCTCCATTGAAGGCTGTGAGAACCACATCACCACAGACTCCGTCCTCAGCATGAGCAAAATCCCCGTCAAATATGTCAGTGTCTTTTTGCACCTTTGTTTATCTGTCTTTTAAAGGAATATTTCACCCAAAAATGAAAATTTGCTGAATATCTACTCCCCCTCAGACCATCCAAGATATAGATGAGTTTTCTTCATCAAGACAGACATGTAGAAATTTAGGATTACATCACCTGTTCACCAATGGATCCTCTGCAGTGAATGGGTGCCGTCAGATTGAGAGTCCAAAAAGCTGATAAAAACATCACAATGATCCACAAGTAATGCAAATGACTCCAGTCCATCAGTTAGTGTCTTGTGAAGTGAAAAGCTGTGTGTTTGTAAGAAACAAATCCATCATTAAGTCGTTTCAACTTTAAAACCGGCACTTTTGGCTAAAATGCATTATCCGTAATCCATAATAATGCTTCTTCCAGTGAAAAAGTCCATCCTCTGTTGTCCTCTCACATCAAAATCCACCAACATATTTGTTCAGAACTGCTTTAGACGGTTTTCACTTGTAAATGGTGCTTGATCCATGCATATTTCTCTCCTGATTCAGGCTTTTTCTCTGGAAATGCAATATTATACATAAAGGACTCATATTTTAGCATGAAGCAATGGTTTGAAGTAAAAAAAAATGTCTTGAGGAATTTTGCAAACATGCAGCTTTTCACTTCAAAAGACGTTAATTGATTGACTGGAGTTGTGTGGATTATTGTGATGTTTTTATCAGCTGTTTATACTCTTATTCTGATGGCACCCATTCACTGCAGAGGATCCATTGTGGATGGCATTGTAATGTAAATTTTTCTCCAAATCTGTTCTGATGAAGAAACAAACTCCTCTACATTCAGATGACCTGAGGGGGGAGTAAATTTTCAGCAATTCTTGTAGGTTCAAAAACTCACTTCCTGTATTGATTAAATGAATGTGTTTCAGATGGACAGCATGGACGCGGGCGGCGTTCTGTGTTTGACCTGTGCGGAGCAGCGTGTGGGACCTACAGCCTTCCTGCTCTCTCCACCTGAACGGGTCAGATCCATGACCTATACCAATGAAAGGATAGAGCTGCCCATCAACGTTGCCATGCTGTTATCTTTACTTTAAAAACCACATTTAAGTGGCCTTTTGCCTTTGTGTCTCTTGGGGTGATTTTGCAAAGTTCACATTTGTGGATAACTCAAATCTCCACTGGATTTATTATCTATTTATTTTTTTTCAGTTACATTTATTTTTAAGTATGTTCCGTAACCATTTTAATACTCCTAAAAAAATACAATTCCCATTACCAAAGTGTTTTTTTCCCCCGTTACTTCATTTTACAGGTTCTCCCACATTGTGACTTGCCCTATTTGGAAAACACTAAACATTGACATCACTGCTTTTAGGTGGAGAATAACACGTGTCTTTTTTTTCCCCGGGTTTTTTGTCTGGCAGCTTTAGGAGGACCTGTTCAAGCCCTCGATAACTACAGTATTACAGCTGTTGTGAACGACACAATAGTTGAGGAACACTAATGTATAATGTGTTTAGGACCACAGTTGACGTGTGGGAAGACTGATAATCATTCCTACATATAGTTTTACATAAAGATAAAGTGTGTAATTAGACTAACTTAAGTTTTGCACTGTATAGTATATATTCATAGTGTAATTTTTATTTTTTTTTCCAAAGGGTTTTTTGATGTTTAACTCTTTGAACAAGCATGATCATAGTTTATGTAACCTTTAATTTTGTACCATTTGGGGGGGGGGGAGACAAACTTTTTTTAAAACAGCTTTTTGTTTCGACTGATTTTCTGCAATACAGGGTGCCTGTATGCCATTCTTTGAGAATTTGTAGTCATATGTGTGTGTATGTATATATATATGTTGCGCAGACAAGTAAATCTTGGTCAGATCTGGTGCAGTCTCACTGTTGTTTTTTTCTTCAAACTGTTTGTAATATACATTAATGGTAAATAATGATTTATGTATATATATATATGTATGTATGTGTAGTAATCAAATGATTATTAATTAGATACATAACTATATATGTGATTAATCATGTAGGAATATAACACATTAGTCTTATAATTTTGTGAATTGTGTGTGTGTGTATATATATATATACATATACAAACATATCGTTATGACTATGTAATTATAATGTTATATAATTGTCAAATTATTGTATAATAGTTATATATAGTTAAAGTAGCATTATATTGTCATATTAACGTATTGGCCACACCCACCTCTGGTACAGGGGACAAGGTCGGGACATCCCCTGTAAGACAGTTATAGATGCGACACTGTGGAGTATGTGGATTTCAGAAATATTAAGAAGACATCTGGACAAAAAATGCTTAGCTGGGTCTCATGAGGATAAATAAGGGAAAGGCAGCAGTGCGACCGCGCGCGGTACAGATTAAATGAACTTCGCCGCGCGACCGCTGGGAATTAAACTGGAAACTGTGGTAAGTTCAGTGTAAATCAAAGACAAGCGTGTTTTTCCTCTTATTTTACCCCTTGCCCACCGCTAACCTTTACATACAGACTCACCTCTTTTTATGATAACTATCAGTGATATTTGGTTATCTTTGTTGTGTCAGTTTTTGTTAAGACTTGAAAACCTTTAGCGACATTGTTTGGTTTATTTTACGGCGCTCAAGAAATGAAGAAACTCAATCATCTCTTGTTTCTACAAGGTTAGTGTTATTTTGGGTAATCTTAACAAAAGAAAGGAAGACATTTATTAAATTAAGGTTAAATGTAACAAAAGACATATACAGTTAGGCTATTATGTAATAGTGCATGAATATGGACGAACGTATAGCTATAAATCAAAATATTGGATATATCAGTACACCGTACATTAAATAAAAATATGTGATTAGTGAAAATATAAAGTGTTGCCTTTAGCAATAAGTTAACATTATCTGTCTGAAGGATAGTCACATCTTAAATTTAGTTGATGTTGTTGTATATATTTTTTCGTTTATCATTTTTAATTATGTATTTTACTTTTAAAACCCCAGTCACACAAATTGTCCACAGTAATTAGAATAAATGGTATTTCAGCCTTTTGTAAGAAAGAGGACAAGAAAATGTTTATATAGCTAAGTGGCGTGTGAGAGCTTTGTAAATATAGTTTATAAGACCCTAAATAAATGAAAAGAATCAGAGCTTAAAGTTTTCAAACCATAAAGCCAGAAATGAGCTTTTTCTGCCTGATGGTTGTCACTGTTTGCTTTTACTTGGTTTCTGGTTCCTGTCAGCAAAGCCTAGAGTAAGTTTACTCCATTCTGAGAGGCCAGAGAAGATATGATATGAAGAGAGGACAGAAAAAGAGTTTTGAAATGAAACTGATAAATCTGAGTTTAGAGCTTAGTGAAGAATGCCATCAGGAAGGAAAGGCCAGGAGACTCCCGATAAACAGTCCCACATGTGTGCAAAAGTCAAAAGAGACCAAAAAATAAACCTTTAGAAATGTAAAAAAAAAAAAAAAAAATGACTCATTAGTAATACACTTTTAACTCCTTTTAATTGTAAATGTAATATTAATATTAATAGTCACTTTTTAATCATTCAAATTGTAATATTTCAATCATTGTAAATACTATACTGAAGTCGGTTTTAATAATAATTACACATTTTGATAACTTTAAAGTAAAGTTCAGTTTTTAAAGCTTGCTGACATTACACACATTGATTTCTTTCGTTCTTTAAATGAGTTATTTTAATCTATTAAATGTTTTACAGGAAAGTGCTACTATTTTAAAATAATTATTTTAGTTTTCTAGATTTAACAAAGCAAAATCTAGCTAATTGTTGCTAAGGGTCCTCTGGAACAGGCTTAATACCCCTGAAATATCTGAGCCATTTTTCATTTTTGCTCTCTCTTTACAGAGTAAAAATGGCTTTGTGTAGGAAAAGTAAGTAACAAATGCAAGTCTTGCAGGTTGCATCCCTGTGAATCCCCTTATACAGTTGTTTATTGCATCACTGTTTCATAATACATGGAAAAACATCCAAGGCCGGTGATCATGTCCAGTGTATGAGTGACACACTGAATCAGACTCCTCATACAAAACTACAAGTCTTACGTACATGATGTTAGATCATTCTCATTGTGAAATCTAACTGATAACTGATGTCAATGAGCAAGCAGTGGTTTTAGTGCCTCGTTTTGCACTACTGTCCTGCAAAACAGGTGTCCGATCTGTGTTTATGTGCTATATACTGTGTTTATGTATTATATATAAATGTAACTTATATATTTTTTAAGTTAAAGGGATTGTTCACTCAAAAATGAAAATTCTGTAATTAATTACTCACCCTCATGTCGTTTCAGATCCGTAAGACCTTCGTTCATCTGCGGAACACATTGACAGCTGCGTCATGCCGGATCTGTTTCCTATGTTGTTGTGATTTGATCTGAACGAAAACAGCGTATCCGTGTGACGCAGCTGACACAGAACAGCATATGCGGTTTACGTCCAGTGGATACTCTCCAAAATGGCACTACGGGGTGACGCAGAGGAGACGAATTGTTGAATAAAGTCGTTTTTTTTTTCCTTTTGCGCACAAAAAGTATTCTCGTAGCTTCGTAAAATGACGGTTGAACCCCTGATGTCACATGGATTTTTTTTACAGATCTCCTTGCTACGTTTCTGGCAACTAATGTATATAAACTAATGTATATATTGTCAAAAATGTACAGTAGTCAAAGTGGATTTCAAATCAATGGATTTATTAAATACGAAATAAAAAATATTCAATTCAGGTTAATACAGCTACTGTACATATAGCCAAATAAGATTGTAGGATTTCGTCATGTGAAAGTCTTATCTGTAATGCATCAATTTCCAAACACTGTCCGTAGCTGAAGTTGGCTGATGGCAAATGAATAATCCAACCTCTTGTAATGAAAACACGCCACAGCTCACAAACACCAGACTCTTCCTAACCAGGAACAATCAAAAATAGTCCAGACTATGGTCTCACGTCAAAAATGAAAAACTGGACCATGATGTGGTGCCCTCACCAATAAAGAGTCCTCCTAAAATGCATACAAATACACTGTCTTAAACTCTTAAATAGAAAAAAAAGGACCAGGACCAACCAGGACACAGCACAATGTGTTCAGCAGGTGAGCCATGCTGGCTACTGCTGCTTGCTATTGCTAACATCCCTCACACATCATCTTACAGTGATCTCTAGTGGTCACTTTTTTCATATATGCGACACAGTGCAGGATTTTCTATAGTCTCTCTCTCTCTGCCAGTCAATCGTGAGCTCCTCAATTCTGCTAATCCTGGTGGCCTTTGCTCTCCTGTACAAAAAGACCAGACTACAGACACTGGCCAAGTATTCAGGTACACATGCAGGGTACTGATACCCAAGTATGTACTCAGTTTGTTATGTTGATCTCATTGCGGTCTATGCAGTGCTCAAGAAAGATGGGGCCAAAACGGGTGTGGAGGACAAGAAAACGATGGACACTGACATTCCTGTGGTGATCTGTGCTTCAGAGGAGCATATTGGTGCTGCCATGGCAACCATCAACAGCATCTACAGCAATAGCCGTGCAAGCATTTTCTTCTACATAGTTACCCTGCGAGATGCCATCAAAAAGATAAGGTCTCACCTTTGACGCAAGTGTAACACATGCTGATGGCCGTGAGCACTCACTTGGTTGCAGTGTTTCTGAACTGATTTTAACTGATTTTAGTGATGATCCAACATATTAAGTAGTTTATTGTACAACATGTCAATACAGACATTTTTAAAATCAAACTTTATTAATGCTTATAAACCTTTATGCATCAAAATACTGGAGTGTTAAATAAACCCTTAAACTTTGACATCTACAACAAAAGCTATGGGAAGCATTTTCTGCTCCCTTTTAAAAGTCGATAAGCCTATTTATTTGCATTTATTATGGTTAGTTGAAGTTTATTTGCATTAATTTGCATTTGTTCTGCTTCCTGCAATCTTTTGCACCCGAGAACCACTGCAATTACATATATACATGCTCATTACATTCTTAAATTTTTATTATAGAGTGGAAATTATATACAGTATATATATATATACACACACACACACACATATAGTTCATTGCTACTGTAACAATAATGTAGTGAGCATTTTATATAGCAAATCTTATATTTAATATATATGGATTAGGTAAATTAAGATAGAATTGAATTACATTTAAATAATTCAAGAAATATTATAAAATATTAGTATTCTCAAATCAACATATACATCTTGTAAAACTGTATGCTTTATTTTACTTTTCAGTAAGTAATTTTTGTAATGTGCTTGTTCATCTTTTTTGTTAAATATTGCGATTAGGTTTTAATTTATTTTTATTTAGTTATTTTATTGCGCTAATTTCAATTAAAAAATGAACCTAAAAAGTTCATTTTTTTTATTTTTTGTTTCAGCTTCAGTTAACAAATGTACTTAATATGTGAATCAGCCCTTATCAATCCACCCTTAACTTGCCTCAAAGAGAAATGAGAGACAGCCTCAGTCAACAAATACTCTCAAATGCCTCAAGAAGTATTTATTTTTCTGGAATCAAGCAGGGAATACATAGAGACGACCAAACTGAGAAAGATCAAATACAAGATTCCTGGAGTTAGGGGGGGGGGGGGGGGGTTCTGCTGGGTTCTGTATGGTACTTTAAGGTAAACCTTTTGTTATTTCTAAAATGTGTTCAGGCTTTTACACACTAATTGTTTCTTGATCCTGGTTTCTTTTGTGTTGCAGCTTAACTTTGTGAGGTTCTACTTGTCACTGAAAATCACGAGCGGATCGTTTACCTGGATGATGTCACAGTGCAAGGTGAAATCCATTATTATGTGTAAGCCTCTGAAATGGACACTAACCTTACACTTGTACTCGTGTTGCACTGATACAAAAGCTATCATCAAGTTGATCATGCAAGCATGATCTCATATGTCAAGTGCATGAAATGAAACCACTACACTGCTCTATTCACTGTGATAATGAATGATTTTTGTTACATCTGACTTACAGGAGATATACAGGAACTATATAACATAAAGCTGAAAGCAGGACACGCTGCTGCGTTTGCGTCAGACTGTGATCTGCCCCCCACACATGAGATGGTGCGCAGTGTGGGGATGCAGGTGGGTATTTTGAATATGGTTTACGTATATCGCTTTAGTTACTGTTACATGGATTGATTTCTCGCTTTCATTTCATTAAAACACAATTACCTCTCACAGACAACCCATATGGGATTTCTGGACTACCGTAAAGAGGAAGTGAGAGAGTTGGGCATCAACCCAAGTGACTGCTCCTTTATTCCAGGTTTTTGTGGCAGACCTTGGTGAATGTAAAAAGCAAAAAATAACTAAACAGCTTGAGAAATGGATGGCTAAGAATGTCACGTGATAGATATATTGGTTCATTTCGAGCTTTTATGAGATCAAATTAGTTCAGTAGCAACAGATTTCTTTGTTTCCATGTTGATGTAGAGAGAATCTGTACAGCAGTGCGGCCATGCCTCCAATGCTGATCGTCTTTCATGATAAATACACAACCATTAATCCACTGTGGCACGTCAGACACCTGGGTAACTGATTTTTGAACTTTTTTCTGCCAGATCTCACTGAATACTTATTTGAGATGGTGATTCTTTTTTTATATTATTTGAAGCTTTCTATTTACAAAAATATTAAGCAGCACAATAATTTTCCGCATTTATACAAAAGTTTTTTGAGCAGCAAATCAGCACATTATAATGATTTCTGGAGGATCCTGTGACACTGAAGACTGGAGTAATGATGCTGAAAATTCAGCTTTGCGTCACGGGAATAAATTACATTTTAAATCAAAAACATTCCCAATATTTTCAAATCAATTTAATGTTTCCTAATCCTGTAAATAATCCTGTTAACAATGTTAACTACAAACCAAACATCTCGGGTTAATGGAGTCCTTAGACCCCATGAGTGGAAGGTCAGCTCTCCTCTTGTACATCATCACAATGTGTCTTATGGGAGATAAAGTTTTTTGTTCATTTTTGTGAATAGAAATTAGCTGTAAAGCAAATCAACAAACTAAACGTTCTCTTCTTGTGTTCTATGAAGGATGGAGTCCTGATACCCGTTATCCCAGATCCTTTCTGAAAGACGCACACTTGCTGTACTGGAATGGCCGTTTTAAGCGCTGGAACTATCCCCCTGCGTCCATCTGGACCTCTGGGAGAAATGGTTTATCCCAGACCCCACAGGAAAATGCACCCTGGTACGACTATGAACAATATTTCCAAGCGATTAGTCAACAGAAATGACAGACGGCTGTACGTGAGCGTTTTGCGTAATACTTGTTTATAGATCTGCTGTTTGAATTTTTACTTGCTGCTAGGAAGGAATATTTAGTTTTCTGTCCTGATTCCTTCGCTTTCTAGCTTGTACTTATTTGAACAATGTCTAGAAACTTGGTATTACAAGCACTTCCTGTATGTTTGCCTCTTTAAGAAGAATCGCTTCTATGTATTCCCCAACTGTAAGTCGCTTTGGATAAAAGCATCTGCAAAATGACTAAATGTAATATTTAAATTTAAACCATCACTTTGACTTGATAGAAAATCAATCCAAGAACTGAGGCTACTAAACAAAAAAAGAAAGAAATAGACACCTGCAATGGAATCCTGTTATTTTGAGGAGTTTGTAAAATGAGTAAAACAAGGAGACACAAGGTAAAAGATTGCAATTGCACACAAGGTCCTTTTCAGGAAACATTTAATGGTTCAGTGGACAGGAGTCAGCACTCCACAAGTGCGTCAGTTAAATATTAACAAATTTACAATTATGGAGGAATGTAACAAAAAAAAAAAAAAAAAATTTCAAAACACAACGTAGCGCCTTAAAAAAAAAACCAGCTCCTATCCCCATAACCCACCCGGCACAGAGAAAAGATAACCAGCTGAGATCACCATCTTCACTCTGCATCACAGTCCGACAACCCTTCCCTCCCAGATTTAAACTTTACAACTCGTCTTTGCCGGTGGTATCCTGAAACAAAGAGAAATCCATGTGTTATCACACATTAAGATATAAGGAATTCAAAATGGCAGTTCGGCCGTCATTTCTTGCCCTCATGTTGTTTCAAACCTCTTAAATTCTCCTTTTGCATTTTACGAAAGAAACTGTTGTTTGGAACAACTTGAGGGTGAGTAAGTGACAGTTTCCACACTCACGGTTTCATCTTCTGCCTCCTCATCTGCCTGGACCACCTCCTCATCCTCTGCTTCTTCTGTCGGTTCTTCAGGTTCCTCCTCTTGCTCTTCCTCCACCTGTGGACACACCAACAGGATATTGAGCCATGCTTCATTCGAGCATCTTTTTCATATTACCAGCACTACTGGTAATATGAACTACTCTACTACTGTGTGTGTACCTGTTCTTCAAGATCTACGTTCATGCTGAGCCGCAACATGCGCTCTATTCTGTCTCCATAAGCTTTGGTGTCTGTGAGTTGGTAGCCGGATCGCAGTGTGGCGGTTTCAAAGAGCACCACGGCTAAATCCGCAGCGGTCTGATCCTCACCATCTTCCTACGACACAAAGCACAATATATCAGACACTCTGAACTCTTTTCACAGCAAAATTTGAAAATAAATTAACTTGATCTGAGTTACGCTTGACTTACTTTAACTCTCCTCAACATCTCCTTGATGAGAGGATGTTTGGGGTTGATTTCTAATGTCTTCTTTTGACTTGCATAATAACTAGAATGAGAAAAAAAATTTCACTTAGTTTTTATGGCCATAGTTTGCATAATATTATTAGCCATTGTAGCAGGTTCAAGTTGGTATTCTATTGACAGCAGACAACTGGCCTTTTTTGCTAGTGACATTTTGCATATTTCTCTTATGTGACAAAACCCTAAAGGTGTTTTTATAGGTTGCCAGGTTGTTCCATTGCAGTTACTAAGGTGACTGGCACTACAATTTGCATATGCACAAACGTATTTTTAAGACTTGTTTAAAGGACGTACTTTGTGGAAATGTCTTTTCCTGTCTGGTAAGCCTGGGCTTTCATGATCCGTTCCATGTTGCCAGACCATCCGTACTGACTTGCAACCAGAGCGCAGGGAGACTTGGTCAGCCTCTGAGACAAAATGGCCTTCTCGATCTGAAACACGATACAAGGACGAACTTGTTTAAATTTATCTACCACTTCTAAAAGGTCAGTCACTTTATAATATGCAATACAATACAATAAAATTACAGAAAACAATCATACGTTGTCCTTCAGGGCCTTCTCTTTCATCCACGTGGTGAGGGGTTCGAAGTCTTTCTCCAAAGCTTCCCTCTTCTCCTTGGCCTTGTTGCTCTCATCGAACTTAACACCTTCCTTAGCCACATTCTGGAAGCGTTTTCCGTCAAACTCAGGCAGAGCCTGAATGCAGTACTCGTCCACTGGCTCAGTCAGGTAGACAACCTCATATCCTTTCTTAAGAAGCTTTTCCACGAATGGAGAAGACTCAGCCTAAAACCAGAAATATTACATGTTAATAAAGGAAATAGGGTATCTCAGTAAGCACAGTTCAAAAGTAACAAAATTTACAGCACCTAGTCATGTGGTGACAGTCCATGAAGTCGATCTTGTCTGCTTCCTTCATCCTCCATACGCTCCAGGAATAGGGGGGGGGGGGGGGGGGGGGGGGGGGGGGGAAAAAACAGTGTGGTGTCACTGTGGGAGGTCTGGAAGCGAAGCAGCTTGGCCAGGCGGGTTCTGTTGGAGTGATCCTCAATCACTCCCAGCTTGATGTTGGTGCCGAACTCCTTCCAGAACTTGTCATTGTACTGTTCCTCGGCAATCTTCTTGATCATGTCCAGGGTCTTGCGCACCAACTTCTTACGGATGACCTGAAGAATGGAGGTATCAGCGTTAGTGTTGAAAGTAATTCATTGTTCAGCAAGTTCATGGCATCATATAAACATACATAAACCATCAATCGATGTTACTTTGATCTGTAACACGATGAGCTCACCTTGAGCAGTTTGTGTTGCTGCAGAGTCTCTCTGGACACATTCAGTGGCAGATCGTCAGAGTCCACCTGAGAGATGAGATCAAACACAGAGTCACCAAACATTCATTATAGTGATGCAGCAAAATAAATTATTGGCCAAAACTGATAAACTATCCATATTTATTCTATTCAATTAATAGGTCATTAAATGCAATCTGTACGTTAAATATCATTTTAAAACATCACTATTTAGTATTTATATAAAATTTTATTTATTAATACTTTCAATTAGCTTTTATTTTTACAGTTTCAGTTTTCAACAAAACTACAGTTACAGTTTAACAATTTTGTGCTTTCACCATTTATTATACACATTTTATTTCAATTTAGCTTTCATTCACTTATTTCAGTTTTAGTAATTTTAGTACTTCAACTTATTTGATTTCAGCTAGTTGCCAGGGCAACGTTTTTAATTTCCATCTAACATTTATATTTTTTCCAGTTTTTCCATCTAACATTTATATTTTAAGCTTTATTTCAATTAACAAAACCAATTTTTAATCAAGTTTATAACACTGATTATTACCAGGGTTAAAGTATTAAATTACTTTAGAATTGGTTTATTCCAAACACAATTTTTATGCAGAAAACAAAAATGTAACATACCTATTTTTGGCAAATAAAATTTCTTTTGTACCCAGTATTACATTAGTGCAGGCATGCAATCTGCTCAAGAATGGAAATGCTCTTTACTAATGAGCCAGTACACAGGAAGGCTATCACTTCTAGGGAAATGCAATGCAAACCTGCATTATACTTCTAAGAATTTTAAATATGCCACACTCTGTACGTGCAGAACTAGGATTGTGAAGGATTTGAGTCACAGAAGTGTCAATACATCCTGAACTTGTATCTTACTGGCTACACTTAAAAATAGACAGACAGAAACACTTACAACGCCTTTGATGAAGTTGAGGTACTTGGGCATCATGTCATGGAAGTCATCGGTGATGAAGACTCTACGCACAAACAGCTGAAAACCAAATTGGGTACAGTTAATAACTCAAATATAACATAGAATGTTTTCTTTTCCGACTTATAGATTATCAAAATTACTTTGATGAAGTCATTCTTCTTGGTGCCATACTCATCGAAAAGGCCTCTGGGTGCAGATGCAGGGATGAAGAGGATGGACTTGAAGGTGACCTCTCCTTCAGCGGTGAAGTGAATGTGACCTATGGGCTCATCAGAGTCCTGAAAATTTAAAATGATTCCACTTGAACTGATCCAAGAAGCCACAGAGGATCATACGGAGTTGATTGTGTGTAAAGCACAGGTTGACTCACCCTGGAGAAGGTCTTGTAGAAGGCTTTGTATTCGTCCACCTCCACTTCCTTTGCAGGCCTCTGCCAGATGGGTTTAATGTCATTCATCAGCTCCCAGTCCCACACGGTCTTCTCCACCTGAAAAAGAGAGAAGAATTGTTCATTGAGAAACATTTAGTAGCCTCTACTGATGTTTACTTGCATATTTGCAGCTAAATACAGTACCTTCTTAGTCTTCGGTTTTTCCTTGTCTTCATCCTCTTCCTCAACCTCAGCTTCATCTTCAGTGGCTTCTTCCTTCTCTGCCTCAGCCTCCTCCTCTTCAATGGGCTCCTCTACAGTCTCAGTCTGGAAATGAGACAAATCGATGAGTTCATCACATCTTCCAGCTAGTTAAGCTATTGGTAAACTCTAAACTAGAAGGTCTAGGGGCCTCTGGTGGACAGTCTGACCTTGCTGCTCCATACGTAGATCGGGAAGTTGATGAATTGAGAGTACTTCCTCACAAGGTTCTTAATGGTCTCCAGCTCAAGGTAGTCTGAAGCTTCCTCTTTCATCACCAGTCTGATGAAACAAGACTACTTTAATAACATGTAACAATGTACACATTTTTTGCAACTTTTTAAGTTCAACTGCTTACGTAATGGTGGTGCCTCTGCCCAGAGTGTCTCCACGAGGGTCCTCGATGATGGAAAACTCATTGGAATCGGATTCCCAGATGTGCTGGGTGTCGTTGTTGTGCTTGGAGGTGACGATGACCTTATCAGCCACAAGGAAGGCAGAGTAGAAGCCCACACCAAATTGACCAATCAGCTCAGAGGTGGATTGATCCTCATCCTGCATCTCAGTCATCTTGTTGAGGAACTCACTGGTTCCGGATTTGGCAATGGTACCGAGGTTCTTCACCAGTTCTTCTTTGGTCATGCCAATGCCAGTGTCAGTGATGTGAAGCATGTTCTTTTCTTTGTCGGACTGGTGAGGACAGACAAAAGATACAGAACTAAATATTGCATAACCTTGATACTAGTAGTAAAACTATTTACTACAGAAACCAAGAACTAAAAATGTGTTTGCATAGCTAAACAAGGTGTTGAGTATCAAAATTAAGATGAAGGAAGGAAATGCTCCTCAATTTGCTTCACACATGTTTGAATTTATTTTTCAATGCAAATTAAAAAGCGATGTTATATTTCTCTGTTTCAGTAAACCGGGTTGATCAGTAAGGGTGGGTTTCAGGACTCATTTTTAACACACCTTGATTTTAATAGTAAGCTCTTCATTTCCAGCAAGAGCATCTTCATTGGTGAGGGACAACAACCGGATCTTATCCAAGGCATCGGAAGCATTAGAGATCAGCTCTCGAAGGAAGATCTTTAGGATGAAAAACAAAGAATTAGGATGCGTTGATCTTGTGTACAATTTGTAAAAACTTGATGAACAGCATAAGTTCTAATAACTCACCTCCTTATTCTTATACAAGGAATTGATGATCAGTTTCATCATCCTGTTCACTTCCGCCTGGAACGCATGCTTTTCTGCCTTTTCCCGGATTTCTTTTATTTGCGAGGCGTTCAAACCATCTAGCTGAATGGCTTCCTCCTCCCTGTTGGAGAAAAGATGGAATCATGGAAAAGTGCAAAGGATGTTTGTTACATGTTCATTCCTCAAGGGACTTTTTTGCTATTTGCCCTTGGGTATTGTGGAACAAGACAAATGCATCAGCCAGATGGCCAACCCCCTTTGGGGATCACTTGTGGTTTTTGTGAGGAGCTAAAAGTGACCTCTTAAGAGATAAACAAATGCGTTTTATTAAGCTAAAAGTAGCAGGCAGGATTAGTTTTGAGGTTTTATTTACCCCACTTTAAGATCCGAGTCTAAATGAAGGGTCACAAAGTGAGAGGAACATTTCTCTAAAATGAATGAAGTTCGAATCAGTCAAGTGCAAGTTCAAGTCCATACAGACCTCTGAACAGCCTCGTCATCTGTGCGGGATCCGTCTCTGCTCTTCCCAAGGTCCTCTTCTACTGTGCCGTCAATGTCAACGTCGTCATCAGCTTTCACAGATGCTGCAATTATGCAAAACATAAGATTAAAGCAAAACCACAATTAATGTGAATGTGACGTTGGTGATAAAAAGCACTTTAAAGCCAGACAGAATCTATGGTGTTACTCAATAACTTGATGATATAACACACAGCACCAAAATACAACTTTTATTTGGATCACAAGTGTTTCATAACTTAATTCCTAAGTATATTTGCTCAGCAAAAGACCCTATTGTGCCCAGCAAGGCTGTTACATATGCACTGCATGTGAAGTTAAATTTAATTAGAATTGCCCAGGTTAGGCTCTTCACATCTGAAACGTGCAAATGCACTTTTTTGATCCAGTAGATCTCAGCTAGACAGTTAAAGGCCTTGATGTGACAATTAAAGATGTTTCAAGATCCTTGGTTAAATTCTTCTCTAAATGTGCATTTAATATGAATTATTTTATTTCACTCTTGCATGACTATTTTCCATAAAAAAAAAATCGTACATTACTAGTACGATTACATAATTTCAATGCAATTCACCGTTTTAAGACACCATATAATTGTATATTAATACATTGGATATTATCATACGAAGGCCATTTCACTCTTAAGGAAACTTCCAGAAGCACATGCGAGTCAAATCCACTCTCCATGTTTTATGTCCTGTTCTGAATCATCCATCCATTTAGGAAGCGTTAACATATATACACAAAGTATTCTTCAAAAAATTAAAATATAAAACTAATGCTAAACGTTACATAGCAAAAAAAAGAGGAAGCACACAAAGACAGCAGCATTGCTGCAAACACTCACTGAAGCTAAAGGCATCAAACTGCATAACGCGGTGCATTTCATGGCCATTTAATAAAACGTACTCACCGAATGCCAAAAGTGCACAGAGGAGACCGATAATCCACAGTCGCCTCATTGTTTTTGAAAAAAAAAAAAAATTATTAATGAGACTAAATAGCAGATTAACGCCTTCAGCATTCGCCGCGCCCTCCACGCCTCGGTGAACTCTTGCAGTGCGTACAGCTAGAGTGAGAAGTCGGCTTTATAAACTAGGGCTGAACTCAGCCGGTATTAGCCAATCACAGCACCCCACGCACAACACCGCACCAATCAGAGAGCGATCCGCAGCAGCTGCCCTCCAATCACCGCCTTACATGTCCGATTTTACACTGTCCAATCGTGGCTCGCATTGATTGGCTCGACGGGATGCCAGAGCGTTCTAAGGGGATTTCGTCATAGACTGTGACAGCTGATCTGGGGACGGTGTGAGTTTTGTTTACTGCTTTGAACGGGTTGAGGGAAACGGAACTAGGTGATTCAGAATCAGATTTAATATAGGGTTACCTTAGCAACCAATTGTTGACATGGGTGAAAAGAAAGACCACAAGAAAGTCACGATAGAATTGCAATTGTTCTGTTTTACTTATTTTATGTTGACTAACATATATATTTTTTGCATTTATTTTTATTTTTCTCTATTGCATGTAACTATTTCTGAAAAATTCACACACTAAAAATGCAAGGAATAAATAGCCGAGAAAAAAATATGGGAGAAACTTCTGACAGCTTATACCCGGGGTTTCCTTTTTGGCCTTATCTGTGTTATGTTCCAGGTGATCTTCAAGAAGAGTTGATTTACTTGAAAGCAAAGGTGTTTCCCCACCTAGACGCACTTTGCCAGGCAAAGGGAACCTGTTTCAGACCTGTGGACTTGCAGCGAAGCAAACAAGAAAGAACAAGGAGAGATGATGAAAATAATCATAAGCTTGATCTTTTTGACCAACAGTTGAAAATCAGTTTGGATCTCATTGACCGCTCGTCCTTTTTCATTTGTCTTCTTGGACACAGCTATGGACAGTGTCTGCCAGCCGAAAATGGTTCTCAATCTGATATCGGACCATGTTCTTTGTCTGAGCTGGCTAGGAACTTGCGTGTTGCTGCAGAGGCTGGTTACCCTTGGGTTATGGAGGATGAGAATCGCACCAGTAGTCTTACAGAGCTGGAGATCACCAAGGCAGCCTTCATTGACAACAACAGAAGCTGCTTCTTTTATTTTAAAGACTGCACCCCACAGGACACAGAAGACGACAGCAGTAGTGAAATGTGCAATTTCTTGAACATGCTGTCCACTCAAAGCCAAAGTGAGAGACAGAGAATGAGAGATCTAAAAAAAAGGATCATAAATCATTGTCTTCCTGTCAGGTCTGAGTTTACAAGTCACAGTGTCTTGAAACACAAATGCAGATTTATATGAAATACTAGCCCATTTGTGTATTATTTGTGTATATATATTGGGTATTTTAAATGCAACCTTTTCCCACCATCCTTTTCTTTCCACTGTGTGACAGATTCTTCAAAAACGTGCATGAACTTGAGGAGATGATAAAGGTGGACTGGGAAGGAGTCATATGTACATTTCATGAGGATCCAAAACATCCCATCTCCGGTAAGACTACACTTCTGGACCAGTTCTCAAAGATTTTTGTTACCTTTTAAAAGGCCACATTTTGGACTTTAATCAGATTCTTAATCAATTCTAAATTGTATTTTATTTTATTCAAATTTTTAATACTTTATCTATTTATATTGATTATATGTAAAAGAATATGAGCATATATGATGCATATGTGACCCTGGACCACAAAACCAGTCATAAGGGTCAATTTTTCGAAATTGACATTTCATCATATGAAAGCTGAATAAAAAAGCTTTTCATTGATGTATGGTTTGTTGGGATAGGAAAATATTTGACCGAGATACAACTATTTGAGAATCTGGAATCTGAGGGTGCAAAAAATCAAAATACTGAGAAAATCGCCTTTAAAGTTGTCCAAATGAAGTTCTTAGCAAAGCATATTACTAATCAAAAATTAAGTTTTTATATATTTACAGTAGGAAATTTACAAAATATCTTCATGGAACATGATCTTTACTTAATATCCTAATGATTTTTGGCATAAAAGAAGACCCATACAATGTGTTTTTTGGCTATTGCTACAAATATACCCAGCGAGCGGCTGTTTCAGGTAGTAGGTACGGCTTAAGACTGATTTTGTTGTCCAGGGTCACATATTAAAAAATAGTTCAAAGTTACTATTATTACTTATGATAGTCAACCTGACACTTCAATGATAGGTATGATATTGATGAGTTGTTATTTGGCTTTGGGTTTTCTTAAACCAAAAAACAGAATATTAGGGTTCAAGTAAGATACATTTATGATTTTTGACTTGATTTGTTGTAGGATGGCAGGATTCATTCGATCTGCATTACCATGAGAGGCATGCGCGTACATTGTGTGACTGGTTTGTGCCCTCGGCACCCACTACAGAAATACTGAACGCACTTAACAAATTTCTACATCCTGTAACCCATAATGCAAAATCTGAGATGCACTCAAGAAATCCAGGAGCTCATTTCACATGGTAAGAACATAAAAACCAAAGTAGGCAAACGGTGTTTGATTAACATATATTATGTTATGGGTCAAATTTTTGTGTGCTTTCAGTGATCTTGACCAGAACGACTCAGAGAAGTCTATTTTACTAGTATGCGGTGAAAGGGGTTGTGGGAAGTCCACTCTGGCAGCATGGTGGTTGCGGTCCTTCTGCAGACAGAATCCTGATGTTCCAGTCATCTCTCACTTCTGTGGGACCAGCACATCCAGCACTGATGTCAGGTCTATGCTCAGACAGTGTACTGCTCAACTTCGAAGAGCACATTACAGTAAATTGCCTCATTTTCCAGCAAAAATATGTTTATGATTCTTGGGAGTTTGAATAATTGCCTATATAATTACCAGAACAATCTAATTTCAAGCTATTATTGCAAATGCTCTTTGTTAGTTTATGAAAAAAAAAGTTAGATAAATGTAAAGATTATCCACTTAAAATTAGAAATTGGATTGTACACATAAATATTATAATTTGAATGTAAATGTTTTACATTTTTAGTAAAAATCAATTAGAAGAAAACCGAACTACTGTCTTGACCAGACAAGAAGAAATAAATTAAAAATATCAAATATAAAAAGTAAACATTTAGAACATTTTGTACAAATATTTTAATAAAAATATTGTATATATATATATATATATAACCAAGAATAGTTTGGTCGACTACTGGAGAGACAGTTGACGGCACGGAAAGACGGCACCTGGGACAGTATGGGTTAGCAACCCAGCCTGTGTCTTTCGTGAGAGAGAACCCAAACAAGCTACGGAAAGCCCTATAGAGAGATACCCCCAGGAGATCCCGAGAGGGGGGGAGGATGAGATCTCCAATCGGACAGACCAAAGGTTAACAACCCATGCAAACGGACAGACGATGAATGTGACATGCATTTGCGGAAAGCTGTGCAAGAATCATCGGGGCCTAAAAATCCATCAGGCTAGAATGAAATGTTTGGAGCGGGAGAGTGAGGTGCAACGCACAGGTCTTGAACCTGGTGAGACGCAGGAGGAGCCCGGCCAGGAGGCAACCCACAGAGCCCAGTCCCTCCACGCACCAGAGCCTCCAAATCCCAGCAGAGTAGTTCAGCAGCAGATCAAATGGCCCCCAGCCAGCAAACGGAGTGAGTGGCTGCAGTTTGATAAGGATGTGTCTAACATCATCCAAGCCACAGCCAAAGGAGATGCTGACAGTCGACTCCAAACGATGACTACCATCATCTTCAGCTATGCCTTGGAAAGATTCGGCCGGGTAGAGAAAGGAAAAACCAAGTCTACCTTTTACACCATGAACCATAGGGCTACAAAGATACATCATCTGCGTCAGGAGCTTCGCACCCTCTAGAAACAGTACAAGAAAGCTACTGATGAGGAGAAGCGACCATTAGCAGAGCTGAAAAATATCCTGTGGAAGAAGCTGATGATCCTACGCAGAGCAGAGTGGCACCGGAGACGGGGGAGAGAAAGAACCAGGAAGCGAGCGGCTTTTATTGCCAATCCCTTCGGTTTTACAAAACAACTGCTTGGGGACAAGCGTAACGGTCGGCTTGAGTGCTCAATAGAGGAAGTGAATCGCTTCCTCCAGGACACAGTGAGCGATTCCCTGAGAGAGCAAGACCTGGAGCCCAACAAAGCTCTCGTCAGCCCCACCCCTCCAACAACAGAGTTCAACTTGAAGGGGCCAAGTCTGAAGGAGGTTGAGGAGCTCATCAAGGCAGCTCGCTCAGCATCTACTCCAGGCCCCAGTGGTGTACCTTATTTGGTTTATAAGCGCTGCCCAGACCTTCTCCGGCACCTGTGGAAGATCTTGAAGGTGATTTGGCGAAGAGGAAGAGTTGCTGACCAGTGGAGGTGTGCTGAGGGAGTGTGGATTCCTAAAGAGGAGAACTCGAAAAACATCAACCAGTTTCGAACCATCTCATTATTGAGTGTTGAAGGGAAGGTGTTTTTTAGCATCGTCTCACGAAGACTGACAGAGTTTCTCCTCAAGAACAACTACATCGACCCCTCAGTGCAGAAGGGGGGGATTCCTGGAACTCCCGGCTGCCTGGAACATACTGGTGTAGTTACACAACTCATCAGAGAGGCCCATGAGAACAGAGGCGACCTAGTTGTTTTGTGGTTGGACCTGGCGAATGCCTATGGGTCCATACCGCACAAGCTAGTCGAGCTCGCTCTACACCTCCATCATGTTCCCAGTAAGATTAAGGACCTGATCCTAGATTACTACAATAATTTTAGGATGCGGGTCACTTCAGGGTCAGAAACATCAGACTGGCATCGTATTGGGAAAGGAATAATAACAGGCTGTACCATCTCTGTTATTCTTTTTGCTCTTGCCATGAATATGGTGGTCAAGTCAGCCGAGGTGGAATGTAGAGGGCCCTTAACCAAGTCAGGAGTACGACAGCCCCCGATAAGAGCCTATATGGATGACCTTATTATTACAACGACATCGGTCCCAGGGAGCAGGTGGATCTTACAAGGACTTGAAAGACTCATCACCTGGGCAAGGATGAGTTTTAAGCCCTCCAAGTCAAGGTCCATGGTGCTGAAGAAGGGGAAAGTGGTTGACAAGTTCCGTTTTTCGATCTCAGGAACTGTCATCCCAACCATCGCGGAGCAACCTGTCAAGAGTTTCGGGAAGCTTTTTGACTCTACCCTGAAAGACTCTGCCACCATTCAGAAGTCCAACAAAGAACTTGGAGCTTGGTTCACTAAGGTTGACAAGTCCGGTCTGCCTGGTAGATTTAAAGCCTGGATCTACCAGCATTCCATACTGCCCCGAGTCTTGTGGCCCCTGCTGATCTATGAAGTCCCAATGACAACAGTTGAGTCCCTAGAAAGGAAGATCAGTGGCTTTCTTCGGAAGTGGCTGGGTCTTCCACGCAGTCTTACCAGTGCTGCACTGTATGGGACAAGTAACATCTTGCAGTTGCCCTTCAGTGGTCTTACAGAAGAATTTAAGGTGGTACGCACCAGAGAAGCCCTACAGTATAGGGACTCCAGGGACTGTAAGGTGTCAGCAGCCGGCATCGAGGTGAGGACAGGAAGGAAATGGAAGGCTGGGAAAGCAGTGGAGGTGGCAGAGTCACGCCTGAGACAAAAGGTGGCGGACAGGCAGGGGGCTTGGGCTACTTTCCAAAGACCTTGGTTAGCCAGGCCCGCGGTAAGGAAAGACACCACCTACTGCAGGAAGAGGTTCGAGCAGGCGTGGAGGAAGAGCGATTGAGCAGGGCAGGGGGACTCCGGCAGCAGGGAGCGTGGACTAGGTGGGAGAGTACACTGCAACGTAGGATCACCTGGGCAAACATCTTGCAGGCAGATTTCCATCGGGTCCGTTTCCTGGTACAAGCTGTCTATGATGCCCTGCCAAGCCCAGCGAACCTCCATGTCTGGGGGAAGAGTGAGACACCCTTCTGCCTTCTTTGCTCTGGAAGAGGCTCTCTAGAACATCTCCTCAGCAGTTGCCCAAAGGCTCTGGCTGATGGGCGCTATCGGTGGCGCCATGACCAGGTGCTTAAGGCAATTGCTGAGAGCTTAGCCTCAGCCATTAGCACCAGCAAGTACCATCATGCTCCGAAGAAGGCAATCCACTTTATTAAAGCTGGAGAGAAACATCGGGTGTGCCCACAATTAACAACAGGCCTCCTTCATAAAGCCTCGGATTGGCAGCTGCAGGTTGACCTGGGAAAACAGCTGAGGTTCCCTCAGCACATTGTAACAACAAGTCTCCGCTCAGACATGATAGTTACCTCCGAGGTTTCAAAACAGCTACTCATGCTGGAACTTATGGTTCCCTGGGAAGAGCGTATTGAGGAAGCAAATGAAAGGAAACACGCTAAGTACCAGGAACTGGTGGAGAAGTGCAGGGAGAGAGGCTGGAGAACCTTCTATGAGCCTATAGAAGTCGGCTGTAGAGGCTTTGCAGGACGTTCACTTTGCAAAGTCCTCAGTCGTTTGGGCATTACAGGGGTGGCCAAGAAGAGGGCCATTCAAGCCGCGAGTGAAGCTGCAGAGAAGGCCACAAGGTGGCTTTGGTTTAAGAGGGCTGATCCGTGGGCTGCTACTGGGACGCAAGTCGGGCTTGATCAACCCCGGCTGGGTCGCCTGGGCGAGGGTGTATGATGTTGCGAGACCCGAAACACCCAATGACCCCAGGGTACATCACTGAGGATGTGTCCCAGTGCATTCATGAGATGTTTCTTGTATAGTATGTATATGTAAATAATTTGTAATAATATTTTAGACCATCATAAAGACCAAAAATGTAATTCTTTTGACCTCATTTTAAAATAAATGTTAAATAATAAATTATAATAAATAAATGTAAAAAAAAATAGAATTTTTATGTACATGTAAAATATTGTTAATTTAAATTTAAATCTGAATTATAAGAGATATAAAATTAGACAAGAAATATTTAATATAAATACAATAATAAATATTTGTATAAATAACAAATAAATATCTATTTTAATGATTATAAATAAGACAAAAATACTGTGATAACAATTATTATTATGAATAAAAATGAAATAAATAAAATATTATACCTATAATTATTAAAATAATATTTTAGTGCATCATAAAGACCAAAATATTCTAATATTTTACATTTTACAATTATTATCTGCAGGTGATTTTCCAGATTGGGATGATAGTTTGGAGGACGTGATTGAGTTTATGCATCTCCATCGGGCAGTCCAGGCATTTACTGCTGCAGCCAGTCTTGGGCCTTGTATTCTTCTTGTAGATGGTATTGACCTTCTGACAGAAACACTTGCACTCTCAAAGCAAGAGGTGAACTTTCAATCTCCTGTTTGATTTAGTAATTAGTCTTTAGCTTTTTATTTCAATAAAATAAACACCTTATTTCTGAATTCTGTTTTCCAGGTGAAGGCACTACGATGGCTGCCAGATGCTCTGCCTCGCTATTGTAAAATGATCATCACAACAACCTTCACTGACCTCACTTACAAAAGTCTGACCGGCAGGACCGATGTCCAGATTCTCAGCTGTCCCCATCTCTCCGATCCAAGTGTTCTGGGCAGCATTTTGCACAAACATTTGTCTTTGCCTTACAAGGAGCTGCCAGCCAGTGTTTTGCAAAGAGTTGCACGTAAGAAGCAGTGCCACATTCCAGCCTTTTTAGCGCTCATTGGCACAGAGTTACGGACATGTGGAGTGCTGAGGGAGAAAGAGGAAGAGATGGAGCTGTTGAAGGAGTATATAGAGGTTGATTCAATTCCAGAGCTCTGGGTGAAGGTCATTCATCGCTGGGTACAAGATTACAGCAGAACTGCTCCAACAGAAGATATTACTTCTTGTAAAGTCACTGAGGCTCAAACAAGCACTACATCACTCAGGGATGGTAAGTCCTTTTTATTTTGTTATATTAAACCATGCTTGCCATGACTTTATTAGTTAAACCTAATAAGCATTTTCTCTTCTTCTCAACAGATCTCTCGGGCTGGGTGTGGGACACGCTCTGTCTTATTCATGTGTCTCGTGCTGGGCTGACTGAGCCTCAGGTTTTGGCTTTGTTGGAAGATTTAGGCTACTGTGGTAATCTGCGAGTCCAGGTTTTGGAATGGGCCCTGCTGCGCTCTACTTTTTGGCCTTGGATTCAAGAGAAAGCCAATGGGCTTCTGACCATCACACATCAATCACTCAGCCAGGCTATTAACCTGTTGTTGCATGGTGAGGATGGTTTTAAGTTATTTGTCTTATTCTTCTTTATTATATTTCATTCCTTTCCATTCTTTGCAAATAGTTGCTTTGAGTAGCCAAACCTTTGATTGAATGCCAAATTATACAGTTGTAAAGAAATGAACTGAAATTAAATAAAAAAAAAGTTATAAAAATAAATATTATAATAAATATTTTAAAAAAATGTAAAAATAAATAAATGTAAAAATTAAGTTTATTTATTATAAAAATAATGATTTTTTATTTTTTATTTTTACAAAAAACTTTTCAGTAGCAACGTGTGCCATCTGATACTAGGATTCTTGAAATAGAGTATAATATAGTCTCCAAGCATTCAAACAGATGGGCATTTCCAGGGCGTTCTTACTGTTTTGCTTTTGTTTCGTTCGTTTTAAGGTACGGATGGTCAGAATTCCTACCAACGGATCCTTGCTAAGTTTTTTCAGAAATCCAATTTAGAGCTTTGTAGCTGGGCAAGAAAGATGGAAGAAATTCCTTGGCATCTCAAGCAAACTGGTTCATTCAACGAGTTGCATGATTTCCTCAGTGATCTGGCGTACGTTATCTCTAGTTTATCTTTGAATATAAATATTCTGCTAATGCAGTGAGTTTTTAGTCAATGATGAAATAAACCCTCCATATTTTTCATAGTACCGTGGAGTTTTTGTCAAGCAGCCTGAAGCGATACCCACAGATGACAATTGATGTTATACATTATTGGGCACTACTAAGGCAGAGAGGATTTGACCCTCTGACTTCATTCCAGAATCTGATGGCTAAGACTTGGGAGCGTCTTTATGGTAAAACTAATTATTTTTATTATAACATTTCAAAATCATGAATATCTGTCATCACAGTACAGTAATGTAAATTGTATTAAATGGTTTTAGAAATTGTAAAGCATTGCAAGGTATTGCCTTCTGCAGATCCTCTGGGAAATCATAATTCTGATATGTAGACAGACACAGAAAAGCAGAAATGATGACTCAATGATCACTTCTTGGTAAATGTTAACTAAATTCACCTGGTCTTTCTTAGACATTCACCCTCCAGATCACAGCAGTTTGTGGAGTTTGTCATTGTACTGTTCTAAAGTTCTGCTCTGTTTGGGTGAAATGCAACAAGCTGAGGAGCTGCTACTGCAAGCAGATCGAATTTTCCAAAAGGTAAAAATTATAAAAGACACTGATATTTTAAAAGAAATTGTATGCATTCAATTTTCTGAATGCAAGATTGAATTCATTCATCTGTTCTGATGGTTTCTTCCACAGGGTGTAGAGCTGGATAGTGACAGTATGAGCTTACTACTCAAAGTGCAACATATGCTGGCAGAGTTTTACATCCAAATGCATCTACCAAAAAACACAGAGATGTATTGCCACAAGGGACTTGAGACGGCTCGGTCTCTTACAGTAGCCCACCTTGACAGCACAGAGGTCAAACTGATAGTTGGTAAGATGCATGTCATATTTCATCCTGCATTCACATAACTTTTATAAAAAGACATGCAAGTTATTTTTGGCAAGGGTAAATTTGAACACATGTAGCACTAATCTGCTCTTACAGGACAGCTGCATTGTCGTCTGTGTGTGGCATTGCTGGAGGATGGACGGCTTTATGCAGTGCCTGGGCTTTTCAAAGAGATCAGCTCGGCTAGATGCATCTCTGGCCATCCTTGTGCTGACGGCACAGCTATGCTACTGAAGGCCATTCACAAGTAAGATAAAAAGTTTGTTTTTCTCTAAATGAAATGAAATGAAATTAAGAATTTATATCAAATAACATATCATATTTATATCAAATAATTATAAATGATGCTACATCCACGTCAATAGGTGTCAGTATAGTCTAAGAGTCTATGACCACTGTTTTATTAGCCAGAAATATATACAGAAATTACTTGAAATCCATTTTAATGCATTTTCACATTTGTCTAGGTTGAGTCTTTGTGAGCCCAAGACTGCTGAGAAATGCTTTCAAGCTGCACTGGCCAGCAGGAGGCGCTGGTACGGCCATGATCATCCTCTGGTAGCAGAAGTGGAGGAGCAGCTTGCAGATCTTTGGGCCAGTGCTCAAACCAACACAGAGTGAGATGCTTGTGTTTAGTTACGTCAATCTGTCATCATACCTTAAAGTCCTATTATTTGATTTCAAGGTCACTGGCTTGACTTTTAGATGGACACAGAGGAAGATGGTTGAACTGTACCGGCATGTTATAAGCACTAAAGAGACTGAGGCTCAGAAGTTGCAACTTCCCACCATGCAACACGACCTTGCTGTCATTCTTATGAAGCTTGGTGAGTGACTAAATGGTCTTAAATGGCGACTGGTTGTGCCACTGCGTGCTTGAACACAACAGTAACCTTTTAAGTGGCCTTGGTTTCAATGGCATATTTTTCATTAAAAGCTTTGAACCAAACCATCCAGCTCCAAAATGAATCACAACTTCAGAAACTCTTATTTGAAGGTAAAATGTATTTGATTCTTTTTTTTTTTTGGACAAAAAGAAGTGTGCTGTGTTTGTATATTTATACACTACCAGCCCAAGGTTAGGAATGTTTAAGATTTTTTTTTTTAAATGTTTTTGAAATAATTATCTTATGTTCTCAAGGCTGCCTTATTTGATCAAAAATACAGTAAAACTAATATTCTAAAATATTATTACAATTTAAAATAACTGTTTTTGAATATATTAATGTAATATATTTTCAGCAGCCATTACTTCAGTCTTCAGTGTCACATGATCCTTAAGAAATCATTCCCTTTACACTTTATTTCGATAGTCCACTTTAGACATTCTATTAACTATAGGCAACTTTGCAACTACACATTAACGAACTCTTAGATAAAGAGTAAAGAGTTAGGTAAAGGTAAAGAGTTAGTAGAATAAGTTGAAGACACTGAAGACTGGTGAAATGGCTGATCAAAAAATCAGCTTTGCCATCATTGAAATAAGTTACATTTTAATATATTCAATAGAAAACAGTTATTTTCAGTTGTAATAGTATTTCAAAATATGACTGTTTTTACTGTATTTTTGATCAAATAAATCATGCATTTTTGGTGAGCATTGTAAATCAGCAACTGAAGTCATTCATTGCCAGTTTAAAATGCCTTATAGTATATTACAAAATATTCAAATATGTAAGTTGTTCTGCTGTTGTCTGTTGTCATTACATCATGCTCTGTTCTGTCACAGATGTTTTGTGTATTTTATACTGTCTGGCAGGTAAAGTGTTGTTGCGTAGCTGCAGTAGAGTTGAGAGGAGAGAGGGGCTGGATCTGCTTCAGAGAGCTGCAGACATAAGGATTCACCCCTTGGGCCCTGAGCACCCACTGACCCGAGACCTGGAGCTGTGAGCTCAGTTTCACTACAATGTTGTATTGTAATCACACAGATACTCTTAATTCATTTTTAATCTGATCTCTTCTGCAGTGTTTCGAACCCTGATATTGTAGGACAGAGGAAGCATGTTCTAGAGGTCATCAGGACCACCTCAAACAATAAACTGTCACTAGGTAGGTCTACAACTGCTTTCAAGGAATCACACTGTGAGCTGCAACAACCATCCTCAAAGTCACGTATAACACGAGCAACTACCAAACTCCCTAGGAGCTTCTCTACACAAACAGCATCATGTTGTAACCAGGATGAAACCCTAAAAAGACCATGGACGACTTTCCAGGTCTGCGTATTTGGGCCACAGAGTGACATTAGGACTCTATTACAAACAGGAAACACTGGTTGGTTTGACCGGCGACGGTCCCTTACCAGATCAACTGGGGGTCTTTCCCAGGAAGATGCATCATGTAGGAGGAAGCTTTGAAAGCACTGAACCAATAGATAAGAAGACACTTTGTCACATGGTCAGAGTAGCTATTCTATTCTATTCTATAACTTTTTACCTTTGTGTTGCTCGCTGAACTTGACAAATTTCTATAAAGCTACTTTGAAACAATATAGATTGTGAAGCACTATATAAATAAAAAATGACAAACTATTAGATACATTTTTATTTATATTGAACATATATCTATTTTTAGCAATTTATCATTTGTTTGCATAAATAAATCTAAGTTTATTATAGAATTATTACAGTATGCATTCATAAGACATAAAACCTGTGATAGCAGAAATAAACTGAATGCTGAAATAATGTAAATGTGAATATGATTGATAATCCTACATAGTCTATAATATTCTGTTTAATACACTGTTACAGTATTGGTCACTAATATATTAATAATATATATCTATCTATCCGGAGCCTGCGGGTGGGTGTTTTTTGTAAGACTTTTATTTTGAAAAGAACTGGCACTGCGAACTTGGCATTGACTCATAAGGCTTTCAGAGTTTCCGCTTTCATTTCTGAAGAAAAGCAGAATAGAAACCATATTAATAATAAGGCTAGACAGCAGCCCAGCAGTGGTCTCAGATCTGCGCAGACATGTCGGGTTACTCTCGGATCATACATTATGCGACCAGCATATTATGCGGCAATAAAGGATCTATGGAAATATCTCAGCTGCACCGCAAGGTGTTCCAGCGCTTCGGAACCTCCGAAGAGGATTTCTGGTACATCGTTAAGAAATGCTCTCGCTTCACAGTGATCCAGAGCAGACCCAGAACTGAGGATGGAGAGTCCGACTGCATCGTCGTCGCGAAAACATCTCTGAGACTCTGCAAGAAATATTCGAAGAATGAATGTTACGAGTGCCAGGATTTACATCTGTGCAAGTATTATGTTTACGGGAACTGCAGATATGGAAAAGGAAGGTAAGGTTGAGAGAACGTCTGGACGTCTAGCGTAATATATTCCCATTGTAATAATCAATACAAGACAAAATAGATATACTGTATATACTTATAAATAACAATAGCTATTTGCTGTCATCGTAGTTATATCAGTTTAGTGGCATGAAAAAAGAATACATTCATAACGATTGTATGTTCTGCAAGACCCATTGATATTTTGCATGAGCTTTAAAATTATTTTGTGAATATTTTACTGCTTCGTGATAATAAACAGATTGGCCAGTATTTTGTTTATTTTTAACCAATATTAAAACTTTCTACGTAATTGATTATGTAGACAAGATTTATTAATATTAATAACAGCACCTATTAATAATAATTAAGTTTCCTTAATATTGATAATAATCAATAATAAAATGTTAATATGTTTTAAGTGTGGTATTAAGTATAATGATTATTTAGTTGTTATTGTGTCAAAACTCAGAAATAAAATGATTATCTGCTTATTGGTTATTACACATTTATACATCAAAATACTCTGTAGGTTATCTATAAAAGCAATATCAATCTCTTACACAAATAAATGTATGGTAATTATGTACAGCCCAAAATCACTGTATGCTTATGTGTTTGTGTTTGTCAGGAAGGAGTGTAAATTCTCCCATGATATCCAGTCACAGCATAACTATCCCCTGCTGCGGGAATGTATGCTTCATGAACTGAACGAGGATGATCTCTTCCTGCTTCTGCTCCAGAACGACCCTGCCCTACTGCCAGAGGTGAGGAAATGCAAGAACAGGAAGGCTAAAATAGTCATCTAGAGCCATGAGAGATTCCTCCCCAAAGCCAAAATCATGCTATGACTGGGATATTTCTGCATTCCAGGTACCTTTCCTGCCGATTGAAATGCGCTCCTTCGTTTCTTTCGCTGGGCGCTCAGTTACGAGACGTTTTTCGAGTAGAATAGAGCTCATGTAACCGCTCAGACGTTTGTTCTGGCATGCTTGAATCAGCCACTGGCTACACCCAAATGTACAAAGTAATTGAATATTTGAGTATGTAATTAGTCCATCAGAACGCAAAAGGAGCTTGTTTTCTGCGTTATATCCTGGATAAGGTGCAGTCTGATCAGTTCCATCAGTCAAACGCCCCTAATTAAAAAAAAAAAAAACACACACAAAAAAGCAAGACAGCAAGAAAAAGTAAAAAAAACAAGTGGTGAATTGAGAAGAATTGTGGTCCGCGTTCAGGATGAAGAGTACCTGATGGTTCTGAGATCTTCAGGTGTCCTAAGTGTGTTTCTCCAGTTTGGTTTGGACAAAAACAAAACAAAAAAAAAAAGAAAAAGAAAAAAAGGAGAATGTCCTGTAATCAGGTAAAGTAGAATGTTTTGCTGAGCTCTGTGATGCACTGGTTTAATCTTGAAGTTTGACTGTATTTGTAAGGCATTTCATTTGTTTACTTTAATTATTAATAAATGCATGTGTGGTTTTGAATATTGTACCGATCACGTTTGGAATCATTACATTTTTTTATCTTTTGAAGGAAGTCTCTTATGCTCATCGAGGCTGGATTTATTTAATCAAAAACACAGTAAAAACAGTAGTATTATTTACATTTACAATAACTATTTTAATATATTTTAAAACGTAATTTATTCCTGTGATGCAAGGCTAAATTTTGAGCATCATTACTTCAGTCTTCAGTGTCACATGATCCTTCAGAAATCATTCTAATATGCTGATTTGCTGCTTAATGTTGAAAATTTTAGTGGGCTCAATAGTAATAGTTCTTATTAAGTTAATATATGTTGGAAACAGTTTTTGCTGCTTTATTTTTATGGAAACTTACTTTTTTTTAGGATTCTTTGATGAATTGACATTGAATATGAATTGTTATCAACACTGATAACAATAAGAAATGTTTCTTAAGCAGCAAATCAGCATATTAGAATGATTTCTGAAAGATCCTGTGACACTGAAGACTGAAATTGTAATAATATTTCACAATATTACAGTTTTAACAGTATTTTTGATCAAATAATTGCAGACTAGGTGAGCATAAGAGACTTCTTTCAAAAACATTTAAAAAAATCATAATATTTTCAAACTTTGACCAGTAGTTTAACGCTGATTTTTAAAGACTCCTCCCTGTGCTATATGTACACAGGTGTGTGCTCACTATAATAAAGGCACGGGCCTTTTTGGAGTCTGTACCTTTATGGAGTGCTGCACTAAGGTGCATATTTGTCAGCACTTTGTGCAAGACGACTGCCTGTTCGGCCCCAAGTGCAAACGGCTGCACAGTTTCGACGAGCACAGCCGCAGGATGTTGGAGGAGCGTGGTCTCGGTGGTGACATCATCCATGACCTGCCCTACATCTATCAGAATGTTTATCGTCTCAACTCACAAACTATAAGCAGTGGTAAGGGCACTTATATTAATTTACACATATATACAGTAATTCATATTATACATACATATTCATATACATTTCAGAACTCATATCTGATCAAGGCGTCACACCGGCTGCTCAGATGGAGAAGAATGAAATCTGTCTCCACTTCATAAGACGGAAATGCAAGTTTCAGGGTTGGTGTCCATTTCATCCACGTTCAATCTCATTTTCTTTAAGCCATTTACATTAGATTTAAGTTATAATGGTTTTGTTTATTGCTTCAGACCAGTGCGTTCTTGTCCACTTTAATCTTCCATACAAATGGGAGGTTAATGACGGGAAAGGCTGGAGGGATTTAAGAAACATGGAGGAAATAGAGAGAGCTTACTGTGACCCAAAGAATGAACACAGGTCAGTACAAATGCGCATGCAAGTGCTTGCTTACCATTTTTTCTTTTGTCTTTTCTTTTTCTTTTTTAATTTAATTTAATTTATTGCTTTTTAAGGGCTTTCTGTATTTTTTTTTTTTTAATGGAATAACAAAAAAGTCAGATAATCAGATAATAGCAAAATTGATTGTATATGGCATTAGCTGTGCTAAAATGTTCCAGATCATCAGCGGATCATCAGCAGATATTCCCTTCTATCCTTTCCAGGTCCCCCCCCCCCCCCCTTTTTATCTAGGTGTAGTATCATTGAGATACTAGTTTTGGTTTTTATATATTCTTTCATTTGTTAAGTTGAATAATTTTGTAATGTGTTTCATCATTTTAATAGCATTTTTTATATGTCTAGTTTTATTAATTTTTATTTTAGTTAAAGTAAATGAAAATGAGAAAGGTTGCCTTGGCAACTAGCTGAAATAAAATGTATATTCTAATATATTTCAGAAAAAGTTTGTTATTTCAAGTATCAAAAGTTTATTATATAGTTTTAGTTCACTATAATAACCCTGCTAGCTTCTCTTGGATTCAGTCCAGGCTCGAGACCGGTGGATTTTGTGTCCATGACCAGGAACCATGACCCTGTGCGCCGACTCTCAACGGTCTCTTCCATCTCTAAACCCGCCCACTACATCCTGACAACAGAGTGGATTTGGTACTACAAAGGAGATCAGGAGAACTGGATAGAGTACGGTCAACCGGTGAGACTGGATTGCAAACATAGTGTTTATACTCTCAGCTGAGAGGAATTTAAGGTCAGGTTTTGTTTCAATATCATTTTTCTTTAGGATGACAAGCAATGTGTGACGTCTGTAACGTCGCGAGAGCTGGAGAAAGCATTTCAGGAGGACAGCAATGCAGAAGTTACTCTTATTAAGGGGAATAGGCATTACTATGTCAGTTTCCAAGGTACTACACACCTTCATATCTGCTATATGTGTAACAGAACTCCTGCAGTCATTGAAAATATTATTTTATATCATATTATTTGTAAGTATTTGACTGTTCTAATTTTACAGATATGTATCAAAGAAACCCCAAACACAACACAAAGAGGAGGATGCGCAGGCGACCACGCTTTGTGTCTATCAATGAGGTGGAGGCTAAAGCTGTGTGACTGACCAAACACACAAACACATTCAGATTATGAGTTACTGCTTTAGTTTTGTGTCACTTCTCAATTAATACATTGAGGAGATATATCCTCAATTTATCCTCAATATTTATCCAAATTGATCCTCAATTTGTGTCTATATGTGTGTGTGTGTATATACAGTATATACAGTATATATATATATATAACACCCCAAACACAATTATAACTATCTCAGTGCTGCTTGAAAGTTTGTGAACCCTTTAGAATTTTCTGTATTTCTGCATAAATATGACCCAAATCATCCTCAGATTTTCCTGAAAGTAGTGAAAAGAAAGGAATGAAAGTAGACAAAGAGAACCCAATCAAACAAATGAAATGAAAATATTTACTTTGTCATTTATTTATTCAGGAATATGATCCAATATTACATATCTGTGAGTGGCAAAAGTATGTGAAGCTCTAGGATTAGCAGTTAATTTGAAGGAGAAATTAGAGTCCATCTGTTCAGAGGTGTTTTCAATCAGTATGATATCTATGAGATGTCAGTGGATGCCCTGTTCTGTTTGAAATCTATCAAAGTTTGATCATGTTTGTGGAAGTTTATCATGACACAAACAAAGGAGATTTCTGAGGACCTCAGAAAAAGAGCTGTTGTTGCTCATCAGACTGGAAAAGGTTACAAAACCATCTCTAAAGAATTTGGACTCCACAAATCCACAGTCAGACAGACTGTACAAATGGAGGAAATTCAAGACAATTGCCAGCCACCCTCCTCGGGAGTGGTCGACCAACAAAGATCTCTAAAAGCAAGACGTGTAATAGTCTGCGAAGTCACAAAGGATTCCAGGGTAACGTCTGAGCAACTAAAGTGTCCATCATCAGGAGAACACTGAACAACCATGGTGTGCATGGCAGAGTTGCAAGGAGAAAGCCACTGCTCTCCAAATAGAATATTGCTGCCCATCTGCAGTTTGCTAAAGATCATGTGGACAAGCCAGAGGAATATTGAAGAAATATTTTGTGGACAGATGAGACAAAAATATAACTTTTTGGTTGAAATGAGAAACGTTATGTTTGAAGAAAAGAAAAACACTGCATTCCAGCATAAAAAACCTTATCCCAATTATGAAATATGGTGGTGGTAGTATCATGGTTTGTGTCTGTTTTGCTGCATCTGGGCCAGAACAGCTTGCCATCTATGAAATAATGAATTCTGAATTATGCCAGTGAATTCTAAAGGACAATGTCAGGACATCTGTCTGTGAACTGAGTCTCCAGAGTCATACAGCAAGACAACGACCCCAAGGACACAAGTCGTTTTACCAAAGAATGGTTAAAGAAGAACAAAGTTAATATTTTGGAATGGCTGAGTCAAATTCCGGACTGTAATCCAATTGATATTTTGTGGAAGGACCTGAAGCAAGCAGTTCATTGTGAGAAAACCCACCAACATCCCAGAGTTGAAGCTGTTCTGTACTAAAAATTCCTCCAAGCCATTGTGCAGGACTGATCAGCAGTTACCAGAAACGTTTAGATGCAGTTAATGCTGCAAAAGGGGTCAGACCAGATACTGAAAGCAAAGATTCACATACTTTTGCCACTCACAGATATGTAACACTGGATCATTTTTCTCAATTCATAAATGTCAAAGAAATTTGTTTTATTGGGTTCTCTTTGTCTACCTTCAGGACTTTTGTGAAAATCTGATGATGATTTGGGTCATATTTATGCAGAAACAGAAAACTTTTCAAGCAGCAATGTTAGATATGAATGACATGCTTTGATTCAATAATTTTAAGAATTATTACTTTACTAAATATTAAAACTTGATTATCTTAACCAAATAGACCTGTCTTTGCCAAAAAATTATGTGGCTACATTTTTTATTTTTTTATGTGCTTATGATTTATTATAGCTCAAATAGCTGCTCATACGAAAGGGTCCTTCCTTCAAATGAACACATTTATTTTTCTATTATTTTTTCATACCTGGATTTGTCTGGTGTGCCTTCAGTGATTGTGGTACCTTCGTGGGGTGATATAGATCAACTCATGAGGTATAAACTTTTTATTTTTTCCATATTATGTATTCATCAATAAACTCTCCCTGTTTTTCCTATTTAGTCATTCATTTGAATACAAAAATACATTTTTTTTCAGTTCTGCAAGAAATAATAATTCCAGTAAGCACCAAGGATTTAATTTGGATTAATTTGACCTCTAATAAATCTTGTTAAAGAGAATATTTTCTTTGCTAAGTCTTGAGGGATGTGCCCAATATAATATATGATAATAATTTTTATATTATTGCATTACTTATAAAAAGAACCATGTTGTTAGTAATAAAACTGTCATAATTATGTTTTGGCATTTTGATTATCATGGATAAAATATAGTTACTCTAGTAAAACCATGCTTCATTTTAGTAAGGGGCATAAATATGTTACCTTGTCAAAAGCGTTTTTTTTTTCAGTAACAACGATATAGTTACATTAAAAGTCCGTCAGAACACCAACCAAAATCGCAAGGAGGTAACCATAGCAACAGCTTCTCGATCACTGCAACGTATGGTATGTCAACAAAAGCTAATTATTTATTAAGTTATTATAGACATACGTAGCACAAATATATCTTAATAAAGTTTGTTATTGTTTTGTTTAAACGTGTTTAAAATGATGGTTAAGCTGACGGTTAACTATGTTAGAGGCGCCAAAAAAATAATCGACGCTCGCCCAGAAAATAACCAACAAAACTCATGACCCTTCAGAAAGTATTAAATAAATATAAATAAATAATTCACAATGCTTTATGATGTCTACGCCCAAGTCCTTAGTATTTCCACAAGGGAAAATTTTATAGCTTAAAATATTCCCAGCGTTACTCGTCGAAACTGCATTTTTACTAGTTACAATTACAATTAGAGACATACAGTTTAAAATTCTTATAGTAGAAATTCAATTAGAGAGCTATTTCATTCTAAAATAAACACATCTTTAATGTGTGTTTTTTTTACTAGTAAAAATTATTTTATAGAGCTCTTTAATGCAATTTTTACTAGTAAGAATTTAATTAGAGAGCTCTGTAATTGGAATTGTTACTAGTAATAATTCAATTGTAGAGCTCTCTAATTGTAATTCTTATGAGTAAAAATTTAGTTGCAGAGCTCTACAATTAAAAATGAATGGCAGTCAATGGAGACACATGACTTGTAAAAATTCATTTGTAGAGCTCTCTAATTGGAATTGTTACTAGTAAGAACTGAATTAAAGAGCTCTCTAATTCAGTTATTACTAGTAACAATTGAATTAGAGAGCTCTCTAATTGTAATTCTTATGAGTAAAAAATTAGTTGTAGAGCTCTACAATTAAAAATGAATGGAAGTCAATGGAGACATATGACTAGTAAAAATTCATTTGTAGAGCTCTCTAATTATAATTGTTACTAGTAAGAATTGAATTAGCCTATAGAGCTCTGTAATTGGAATTCATTCTTACTAATAATTGAATTAGAGAGCTCTAATCATAGTGGTTACTACTAGTAAGAATTGAATTAGCCCATAGAGCTCTGTAATTGGAATTCATTCTTACTAATAATTGAATTAGAGAGCTCTAATCATAGTGGTTACTACTAGTAAGAATTGAATTAGCCCATAGAGCTCTGTAATTGGAATTCATTCTTACTAATAATTGAATTAGAGAGCTCTAGTCATAGTGGTTACTACTAGTAAGAATTGAATTGTAGAGCTCTCTGATTGAATTGTTACTAGTAAATATGCAATTATGACGAGTTACGCGGGGAATATTTTAAACTAAACCGGCTTGCCATAATCGCGCTTATTTAATACGTTTTTTATGAATAAATCCAAGGGGCGGGGCTTTGCCGCAGATATCGATGAGGCGTATTTCTCCTCCATCCATGGAGTGTTTTATGCCGTAGAGATGGACATGCGCTGCCAACAATATCTTGTAGAAGCGGCTCGCGTATTTATTTAAGCGGTGCAGTTTGTCCAGTGTGTTTGGAGGGGATGGGATCTTAGGAAATGGGTCGTGCATGGGAACAGCAAGACCGTTATAACCGCTTCTGCACAATTATATCTACACCGGATACCGGGAAATGAGCCACACGCGAGCAACGAACTGGATACCATCTACACGAGGAGCTGTCAGCATAAATATATGATGTGTTTCATCTGATTTGATCCCTTGCTTCGATTGCATCGATATTCTCTATGTATGGCCGTTCTTTCATCATGATATCGGGTGTGTAAAGGGGCGCGCGCGTGAGCCGCATCCGCGCGAGGTGCATCTCAACATGGCAGGTAACGAAAATGACTCTGTACGGTGCCATTCACCTTCTGTATCTTTGCATGTCGATACCAGTTTAAAAATACGGTAAATGTGTGACACATGATCTGCGTTTTGGGAGATCCCGCCGGTATGTGCGTCTGAAGATGCTGGTTTTGCATTTTTGACCCAGTGCATGCGCTTAGTCTGTTCCTACACCCACCCTTTTCCATCTGTACCGCTATTTATCTGCTTCAGATCACACCCGTTACCGCTGTACCTGTCTGACAAGATGCTCGCGGTATTAACCTCACGGGAGCCCTGGGCCGCGCGCGCTGATGATCTGTCATTCTAACCTACATTCTCACAGTGTGGATACTAGTGACTTTACGGTGTTATAGGTTTGCATGGTATCGATGAAAATATACACGCTAGGGATGTATGGACAGATAGATAGTAGAACTGTATAGACTGTAAAAAAAGATTTTTCTAATTTATTTTTAATTATTTGTGAAATTTAGCAAATTCTGATAGAAAATAATTTCACTACCATTTTTTCAGTAGATAGATAGATATAATGTATAAATGAGTTTACTATTAATTATTTGTGAAAATTGTGTCTACCGCTTTTTAAAGATAGATAGACAAACATAGATAGATTTTTTGCTTTTGGTAGATAGAAAGTTTGCTTTAAAAAATTATGAATGTAAAAAGTTCAAGTTCTTATTGATATTCACAGACCATTGATTGCCGATTTCGGGGGGGGAAAACTTGATCCAACTGAACACAGTTTAAGGCATTTCTGAGATCTTTTTTGTAACTACCGGTATTGACTCTGTGGTGTGGAGAAACATCTTCAGCCATTTGCTCTGGATTCTTCTTGTCTATACACTCTAAAAAATGCTGGGTCAAAACAACCCAACCGCTGAGTCAAAACAGGGACAGACCACGCTATTGGGTTGTTTGATCACCGCGGGGTCAAAACAACCCAATAGCGGGGTTGGTCCCTTTTTAACCCCAGCCCTGGGTTATATCTTCACCCGCATTTTTTAGAGTGTAGGGACGACTCGAAACATATAAAATCCACAGTATTTAAAAATATTTATCCAAGATAAAGATAAACAGTAGGCTACACATACTGATAAGTGGCAACGTGGAACCTAAAAAACCTACAGTATATATATATATAATATAATATATATTATATATAATATATATTATATCTGATTTTTGAATAAATGCTTGATTGATGGCAGGATGATGGTGATGCCTTCAATTCATTCTACATAAAGCTCTGAACTAAAGAAATTTAGTCACATTAGCCATGTGAAATTTAGCTTTACTCTCTAACAGATTATGTGTTTCTTCTTCTCACAGCAACGTATAGAAAAGGAAGGATATCAAGCAGGAAGACCTGTGGCTATCCAGGGGACATTTTATCAGGGTCAGATGGCCTGTCTTGAATAAGAAACGTGCAAAAATGGAGAGCTCCTGTTCAAGGATGGTCCTGAGGAGCTCGCTGCGACTGCTCGGATGTTGCACGCTTTTGCTCGCAGCTGCGATGTTGGTGGGCTTCATGGCGATGGCTTTCACACCCGTTGCAGGTATCTCATCACAGAGTGCACTAAAAGTTTGGCTTTAGACTGGTACTTTTGCTTTTTTGTCACTTCCGTCACATTTCATTTAGTTTCTGTGGACCTATTGTGAGTCAGTATCATAAAAAGCGAGTCTTTTTCATCACAGATGATTTGAACGTCAGAGGAACGGTGGGCGTATGTACGAGTCTCTTTGTGTCAATGACGTCTTTCGCAGTTAGAGGTGAAGAATGAATGGGATTCACAGTCAATTGTATTGAGATGTGTGTGAGACAGATTCGACATTGAAGAAAGCACATATCTGCCCACAGAGTGAATTCTTAAAATTATATTTCCTTGAAATTACATGCTGTAGTTCTTGATTGGCACAAAGAACCTTTAACATTCATAGAACCTTTCCAATGCACAAAAGGTTCTTTAAAGTGGAAAAAGGGTTTTTATCTCTTAAAAATCTTTAAAAAAATGTATTAATTAATTAAATAAAATTAAATAAATAAAAAAAAATTCGTACTCCGTCTATTTGGCTTGTTGTCCAGTAAGCATCTAAACATTCTTAGATCAAGATATATTTAAGAAGCAAAATAGACTCGATATAAGTGTTGCTTCTTGGCAAAAAAAAAATATAAAATTAAGGGTTTAAGCTTTAAACAACAAAAAAATTGGGGAAATGAATTCAAAGAACTTTTCATAAAATCATTCAATTTTTATAATTTTAATATTAAACTAGGTATATAAATAAAGGTAACTACACATTCACATGTTCACTGTTCTATGATGTCAATAATAATAATAATAATGAATAGTAGTGTATTTTAACTTAATTATAAAAAAATAAAGAACAGAAAGGTATTTAAGGTTTAAATTACAATTGTACTGTAAAATAAAACATATTTGATAATTATAATAATGAAATGTGACTAGAGTTATTTAATTAGACTATACTGTTATTTGATTAAATTGCTGCCTTTGATTTGATAACTGCAATAAACGAATAATCACACAGCCCCATTTATTTAATTTAATATATTTATTTTTAATTATATTTTCCAGCCTATAGAGACTAGGCTAAGCCACTATATTTTTAATATTTTTATTAAAAATTATATTCTATAAATACTAAAATACTAATACTTACTAAAATATGAATTTTACATTTAGCTTTTTTCAACTTATGAACCTCCGTTTAGGAAACCCTGCTGTAGATTATTAAAATGTTCTTTACAAAAAAAGAAAAAATGATTATTTTAAGAACCGTTCACTGAAAGGTTCTATGAGGAACCAAAAATGGTTCTTCTATAGAACCTTTTGAAGCACCTTTATTTTTAAAGATCAGTAACTGGAGACAGCAGGCTGATTACCGTGAGCGTATTTACGCTGGTTCCACATCACTGTAAGATACACACACACACACACGCGCGCATCCCAGACAGATGGATGAGAGTGTCTCAAAGCTCTCTGAAAGGGAAGATGCAACTTTCAAATGCACACCCACTTCATCAGACACACACACAAACATAGTCGGAAAGGATGGGGGTTCATTAGGAGTCACACACCCCGTGAGCCCACAGCTGTGATGGAAATGTGTCCTATGGTGCAACAAGCCCCCCATTAAATCCATTGATCTTGCGTTGAGGTGTGGAGTCTCTCTCACACACACAATCTTTCTCTTTCTGTGGCTCTGCGGTATCTGATGGTCGGCATTGATGACTGGATTTGGGAACATCAAAGCTAAGTGGACTTCGGTCTGTAATAATGTGCTGCTATTCATAGACGCAGTTTCTCCTCTGTTTTCTCCTTTATGCTTGGGAATCTGTGTCAGTGGAATCGGCGTACGTGTGTACGTGCCCGCGTGAGCTCATTCTGTCGGTGTGAGAAAAGCCTGTGTGCTCTCTCCGCTGCGTCTGTAGCATACTGATGAAGCGGTCGGCGTGTGACATACTCCTGCAACACACACATGCATCACGCAGCATCACCATGGAAACACCTCGCCTGACCACGCCACAGAGCCATTCATAGGACTGTGTGTGTGTGTGTGTGTGTGTGGGGGTGTGGTGACAGGGTCTCCTTTCCCCCTGTGTGAAGTTGTGTGATCTGTTGGGCGGCTCGTGACAGTTAACTGAGTCGGAAGTTAATATGAAGTTCTTTCATATTCGTTCCCCCAGAGTGGTTCGTCCCGCGTTTCCAACACGCATACATTAGAGCCTTGCATACGACAGGATGTACATGACTAGATTAAAAGCAATTTATCCAAAAATTTAAAGTCTGTCATTAATTACTCACTCTCATGTAGTTCCAAACCAGTTGGACTATTTTTTTAATGCAAAAGAAAATATTTGACCGTTTTATTTGTCCATATAATGAAAGTCAATGGGGTGCAATGTTTTCTGGACCTCAACATTCTTCAGAATATCATCTTATATGTGTTTCTCTTACATTCTTTATTTAAACTTACTTAAAAAGAAGTGTAGATTTGTAATGTAATGAAGTTCCAAAAGCTTGCTTTACAAATGATAGTGAAATTAACACATAAATACAATCAAACACAGTGCTGTTTAAGTGTCATTGAGATGCTATAGATTTATTAACATTTTTTTATTCTTTTTTCAACTCTATAGTTCTGAATTTTTATTTCAGTTTAGTTTAGTTATTCGTCAATTTAGTTTAAAGTAAATGTAAATGAGAAACTATCTGAAACTATCGTTCCAGTGTTTTTAATATTTATTCAGTAAATTTTTTAATCGTTTTAGTTTAGTAAAGGGATTAAAGGGATAGTTCACCCAAAAATTAAAATTCTGTTATCATTTACTCGCCCTCGTGTTGTTCTAAACCCGTAAGATCTTCGTTCATCTTGAGAACACAAATTCAGATCTTTTTGATGAAATCCGAGAGCTTTCTGACACTGCATAGACAGCAACACAACTGACACGTTTTATGACCCAGAAAGGTAGTAAGGACATCGTTAAAATAGTCCATGTGACATCAGTAGTTCAACCTCAATGTTATGAAGCTACGAGAATACTTTTTGTGTGCAAAGAAAACAAAAACAATTTTATTTAACAATTTATTCTCTTCTGTGACAGTCTTCGACGCGCTTACTACCTTTCTGAGCCTTGAACGTTTCAGTTGCTTTGATGTCTATGCAGGGTCAGAATGCTCTCGGATTTCATCAAAAATATCTTAATCTATGAAGCTATGGAATACTTTTTGTGCGCAAAGAAAACACCCCTTTGTGTTCTCATAGGAAACACATACTGTATTAGCTAGCAACATTTGATATCTGATGATTGGCACACAGCTCCAGAAATATTTATTTTATTCAAGTCACTATGACTCATAAAACAGACGGATTGCTATTTTCGAAAAGTGTTTTTTTAACAAGATGAACAACTTGATATTTGGCCTGAGGAAACATGACAGGGCATGTCTATGTCTGGCGCTGTCTGGTAGTACCATGAAGTTTGAAGCTGTTCGACTTCAGTTTGCAGTGATGGAGGACGTCTGTCTAAAAAGTAAAAGTCCATATTTGATACTGTACAGTGTATGTGATGTTGACTTCCTCTTTCTCCCTCCGTGCCCTCAGCTAGTATGACACACTGGCCTACTAATGTCGCTCAGCTGTGCTGTACTCCCCTGCTCCCCCACAGTGTGCCGTTCAATCAGCCTCATTACCCACAAACCCTCTGTTCTACCCTCAGCGGCCCAAAATGCAGATGAATCACAGTCACATTAATAAAAGTGCAGCTTTCATAGCCAGCCTCAGTACCATATGGCTCTTTGAAATAAAAAATAGTCATTTTAAGAGTCAACAGTGTCACATTTATTGTTATAGTAAGACTTATGTTATGAGTTTTCGTTTGCTGTTGTATCAGTCCATGCAAAACCATAATAGGATCATGATTTTTAGGAAACAGTGCCATTTGTGTCTGAAAATGGAAATTATTGTTTTGTGCACTTTGAAGAACCAGATCCGTAACCTCCATAGTCTTTGACCACCAGAGGGCGGTGTGCGTGCTAATATTCAGATTATGTTTTTTTCTCTTAAATGGTCGATTAGTAAATCATCACCTCAATCCTAATTAGTGGTACTGTATATTTTTTTGTAACAGTGGTTAGTATTGTTATATACTATTAAGTATATATTATATCTTATATATATATTATCTATATATATATATCTAGCATATAAGCTTTTATTTTATATGTTCATGTTTTCTTTTTAATTTTAGTTTTTATGTGATGTGGCTTGGCCACTTTTTTTGTTTTTATTTAGTATTTGATATAGCTTATTATTTTTTTATTTCAGTTTGAACGTGCTGTAACTTAAATTCTTAGTTGCAGTTAGGTGCCAAGGTAATAATTGAAAAACGTGAGTTTTTTCATTAAATTATATTTCAGCTTGAATTCAATTACCAAAATGATTTTAATAGGTTACTTAATAGTTTACTTTTAATAGTTGTTTCCCCTGGTTTGTAAGGAATAACTCAGGTGTTGTTACTGCATTCTATAATTTGTTTATCATATTTTTTATTCATTTATTAAACGTCATTAACCTCAGCTATAATTCAATTATTCTAACCCCATACAGTAAGTGGAATTAACATATGTAAATATATAATAAGTAAGATTGCTGGAGGTCCAATATAAACATCATATCACTGTTAAATATGATGCATATTATAAAGGTGCTTTGTAAAATTCATATGTTAATTTTATCATAATAATAATTAGTAGTAGTAGTTTTAGCATAGTAAAATAAATATTTAGATTTTATTATTATATATTTAGTATTATTGATTATTGAGTTCTATTTTCTCAATTTTTTTTTATCTTTTTGCATTACACTAAATAGAGCTGTAAGTCATGGATCATGGAAACACAAATAGTTTTCTGAAAATTACCCAATATTTGTTAAAAAAGCTTGCTCAGGGAACCTATTCATATTATGTAGATTTAGATCAATTTTGGATTGATTTAGATAAATGGTTTTAGATCAAAAGTTTAAAGGGCTCATATGATGTTGCTAAAAAAGAACAATATTTTGTGTATTTGGTGTAATGAAAATGCGGTTTAAGGTTAAAAAAACACAATATTTTCCACATACTGTACATTATTGCTCCTCCTCTATGCCCCGCCTTTCTGAAAAACGCATTGATTTTTACAAAGCTCATTGGTCTGAAAAGCGAGGTGTGTGCTGTGATTGGCCAGCTATCCAGTCTGTTGTGATTGGCTGAATACCTCAAGCGTGTGACGGACATGTTACGCCCCTTACCATACTGTGATGCCGTGTCCCGGAGCGACGAGACAAAACCAATAAAACCCATTATAAATGAGGCATTTGTATCCAATGGGGACACAAGTACTGATTATAATGACTTATACTGTCATTTTACACGTTGCATTGCATCGCGCCGCGTAAACCTAAAACCATGTCTGCATTTGTGAACAGAGAAACGACCCAGGACCAAGCGTACGTCTCACTGCTCACCCTCGCGTTTGAATCATGTGGCAAATCCTTTAAATATGAAAAAACGTACTTACAAGCTGTGAGTCAGAACAGACGGCATTGTAGTCTACTCTCCCAGGAAACAGTCCTCGTCCTCCGTAAAATGCATTGCTCACATCTGAATATTTGGGTTGAACTGTTCTGGAACAGTGTTGTAAATTAAAGCTAACACTTTGTGTCCTCTTTGGAAGGCAAACCCCCAAAGTCATTTGGCTGTCACACCGAACCACGTGTCTTACAACATGCAGCGGCGGGCAATTGGCAACAGTGAGAATCAAGTTACGCCTTCTTTCTTTGCGTGAAAATTTGGGTGGTGTTATGCAAATCTCCACACAAAACGTTTAGTCTTTGCAACTTTAGGGATCGTATCCATGCATGAACAGCTTGTAACACTCCAAAGAGAAAGGAAAACTTGAAATCGCATCATATGACCCCTTTAATACTCGTCCACAGAACTAGTTCCCATAGAGATGTTGTTAAAAATGACTGTGTCTTGGGTACAGTCTGGGCTTTCTCCAGTACTGTGTATTTACAATCTGTCCTTCTGCTGCAAATATTGAATTTCTTGTGGTTTGGTTGTGTGCCATCCTGCAGCACACTCATGCTTTCCTTTTGTTTCCTTTCCTAAGTGGAGCTCCCATCCAACATGTCCAGAAGGAGCCTCAATCAACTTCCAACAAGACCACGTTCAACTCCTGCCTTATCGTCATCATCATCATCTTCTTCCTCATCTCCTCATCACTCTGAAAGAACCAGACATCCAGCTCATACGCCTCCAGGTGCCAAATATCCCTCATCCCCTGGTCACCATGACAGTGCCTCCAGCATAGATCCCACCCCGTCCCTTGGTTCCGAAGGGTCGGGTAACCTAGGCGACGGGGCCCAGGGCATCCACCTGCTGTTACGGCCCCCAGACCTTCTAACGCCAAGCCAGATGCCTCCACTCCATGATGACAGACCGCCGACACCAGCCCCCCCGACCCTGGTGCCACCCGAAGACCTGTATCCTGTCCACTCCGCTGAGGTGGACTGGGGCTCCGGAGACTACCTTGAAACTCTTACTTTCATGGGATCAGAAGGGGAGGAGTTTTCTCTCGTCACCACCCTTCCTACGCATGGATACGATCCGTATGATACGGACGATGAGGCCACGGTCAGCTACAACACAGCTTTCCCCTCTCGTTCCATCCTGCCCCTCTCGTCCAGAGACCTCCAGCCCAGCGTGACTGTAAAATATGGGACTAATTTAAGGACGGCCCATCCTACTGATCCCCGCCTCCCATTAGCTCCTGACTCCGCCCATGCGATCGATATGGACGATGATTTGGATTTCGATTGGGCGGAGCTTTTTCCCATTGAGCCAACTGAAATGCTGCTTCCCGATATGAACAGTTTGGAATACTACAACACGTTGCAAGCCAAAGAGAATGCTAGTATTGCGAGGAATAGGACGCACCCTCATATTACCCCAACACACACTGTGGGACCCACTCAAACTCCCACTGCATTGGGAAAAGTCCCGGACAAAATCGAACGGACGATTCCTCAACCTATTCCATCAGTAACCCCAGCTCCACCCCAAAAACCTACGAAGCCTCCCATCCCATCCACCACTGAGACCCAACAACCTCCTGAAGGCCCAGATAATGGTGTTCCTTCCATACCCACATCCCATGTGGGCAAAACCCGACCGCCAGTGCCAACCGCCCTGCCTCCACCCGGCACCTCAGAGGGTCCAGTAATACAAGCTGTGACGCTGAAGCCCCCTGCTACAAAACCCCGCATGACCACCATCAAAACCACCACCAGAACTACAACTACAATTAAAACCACGACTACCATGAGCCCCACCAGCCTCTCTACCAAAAGCCCACCACCTACAACCCCCAGAATTCCTCTGTCCATCGCACCCCGGCAGTACGTCTGCAATATCACCAAACCGGACATGTACCTAGTCAGAGTGGGTAAGACAATATACACAATATATCGGTTATCATATCAGTTATTAACCAATATTAAGAGTTTTTTTAAATTTATCATATTATTATTATTATTGTGCAAATTCATTTTCTTTATTTTGACATTTAGTTTTTATTATTTAAAATTTTTTTAAAACCACTAATATGATTGATTTGTTTTAATGATTTATATTTAACAGTGTTAAATGTCATATTTAACATTTTTGTGATGGTTAAATTCTCTTGTAGATTTTAAAACAATTAATTTTTATTTTAATTTATTTATTTCTCATTATTTTTTTAATCTATCGATCTGTCGATCTATCTATTATCATTATTGAATACATTAATTTCCGCTAGTTAAAAAAAAATGCTAATCATTTTAATTTAACACTTAATTTAATGTTGTGATGGACTAAATTTCTTTAGAAAATTTTAAAAAAGGTTTTATTAATTGTAAACTTTATTTTTTATTATGATTATTTGAGGATTTTATATATATTTTTTACTATTAGCTAGTTAGAATTAAAAAAATTTTTTTTTAATTAAATCAATTTTGACCCTCTCTACAACCTTGTCTGCACTCTTCAGGCAAGCCTAGGGGTCATGGTGGGTTTGCCAAAGCTCATGTGCTGGGAGATTCTTCGACGAGGTTCAACCGTGCAGTGGAGATCCAAGGTGAGTGTCAGATCACAACGATCACAACAGCTCTTATCTCGGAAGGGATCACTGATGTCTATCTGTGCTTTCCATTCAGGTCCTCAAAGCCCCACCCAATTTCATCTTCCGGGCAGTTTCTGGTCCACTGGTGTACACTGCTATCTCTGTCATTAATGCTGTCCGCCAATCAGTGCACAGCACTTCCTCTTCTTCCATTCTGTTCGTCACAACTATATATGCAGTGCCTGATTACAAACATCAGGTCCACACAGGTGAGAGAGACACAGTATAACCAGTAAATGGCATGCTAACGTGTGGCTAACACGAAAAACTGAGCAATAATTATAAAATAAATAATACACCTTTTATATAAATGTATAATATCAATAGAAATATTATAATTTATATTGTAAGAGGGAAGTGTTACATTAGATAATTTGCCTTGCAGTGCTGCAGTTTGTACCGAGTCATGTGGATGTGCGTCTGTGTAGCTTCAGCGAGCGTGTGGAGAAGGGGCTACTCATGGCGTATGCGGAAGTACGCAAGCGTTCGCAAGAAAACGGAAATTTCACAGTTCATGTACGTAAATCATTTAGGGCAATTGGCAGAGGCACATTCAAAATAAAACTTTTGCACATTTTACATATCACTGTTCTTTCATGAAAAGCTTATTAACAAAAATATCCTCTATAATTCTGTGTATTTCATACATTTAAATAGTATTGATACTGTTGTATGATTGCTTGTCTAGATTGTGAATATCACTAGTAGCCTTCCTAAGGGTCAGCGGCAGTTGAAGGCACCGGTGGACATCACTTTTGCTGTGCGTGATTCCCAAGGCTTCCTAACAGGATCAGATGTGAGTGGTCACATGAGGCAGCTCAGCGCTGTGGAGTTCAGCTTCTACCTTGGTTTTCCTACCCTGCAGATCGCTGAACGTGAGTCACAAATACACACACAGGCTCTTTGTCTCAATATCTCATGAACTTTATTCATCACTCATTTTATCTTATTCTCATTTTTTGTCTTCCAGCTTTTCATTATCCTGAACTGAATGTGTCCCACCTGTTACGCACATCCTGGGTGAAAACAGGTATGTGGGTGTGTTAGAAATGCCAAACAAACTGATTTTGAGATATAACAATAATTTTTTTGGAAGTCTAGTATTTTTCTTCTGTGATTTAGATTTTTTAAACCTTGGAATCCAAAGTAAACTATCTAGATTAACACTTTTTGATGTATTTTTGTTTGACCCATAATTATAATAATATGTATATAATATTATAGTCTCAATTAGCTAAATAGTAGTACCCATAAAAGACACCATATCAATTAGTATATATAAATATTAAGTAAGTAATATTATTTTGAGGGGAGTTCGTATTGATAATTATAAAAACAATTTTTTTTATATAATTAATTGTTATAATACTAATTCATTTTTGTATTTGATTTATTCACATCTTGTATTAAATTCAATATTATGATCTAATCTTTCTCATTCTAAGTCTGTTAATGGTACAGGCACTTATAAATGTTTATTTTACTAAAAGATGGCAGGTAGATTTACACCAGTCTAGAATTTATGATTATTACAATTTAGTCATACACGTTTCTAATGCTACTTTTTATAATGTCCATCTGTTCTAGTGTTACTGGGTGTGTTGGACCAGCGTGTGAATGAGAGGACCTTCCAGGCCAAAATGGAGAGGCGATTAGCATTGCTGGTTGGAGAGGGACTTGGGATCGGGGTTAGCAGTCGACGATGGAGAAGAGCTACTAGTATTGGCAACAACAGTGTACAGGTACATTCAAACACATTAGTGTACACAGTTTGTTTGTCTTTCCCACACATCACATTAGCACGAACCCTGGTGTGCCTCAGATTGTGCGAGTGTCCCGTCTGGATGGCCCGGACTACCCGCTGGAGCTGGTGTATTTTGTGGAAGCGGGGTCAGGAGAGAGGCTGCCAGCCCAGGCCACTGCGGCCATGCTCAACAGACTGAACCTGCTGAGAGCTGCCATCGTACTGGGCTACAGAGTACATGGAGTTCTGGCCACACGTGAGTCAAAGTTGTATCAACCAAAGGCCGTGACAAACCATACCGACATCAAAGGACTAGTGCCAATTAAAGAAGACTGTGATGTCGTCTTGCGTCGCATGCATCTGCTCAAAGAATTACACTTGAACACACCGCAAACTACATCCAACGGCCAATTAGAATGTACGTTCTGAGTCTATGTGAGAGGAAGTAACAAGTGGCAGTAGTCTATATTTATCATTCAGATAGGGAAAACAAAACTGGGACCTTAGCTAACAGGGAACATTCTGACAAGGTTCTTGCAAATTAATGAACTAAATTGTTTCCAGTAACTAATAGAACGTTTTTTCATGGTTATCTGGTTATCTTTAATAAAGTTTTCAAAATGTTAGCACGAAAACATTATATATCGTTCATGCAACATTTTTTTTGGACTGGGTTAGTTTGACTTCGGCTACATTTTTAAATGTAAAAAAAATAATATAACATTTTTTCCAATGTTTTTTTTATGTTTATATCCTTTTCATGTTGCAAAAGGATCACATAAAGTTTTCTGAACATTAAAGCATAACCACGAGAAAAACGTTTTTGAAAACATTAATTGAAAAAATTTACGTTTCTGGAACATTCAGAATAACGTTTCAGAACTTAGTGGTAACGTTAGCAAAACATTAAGCGAGAACATTCAAAAATAACATTCCCATAATGTTTACAAAATGATACAATGGAATGTTCCCTTAACATTCGCATAACCAAGAAAAACTGGACGTTTTGGCTCAGAAATAAAGTTTTCAGAACTTAGTGGTATTGTTAGCAAAACGTTCCTAGAACATATTTATGTTAGCTGGGACTGTGGATATACAAATTGTAAATAAAGTACCACTTGCTTTCCAGTTTGAATATGAATCATGCTGATCAGTTGGTCTTCACTTTCTTCATTTCAGACGTCCTTATAAAAATATTTGCGAATTGAAATGCTCAGGTAAGATGAAGATGTAAAAGTAGAAGAGCTTTCTGTGGGTGTCCTCTTGACTTTGTCGTTTACTTGCTTTGATAACTTAAATTTTTCTTCTTGTGCACTGGTTCACTAAATTGATCAGAGTGATCTCTCTCACTGTCTGCCCAACGCGATTCAACATGCTTAATCACCCAAAAAGCTGCCGACTGTGTCCGACTAGTGCCGATGGTGCGGGACACACCGCAAAAACTGGGCTGACAGACATTCAACGACTATGACTTTGACTGACCTGGTGTGTCACGGCCTTAAAAAAGTTGTGTATTTAAGGCACTTTTTAAGTAAGCAAATGTATGATCTTTTTTGTGCCAAATTTCACATTACTCTGTTTCAGCGGTGGAGAAGCTGGCCCTGCTGCCCTCTGAGACTCAGCCCAGTAACGTGTGGCTGATCGTTGGAGTTGTGGTCCCAGTTCTTGTGGTCATCCTCATCATCATCATCCTCTACTGGAAACTGTGCCGCTCTGAGAAGCTGGAGTTTCAACCAGACGCCATGAGCACCATCCAGCAGAGACAGAAGGTCGGGGTTACCGTGTGTGTGTGTGTGTGTCTGTGAAGTGTTGCCCACTCATAGACACTCCATGTGAATTGACTGCTCATTTTTACTCATCCATGTCAAGGGCCTTTATGGAAAAATGAGCTACTTTGCAACAGTCATTTTAGCTCGTTGTATCATATTTACTGTCCATTCATGTGTTTGTCATTTTAGTTGCAGCCTCCCAGTGTTAAAGGCTTTGATTTTGCTAAGCTACACCTGGGGCAGCATAGTAAGGATGATATCATGGTAATCCAAGAACCCGCCCCTTTACCGCCACCTGTTAAAGAGGCCACGCCCTCAGAGGGCGGAGAATTGAACACTCCAAAATCGAAGAGCTCATCTACAAAAGCATCCCGCGCAGCACGGAGAAGAGGCCGGTAAGGAACTGTCTGTGATCATGCGCCATGATGTTTGGATTGTGTGAGAGCAAATTCTGTTTATATCAATGTAATTTTAGTATTATTTATATAGTAGTTTGTGTAGCTTTTATTTTTATATTTTCAGTGTAATTGTAGTTGAATTTTTATTAATTTTATTATGTGCGATTGTTATTTTTATTCGTTTTTGTTTTATATTTTAAATACTGCTATTTAGGTTTTATTTTTATTTCAGTTTAAGTGATTATTTATTCCCATTTAGTAATTTTAAGAGCTTTAACTTAATTTCAATTTATTCAGTTAGTTGCGCAAGGCAAGGCTTGTTTTCATCTATTTATATTCATTTCTTTAAGTGTAGTTTTGTTAACGCATAAAAGCCCTGGTGTATATGATGTTTTTTTTTTTAACTCCACACAGTTTTTTTTTTCAGATTGTCTACATTGGAGGGAGATTATTAGGAAGGAAGAATCCATGGTAGAGAATCAGCAAGAAGAAAGCACCAGACCTGCTGTGGACGCCAAGTGACAGCAAACCCAAATCGCAAGAGCAACAGCATGGTATATACCGACAAAAAACACTTAATTTTACTTATATTAATACTATATTAACTATTATATTAAGTTGCTTCATAAGATGTGTATTGCTGAACAAAACAATCAATTATACAATTAACCTAGGTAATATAGTCATTTTAATATGTAATTATATATAACTATAGTATTTAAAATTATTAATATTATATTAAAATAAGTAAAAAACTTATTATTAAAAATTATTATAATATTATTCAATTATTGTATTTAAAAAACATTGCATTTCTTTCTTCCTCCTCTTACCATCGGTTCATCAGCAAAAAACGAAACAACTTGGTAAGTGTCTTTAACCATAGACCATTGCTATAGTGTTTTTTAGTTACACCAATTTGGGACCTTGACCTCTGGCCTTGATGTTCAGGTGCTAACTGGAAAGCCAGTGGTGGGATGAGCAGTCGTCCTAGTCGTCCATATTTGAGCATTTGGACCGTCTGTCTCGAGGTTATAAGATGGAACGCGCAGAGCTGTCCAAGAAAGAACAGCTCATAGCCCTGCAGGGCCCATGCCAAGCACACTACCTCACATCCACATAACCAAGCCCTGAGTCCAAGCCTGACAGACAGGATGCCTGATGGAGCAAAGGTCAATAGTGAGGTTAGGAAACTCTTCTTCGCAAACACAAACTTGTTCGTAAATGACAGGCTCACATCTTAGACACACAGATGTGGCATTCACATGATGTCTACTATAATGAAAGATCTGTAAAAGCATTTTTTTTGTGTTAAATCTTTATCCATCTGTGCTGTTTTTAATCACTGTGCTGTTTTTTTTATTTATTTATTTATGACATATGTGAGATATGTATTTACAACACAAAATCAAAATGGTGAAAGTGGTGATGCAAGTACCACTAAAATATGTTTACTCATTTTCTGTAGCAATACAGAGATGTGTAGCTCAAAATACATCATTTTGGGGAAATACAGGAGAAAAATAACTTTAATAAAAAAAAATGAAATTAAATAAAAATTAATTTCAAAATCATACACCTAAAATAAATAGTCATATGCATTTCTATTGATAGTGATAGATAGATAGTAGATAAGACTAGAAAATTATAAACATTAAGCTACTGTTCCTATACACAATCAAAATACACTATTTCGGATTGCGAAGCATGCAGTTCAGGGCCGTACATAAATGGTAATTTCTATAAATATATGTATTTTAAATAATTTATTATTTATATTAATTATTTTAATAACCTAAATGTATTATTTTAAATTGTATATTTATCTATGTACATCAATTAATTGTACAATTTTTATTTAAGGTGTTCAAGTAGTAATCGTGTTTATTTGTTTTTCGCATTTTGGTCATTGTATGAATACATTTTTTAGGGGACGAGAAAATCCTTACTGGTTATAAATGTTTATATCACCCAAATGTGAATATTTCCCAGAGAAACAGAATCTTCAGTAACCAATATTATTATATTTAATATTAAAATATTAAA